>JBBBDQ010000709.1:715000-785000 GCA_037127315.1 Ascarosepion bandense
AATTCAGCTGCCGACTTTGGTACTGCTGATAAAAGTGAAATATCACCCCTTTAATGTCAGCTTGGGGCTAAACCCTTTTTCTGCAGGTAATACCAATGCTGGACAATATCATCGAAAATGAGGACAAAACTGGAAGCGGCCGAAATGTGGTTCTACAGAAGGATGCTACGGATATCGTGGACTGAGCATACAAGCAACGACGAAGTGTTAGAAAGAATGGCAACAAAAAGGAAATTGATGCTGAGCATCAGGAAGAGACAACTGAAGTTCCTGGGACATGCAATGAGGAAGGAGAGCCTGGAGAACCTGATACTGACTGGACAGATAGAAGGAAGGAGAGACAGAGGAAGGCAGCGGATAACATATTTGCAGGGACTGATCACGTGGATGATGGAACGGGGGTTGCCAGGAGCAAACATACTAAGAGCCACAAGGGATAGGGAGACGTGGAGATCCATGATCGCCTACGTCCTGAAGGGACAGGGCACATAGAAGAAGAAGAATACCATGATGCTATTTTTTGTCCATTTTCAAGAGAAGTCGCTACTAGTTGCTTTTGAAGTATTCTTTGAACAGGCAAAGCAGATTTTTTAATCATTTCACCCTAAGCAAGGCGTTAACGCCACTGATGTGCAAAAGGCTACATAAAAGAGTTAAAGTAGTAGGCTGGAGGAGAGTGAAGACAAAGGCGAACCAGCTACAAGGGGGTGAAAGAGAGAGGGCAAGAGAAGGATGTGAACACAGGAGTGAAGACAGTTGCGAAGGTAGAGAGAAAGGAAAAGAACAAGATACACGGAGTGGTGTAGAAAGGACTGGAGTTAAGTGGATAAAAGATGGGAATTGACTTTGCATTTAAATGGAGTTTGTAGTCGTCAGGAAAGCAAGTATATGGAAGGGAGTTCCACAGGCGGGAAGCGCGAGAAAAACAAGCTGCAGGAGTAGAATTGTCGCCTGCATTTGGTTGATCTAACTATAAAAGGGTGAGACCTTGTTGCCAGTTTAATAATAACAAGAGTTAAAATGAATGCAGGCAAGATTGCAAAGCTATAGTATCATTCCCTAATAATCAGCCTCTGAAATTTTCATCACCTTAATTTGTTGAGAGAGGAAATTGACAGCACCAAGCAATTCTTCTTGATCCAAGGACAATGCAACATTGTACTTCAGCAATCTACGAGGGAAAGAGTGCATTTAGGTTAAAGATATTCTTTTGCTGTTGATAATATTTACATTCTCTTTGTATCATGTCACTAACATTGAATATAATATCCATTAATTAAACTTTCTTTTATTTAAATACATCAGTAAACACTTCGACGGTCACATGCTTCATAGAACCTACGACAAGCTCTGTACTAGAGAAGTGTCTTTTGCATTTTTAGGAACTGAATGACGACCTTATTTACGAAGAATTAGATTTTACCGATTTTGAAACAAAATTTCAACTGCAAAAACGCAACGGCACCAGTTCCTCTTCCAAACCAACAAAAAGTAAGTTACATTCAATCCAAATTTCTTCATAGAGCTTCGATCATTTTAAAAGTTATCACAAATTCAATTACGAGAAGAGGAATGACTTATTCGTTTACATTTAAATATTCCAGGCCTTAGAAAACCAGAGAAGAGACTGAAGACTTTGAACAACAACAGGGCCAGGAATATTGGTAAGTAAAATGATGCAATTTTGTTCTTCTTTTTTTGTAAAGATGTAAAAATTCTGTGGGGAAATTTTATTATTCATTTGGTGCAACTTTTAAGCCTTCAAGCGTGGTGTGACCTGATCGGTTGACTTTAAAATTAGAATCAAATCGGGCCTCTAGTCCATCGCTAAAGGGCTTACAGCCTATCACGTTGAATACACCGGTTCTCGCTCGATTACCGAAGTTAAGCAACGTTGAGCCTGGTCAGTACTTAGAGGGGTGACCGCTTGGGAATACAAGGTGCTGTAAGCGTTTAGCGACGGATGTGCGTTGTGGTGCAATGGATATCGGCTCGGAAAGAGAAATCGGTGAGCCGAGTTCGAATTCCAGTTGAATACCCTGCATTCACTTAAGCACTGGTACCTTTGGGAAAGGTATTAATTCGTCCCTTCCCTCCAGTTATGGGTTAAATAATAGGACAGATTGGATTCTATAGCCTTGTTCGGTAACCTGTCTACCGCAGAAAGCAATGGCATCCTACTGCGGGATAAACTTTTGCCCAGTCAGTCATGTCTTTTTCGAGACATGATCGCCCAAGCGTGTATCACGTATGGCACTTTAACTGACTGACTACTTGTCTAACTAGTACCAATGTCTATATATAGACACTGGTACTGAAGATCCGTTTAGGTGAAACCTTAGTAGGTTTATACTTATATATACTAGCAGTATAGCCCGGCGTTGCTCGGGTGTAATGAAAGCTTTAAAACTAATCCATGGTCCTGGAGCTCAGACTCTTTGGACGTTGGCACGAAAGACTAAAAAGCAATAGTTGTTTCCAGTTAAAGCGAAACCGTAGACTGAAAGAAAAATCAATGGATGCAAGTGAAATTTTGATTTCCTGGTATCGATATCAAATTTTCTGCTTTATTGTAAGAACTGCAACCTTGAAACTTCTGAATATCGTTTCTTATGTCTTTGTCTATGAGTGTATCAAATTTGATTAAAATCGGACCACTCCTTCTATAACCCGATTTTTTCGATTATCGATTTTCGATATTTATCGGGGGTGCCTCTACACAAAACCTAGCTAAGAACACTCGCAAACGCTTATAGTATAACTGTGTAAATTTTCAAAAAATCGGTTCAGTCGTTTCGGAGTCTACAGGTAACGGACACACACACAGACACACAGACAAAGTTCCATTTATAAATAAGTTTATATATATATTGGTTTTTCTTTGGATTGGGCAGGAGGACGGAGCCAGTAGTAATTCTTCCTTGGTAGTGGGAGGTATGTGGTCTGACCTTAGGGTTAGCAGGGTAAGTGGTGAAAACTAACTGGGGTAATAGGATAATTATTGTAATTTATATTTATTTCTATGACGACACATACTTATGATCTCCCTTATGATCTCCCTTCGTTTGTTAAGGAGTATATTTTGGTCTTGAAATTTTAAAATTTTAATTTTTTTTCTGTCAAACATAGATTACACCTATCTCTTTAGCTATTAGGGGCCCTAGCCTTGCCTATGGGTTCCCATTTTATTTGAGGATCTAAGTTACTTTCTTTTAATTCCCAGTATTTCCCAGAAAGCGCAGTTTGGTATTTTAAACTAGGGTTGGTGAAGGAGTGTCTGTGGGTATAATTCCGTTGCTTCCAAATTCCCGCCGAAATTCCGACATAAACATTCAATCTTTCCTGATTTTCCTTAGGGTACATGGTGGCTTGATAAATCACATTTTCAGACCTACACTTATCCTCAACCGGGCAGTTACTTCTAGAATTACAGTTACAAGGGGGGGTGTCATTCTATTTTCCATATTAGATTCTTTACACTTCTTCAAGATTTGGTTATTATGGGAGCTAATAATGTTGTACATATTATTAGTACACGAATGTTAGTGATGCAAATATGGGGAAAAATAAAAAAGTTATGTCAGAAATCTGGTGCCGTTTTTGTTTGTTTTTTGTTTTTTTAAAATTTTCTAAATTCTATTTTAATTCTTTGTTTTTAATTTTCTGGCACTAAAAAACAAATAAATGTTGAAATCAACCTTGTGTTTTTTCAGTAATTACCCTGAGGAGAATTGGTCATTCAGCCCGGGAAATCCGAGATTACATTAATTTGTACGACATCAATAGTATGCCCGGGGAATACGCAGAATTGCTACTTAAGTTTGTCCCAACAAAAGAAGAGGTAAAAAAATGAACTTCTTTTAATATTTTCTGTGCTAACGTTAAGGTCATCCTTCGACATCCAAATAAGAAGAAATTAAACTTTTAAAACTATTGTTAATCATAGTTTGCTTATTTCATTATCTTGGTGAAGTATTTGATGTATGATATTACGTCTGGTGTCAGTGACAAAATAAAGTCCCGGGATCGAATTTCTCTTTCATATCCCCATCTCTCATTCTTTTCATCTATTCTCTCTTCATCTCTCTCTCTCTTTCTTTCTTTCTCCCCCTCTCTTTATAGTTCTTGAATCCCCCCTTCCCCCCCCCTCTCTCTCTCTCTCTCTATATATATATATATATATATATATATATTCTAAACGTATACTGTTAAATATAAGAGACAATGAATGTCTATTATGTTTAATCATGAGCCGTTCTAAACATCGTATTTTGGCTTTAATTTCAGGTGAAAATAAAAACAAAAATTCTCCAACATTAGGATAATTTTTTATTAAGTTGGTTCTAAGCTTTCGGCTCACATGAGCCATCTTCAGAGAGGTTACAAGGACGTTAGCATAAAAACATCCACCATCAAAGATGATTTTATCTTGTGTTGACATAAAACTTTGCTAAGCAACGATAACAGTTACCAAAAATAGCAAACGCAGTTCGTAAATTTGTAACGCGGTTCTATGACGTCACACAGCGTGAGAGCTCGAAATGTTAACAGAACCATATATTTAAATGCAATGTAATGTGTTATGACCAGATTTAAAAGTGATGTTATTAAGTGTGGGTTGTTTGGATTTAATGTAGATGGCCTCCAATATCTGAAGGTTCTTTTTACTGTGTGTATGAGTGAGGATTATTGTAATGTTGACTAAAATCTGTCTGGTATTACCTACGTTTAAATCTCAGACACTGGCACCGGATATGACGTGTTTGAGAGCAGCTGTGCATGCTTCCATCGTCAAAACAAGATTTGACGGTACTGCAGAAAACTGGCACCCGAATAAACTAAAAGGTAACTGGTATTAGCGAAAATATAATATTTCGGTATCTTCGCGTAAAGTCAACGTACGAAACAAATCCTTTGAATAATTCGCAATAATGCTTTCTGAATAATTCACTCAGAAAACAATGTCTTCAATGACGCACAACACCGGAATGATGCACAACGCGGAACGATATTTATCGACCTCCCCACTGAATAAATACATCAGTTATTACACTAACATCGTTTTTTTGTAATCATTAAAGCATCTCACATTTAAAAATTTAGGAAAACAATTTTCATGGTTTGGTCAGGGGAATTCTAAGTACATGTTGTGTATGAGAGCGGCTGTGCATGCTTCATCCTCAAAACAAGATTTGACGATATTGCAGAAAACTGGCACCCGAATAAACTAAAAGGCCCAGGTTCAAAACCAGTTGGATAAATATTGAAAATCGATAATCGAAAAAATCAGGTTATAAAAGGAGTGGTCCGATTTTAATCAAATTTGATACACTCATAGACAAAGACATAAGAAACGATATTCATAAGATGTGTGTGTGTGTGTGTGTGTGTGTGTGTGTGTGTGTGTGTGTGTGTGTGTGTGTGTGTGTGTCTGTCCTTTATACAAATCTACAATTTTTATCCGATTCTCACCAAACTTCACACAAATATTCTTTAGGCTGAGTCTGAGCTCCAGGACCATGGATTAATTTTAAAGCTTTCATTACACCCGAGCAACGCCGGGCTATACTGCTAGTACACAATAATTCTCTTGGGTGATTCACTCAGAAAACAATGTCTTCAATGACGCACAACACCGGAATGATGCACAACGCAGAACGATATTTATCGACCTCCCCACTGAATAAATACATCAGTTATTACACTAACATCGTTTTTTTGTAATCATTAAAGCATCTCACATTTGAAAATTCAAGAAAAGAATTTTCATAGTTTGGTCAGGGAATTCTAAGTACATGTTGTGTATGAGAGCGGCTGTGCATGCTTCATCCTCAAAACAAGATTTGACGATATTGCAGAAAACTGGCACCCGAATAAACTAAAAGGCCCAGGCTCGATACAAGTTGAGGAAAAATGGCTAGTAACAAACAATATGGAACCATTAAAGCATCTAACCTCTGAAAATTCAGTAAAAGAATTTTCCTAGTTTGATCAGGGGAATTCTAAGAACTTTAAGAGAATTATCAAGAATTAATGTGGGAAATTGACTCCCTCATATTAGCGTGTACCCAACTATTTTTTTCTTTCCTTGCAGGCCAAAATATTGACTAAATATTCCGAAGATTATGTAAGTTTGCTATACATAAGTTCGATCCATTTTATCATTAACATCCTTTTATAGAATCACATTTCAGTTGCTTCGAATCTCGTAACTTTATTCTGAGGGCAATTTTTGTTATACTCGCTGGTATTCGGTATCATCGCGTAAATTCAACGTATTAAACGAATCCTTCGAATAAGATGCAATAATGGTCTCGGAATAATTCTGTGGAGTAATTCACTCAGAAACAATCTCTTCAATGACGCACAACACCAGACTTCTGTCTGAGTGCTTTATATACCAAATATTTATGGTAACGTGATCCCAGTAGCACAATTCATTCAACGGTTACGTTTGTTGCCTGCAGATCTGTGTTCGACCACAATGTTTCAGTATCTACACTTTCTTCCTATATAACAATTATAAATTCTCCTGCTCGTTTTTGTAGAGTAACAATTATCACCTTTAGTGAGGGAAAAATATCAAGCCTAAAATAAATAGATCAGTTATTGCACTAACATCGTTTTTTGCAATCATTAAAGCATCTCACATTTAAAAATTCAGGAAAAGAATGTTCCTAGTTTGGTCAGGGGAATTCTAAGTACATGATGTGTATGAGAGAGGTTGTGCATGCCGCCATCGTCAAAAGAAGATTTGACGATATTGCAGAAAACTGGCACCCGAATAAACTAAAAGGCCCAGGCTAGAAATAAGTTGAGGAAAAATGGCTAGTAACAAACAATATGGAATCATTAAAGCATCTCACCTCTGAAAATTCAGGAAAACAATTTTCTTAGTTTGGTCAGTGAAATTCTAAAAACTTTAAGATAATTATCAAGAATTAATGTGGAAAATTGATTCTCTGATATTGGGACCGAATATTTTTTTCTTTCCTTGCAGGCCAAAATATTGACGAAATATTCCGAAGATTATGCAAATTTGGACGAATCCGAACAGTTAATGTACCAGGTATGAGCTTCATTGTTTTTAAAATGTTATCTTTTGTCACATTATTCTGAAGGGAACTTTTGGTAACTCGCTCTAAGCGAGATATTGTATATCGGTATTTTCGCGTAAAATCAACGTAGTAAACGAATTCTTCGAATAAGACGCAATAATGCTTTCGGAATAATTCTCTTGGGTAATTCACTCAGAAACAATCTCTTCAATGACGCACAACACCGGAATGATTCACAGCACAGAATGGTATTTATCGACCTCCCCACTGAGGTGGAATGTGGCATAAGACCCTCTTTGTAGTGGGGAATCTGAGCTATAAAGCCTGGGCAAAATGTTTCCATGGCAAGGTCGAGTTCCTAGTTTAATTTTCTCCAGGCGAATCTTAATTAATTAAGCCCGGGCAAAGATTTTTTTTCAAATATTCCCCAGACGAGACTGTACCCTTCGGCGGAATCTCGACTGGGTTATTGACTCTCCGCTTGAAGGCAGAGAGTCCGACAAGGCATGTGTACGTGTTGATGCACAACACAGAACACCCTGAGTGCTTTATATACTAAATATTTATGATCACGTGATCCCAGTAGCACAATTTATTCAACGGTTATGTTTGCTGCCTGCAGATCTGTGTTCGACCACAACGTTTCAGAGAAACAATTATCACCATTAATGCAGGGCAGATATCAAGCCTAAAATAAATAGATCAAGGCTTGAATTAACATCTTTTTCTGTAATCGATTTCACCCCAAGCAAGACAATAAAGCCACTAAGACACAAATGGTCACCAAGTTTGGAAGAATTAAAAACCAGAAATATCATTCAGGATTGAGAATGAAAGTACGCAGCAATTGATATTGCATTTGAATTTTAGAAAATTAAAGTTGGAAAGCATGGAACCGGAAGAGAATTCTATTAGTAAGAAGTGCGAGAAAAGAAACTGTTAGATTAGAACTTATGGTTACATCTGGCCAACTGTAAAGTGATGAAACATTGTCATCAGTTTAGTCTGTCAGTTAAGTACCATACCAGAAACACGCTTGGGCGATCATGTCTCGAAAGAGACATGACTGACTGGGCAGAAGATTATCCCGCAGTAGGTTACCATTGCTTTCTGTGGTAGACTGGTTGCCAGCCAAGACTATAGAACCCAATCTGTCCTGCTATTTGACTCATAGCTAGAGGAGGAAGAGATGTATTATATTATTAAGTAGTAATTTTGGGGGATCAGTTTATTACTTCATAACAATATAAAACTGACCCCCCACTTTATGCCCATTAGAAGCCTTAATAACGTTTTCAACTATTATATTCAGTCAGTCAGTTAAGTGCCATACGAGATACACGCCTTCGGCGATCATGTCTCGAAAGAGACATGACTGACTGGGCAGAAGATTATCCCGCAGTAGGTTGCCATTGCTTTCTGCGGTAGACTGGTTACCAGCCAAAGCTATATAACCCAATCTGTCCTGCCATACCTGGAGGGAGAAGAGATAGATTATATTACATTATTATATTAAATATAATTAGTGAGGGATCAGTTTATTACTTCATAACAATAGAAAACTGATCCCCCACTTTATGCCTAGTAGAAGTTTTAATTATGTTTCTAACTATTATATTCAGTCAGTTAAGTGTCATACATGATACACGCTTTGGGCGATCATGTCTCGAAAGAAACATGACTGACTGGGCAGAAGATTATCCAGCAGTAGGTTGCCATTGCTTTCGTCAGTTTAGTACTTTGTTTTAATTCAAAAAATCGAAGTGTCCCATAGCGAAAAGCTGATTCTATCAATTATGAAACTAATTTTAGAAAAAAAACCCAGAGAGGTAACTTTTTAATGATAGAAAAGTGACTGATGCTAAGCCTAATAATATTGCTGATTCGTCTTTGGATTTTATCAAGAATCTATAAATATACAGAAGCACCGGACCACATGTGGCAGCCACATGTTAATCATGGGTGAATGGGAGACTTATGGTTATGTAAGACAGATTCTGAAGAGGTAAAAATAAGCAAATAAGCTCGTTGCTTAATCTGAACTTATTTATAAATGGAACTTTGTCTCTGTGTATGTGTCTGTGTGTGTGTGTCCGTTACCTATAGACTCCGAAACGGCTGAACTGATTTTCTTGAAAATTTACACAGTTGTACTATAAGCGTCTGCGAGTGTTCTTAGTTAAGTTTTGTGTCGAAGTACCTCCGATAAATATCGAAAATCGATAATCGAAAAAATCGGGTTATAGAAGGAGTGGTCGGATTTAAATCAAATTTGATACACTCATAGACAAAGACATAAAAAACGATATTCAGAAGTTTCAAGGTTGCAGTTCTTACAATAGTGCAGAAAATCGATTATATATATATATATATATATATATATATATATAAGGCAAGATGTTTATGTGTGTGTCTGTTTATCTGCCTGTATGTTTGTATTTTTTCAGCCCTTTTATTTTAGTCTTTGCTCCGGGTTTGGCTCTAACTAGGTATAATTGTAGTTTTTAGCCTCAGACATGATACCATTTGCTCAGAGGACTTATTTAACCTTCAAAATTCAGTTTACGACGAAAAAACTTATTTGATATCGATACGAGGAAATCAAAATTTGACTTATATCCATTCATTTTTCTTTCAGTCTACGGTTTTGCTTTAACTGGAAACAACCATTGCTTTTTAGTCTTTCGTGCCAACATCCAAAGAGTCTGAGCTCCAGGACCATGGATTAGTTTTAAAGCTTTCATTACATCCGAGCAGTGTCGGGCTATTTAGAAAAATAAAGAAAAATCTCCAATATGATCGTCATGAATAACACAATAAATCAGTTTCGTTTAGAATTCGCTTGACGACTTAAAGAATATTTCTTTGATAATAATTTCATAAACACATATATACGTTACACAATTAGTACGTTATCGCGCAGGTTAACTTGTCATTTATCCGACAATAACTATTAGATCCTATATTGCCAAACAACTCAACAATTAAACACAAAACCCTAAAAATACTTACCAATAACAAGAAAAACACTACTATTCCTCGAAGTCCTGGCCAGGAAAACAAAACAACTCAACATCAGTAAAATTTCATTTCAGTTACGAAAAAATATACTGAACTTAAAAACAAATCCAGCACCAAGAACTGATCCTTGAAGACACGATACTTAACAAAATCCAACATGGCGCCTACCCACACGTGACGTCACAACTTTCAAAATTCACCAAAGAAATACAATCTTTTCAACAAAACACAAATTGATATTTCATAATAGCTTATGAAACACCGAAAGCGCTAAGAATATATTTATGTTAAAGTTCTCTCCGGATACCAGAAGAATAGTCTGAACTGTAGACAAATTAGCTAAATTTACTAACACACACACACACACACACACACACACACACACACACACACACACACACACATATATATATATATATATATATATATATATATAATACACATAACATACAGGTATACGCACATAAACACGCACATACATCACACACACACGAGAACACACGAGAACGAGCGGATAGATATAAAACCAAGTCATAAAACGGTGCTCACTACCACTCTGGCAAAGGTCATACTATCGGTCAGGTCAACACATACTTATATAAACCATACATTAAAGCAAATAGATATCATCATATCGTAAAACGGTGCCAACTATCAATCACACACACACACACACACACACACACATATATATATATATATATATATATATATATATATATATATATATATATATATATATGCCATAAACATACACACACACATGCAGGCTATAACACACTTACACACACTCACTACAATTAACAACAGCAGTATCAGCGAAGGATGACTATTCGTTGAAAGGTACGGTTCATGGACGAACACGAAAACAAGCTCTCCTACCATTCTGAAGATGAGATTTTGATTTCGAAATATTAATGTATAATAAATAGGTAACAACTTCTTTAATTTCCTTCATTTTGCTAAACGCATTGTGATAGCCTTCAGGACCTAACCATACACCTAATATACACAATGCTTCAAGCAAACTACAAAACTTTCCTATATATATATATATATATATATATATATATATATATATATATAAGAGAAAAAGAGATGTTTTCTTCGTGCATTTGGGCCGTAGAAGCAATTAGAAAGTTCCTGAAAACCATACCAAGAAGAAGCCTTGAAAGCAAAATTGGATCGACGAAACTATTTGGGAGCTCTCGATGGTTGAGCTTGCAGGAATCCGCAAGTCATCGTGACCGAGGGTTTGAGCGTACTGGTGTTGTTCGGATTGCTGATAACACCAGATAATTCGCATTCTCTCCGAAACTGTAACTAAGGTCTGCTGAGCATAGTTGCAGTATAAGCCTCAGGTGAGTGCGCTCTGTGGGTGTTGATCAAACAGAAATACTCTTACCATCATTGTAATCCGATAGATGTAAATAAATTGCATTTTATATATGTACTAGCAGTATAGCCCGGCGTTACTCGAATGTAATGAAAAATTTAAAATTAATCCATGGTCCTGGAGCTCAAACTCTTTGGACGTTGGCATAAAAGACTAAAAAGCAGTAGTTGTTTCCAGTTAAAGAGAAAACGTAGATTGAAAGAAAAATGAATCTATGTAAATCAAATTTTGATTTCCTCGTATCGATATCAAATAAGTTTTTTTCGTTGTAAACTGAATTTCGAAGGCTAAATAAGTCCTCTGAGTAAATGGTATCATGGCTGAGACTAAGAACTACAATTATACCTACTTAGAGCCAAACCCGAAGCAAAACCTGAAATAAAAGAGTTGAAAAAATACAGACATACAGGCAGATAAATAGACACACACATAAACATCTTGCCTTATATATATATATATATATATATATATATATATATATATATATATATATATATATATTATCGATTTTCTGCACTATTGTAAGAACTGCAACCTTGAAACTTCTGAATAATGTTTCTTATGTCATTGTCTATGAGTGTATCAAATTTGATTAAAATCGGACCACTTCTTCTATAACCCGATTTTTTCGATTATCGATTTTCGATATTTATCGAGGGTACCTCTACACAATACCTAGCTAAGAACACTCGCAGACGCTTATAGTACAACTGTGTAAATTTTCAAGAAAATCGGTTCAGCCGTTTCGGAGTCTATAGGCAACGGACACACACACAGACACACACACCGACACACACACACACACACAGACAAAGTTCCATTTATTAATAAGTTTAGATTTAAATACACTCCCGATCAAAAATTTAAGACCACTTAAAAATCTTTAAAAATATTTTTTTTTTATGGATAGATTTTAAACTCCTCCCACTTAAGGTTACCAATGCTACAATCTAAAAGGTTATGGAAACAAAAAGCTACATTCCAAACATTTTATTTAGAAATTTACATTTACCTTAAGTGAGAGGAGTTTAAAATCTATCCATAAAAAAAATTATTTTTAAAGATTTTTAAGTGGTCTTAAATTTTTGATCAGGAGTGTATATGACAGAATGAATAAGCATTATGTGTGGGCTAACAATTTTCTTTTCTTTTTTTTTCTTTTTGCAGTTAGCACAAATTGAAAGAGCCGAAAACAAACTGAAAGTGATGGCTTTCATTGGGCAATTTGATGACATCATTGAATACTTGAACCCTGTAAGTCTGATATCTTTACTTTTTCATGAAATTGTTATTTTATTTATTACTTAACCAAGTGATGTTTACTTAATCTATATATATATATATATATATATATATATATATATATATAAAAGGCAATCTATGAGTCTGTGTGTGACTGTTCCCTATGCACGCCAACATTTTTTAAGCTATGCCATTCAAACTTTCTAGGGACACATATCTACAGGGAAGCCAGGTCGACACATACTTTTTGAGTTTAAGTTCAGCAATTTTCCCTTTCGCACCTTTTGGCTAATGGTGCAGGTTGTTTACATTTGCTCCGTAAAACATCTAAGATCTAAGATGGTTGCTAGATTACGTCACAGAAATCAAATCACACATGTTAAACGCGACTAGAATATTTCAGCCTTTACAAGGCCCAAGAACTACTCTAGATAGAGTCTTACAGAGTAAGAGGAAAAGCTTATGAAGACTGGAATAGGTTAAGATTGTCGGAATCGATTCCCCAAAGTAGCATTTCGTGGGAAGAAGCATTTCGAATGAAACTTACATCTCACCAATGGAATATGTAGGTAATGTGGGTGCTTCCCTACAATGGTCGTGGTATCGTGTGTTTTTGCCGTGAAAGTTAAAACTGGTGGAACTGAGGAATTTAGTTTGTCTAAACACTTTCCAGGGAAATAATTATAGAGAGTTTTGCGACGTTTTGTCTGTGAGAAACGATGTGCGTTGTTGTGCAATGGATATCGACTCGGAAGGACAAATCGGGGAGCCGAGTTCGAATTCCAGTTGAATTCCTTGCATTCACTTACGCACAAACACCCTTGGGAAAGGTATCAATCAGTCTCTTCCCTCCAGTTATGGGTTAAATAATAGGACAGATTGGATTCTATATCCTTGACTGGCAACCAGTATACCGCAGAAAACAGTGGCAACCTACTTTGGGATAATCTTCTGCCCAGTCTCTTTCTAGACATGATCACCCAAAGCGTGTATCACGTATGGCACTTAACTGACTGACTAAATATAATAGTTTGAAACATGATTAAAACTTCTACTGGGCATAAATTGGGGGATCGGTTTTCTTTTGTTCTGAAGTAATAAAATAAGTCCCCATTAATTATACTTAATATAATAATGTAATATAATCTATCTCTTCTCCCTCCAGCTATGAGTTAAATGGCAGGACAGATTGGGTTCTATAGCCTAGGGTGGAAACTATTATACCTCAGAAAATAATGGCAACCTACTGCGGGATAATCTTCTACCCAGTCAGTCATGTTTCTTTCTAGACATGATCATCCAAAGCGTGTACCACGTATGGGACTTAACTGACTGACTGGCTGTCTGTGGGAAAGTGTTTGTAAGGTGAAGAACAATTCATCACCCGCATGAAAGCATCTGGACTCTATCGAGATTAGAACGTGGAATGAGAAAACTGAGCAAGAATACATGGCAACGGTACTTAATTCACGGCCTGGACCTGTAGACGATAGCAGTACGAGTCAGGTCCTTACTGGGGTGGTACAGGGAACCGATCATTTTTCCAGTATCTTTAGCGAGCGATCGTAGATACGAGTTCTACTTGAGGTCTGAAGTGCGCTTTAATTTCAATAGGCGCTCATGGGACGGATGTGCCCCTGAGAGAACACCCGTTCATCGCAGTTTCACGGTTTCTGCTCCGATGAACTGAGTTCACTGATACCCCCATATATAAATTTACTCGAGCCACAAGATTGGCAACTAGGTCCCACCCTTTTACTGTGAAAGCAATAAATTGTAAACGCAAATTCTACTCCATCAGCTTCTTTTCTCGCACTTCTCGCCTGTGGAATTCTCTTCCATTTTCTTGATTTTGAGCTACAATCTCCAGGAGTTTAAGTGTAAAGTCAATAGTCATCTCCTATCTTACCGACTTGCATCCTCTCTCTCGTGCTCCTTTCGTCCAGTCCACTCTCATCAGTATTCTCTTACCCACTTCCTGAAACTCCTTATAAACTGTCACTCTTTCTCATAACTTTCCTCCTACGTTACCCCCTGCAAAACAGTGGCAGTAAAATGCCTTGCTTGGGGCGATATGATTATAAAAAAAAATGACGAGCAATGTTCATCAAATTAACGTTCAACTAAAAAAAATTCTATATATTACAAAAAAAATTATATACTATTATAATGTGGATATAAAGAGGGGAATCAATTCTACATTACAATCAATATATAAACTGATCCCTCACTTCATGGTCACAGTCACCCTTTTCTCAACCACTTGCTGACACCCCCTATAACCTGTCACTCTTTCTCATAATTTTTCTCCTATCTCTTGTTCCCTGTTTAGGATGTGGTTTCCGGCTTTCTTTTTACCACTCTTTTCACTCTTTTCACTCTTTTCTTTTTTTTCTTTTTTTCAGTTGGAGTAGATAGACTAAACTATCGCCCGGTTCACACTCCATCCACGTCTATTGAACAGGTGAAGAGGTTCATCCCTTGTTCCCTGTTTAGGATGTGGTTTCCGGCTTTCTCTTTTCCAATCTTCTCACTATTACGTAGCCCTCTGCACATCAGTGGTGTTACCGCCTTGCTCGGGGTGATATGATTAAAAAAAAATGTAACCCCTGCAAAACAGTGGCAGTAAAATGCCTTGCTTGGGGCGATATGATAAAAAAAAAGTTCTATACTATTATAATGTGGATATAAAGTGGGGGATCAATTTTACATTACATTCAATATATAAACTGATCCCTCACTTTATGGTCATAGTCATATTTGGGGCGATAGAATTATAAAAAGAAAAAAAGTTGACAAGAATTCAAGGTCATATGGGTGATTATGAAACGTCATTAGTTTGTTTTTAATGACATCAAATGTAAACAGCTATTTTTTTTTTTTTTTTTATGAACTTTTAAAGTCAAACCAGAGGAAAGATGAACTGCCAGGCTCTGGTCATTTAGAATTTTAATTTTGGAGGTGCGTCAATATACCGACCTACCATCAAATATCCACAGTTTTTGTTTTCTCTCAAATGAATGTTTATATATCCACACTGTTTTGCTTTGTTTTTGTTTTTTTTGTTTTTTTCCACGCGCGCACATCCTAAGTGAAGCTGGTTTGATCACGTGTTCACATATTGGAGCAATCATTATCAACGGAGGAACTGTGGATCTCACCGTCGGCGAGAATGTCATTTCTTTACGTCAACCCGGCACCTGGCTTCTCTTAAGTAAAGGGTCGGTTCTAGCATGGTCTGACATGAACTACAGCCTTATTCATTATTCTGATTCACTTTTTCTGTGGTGAAGTGGATATCGACTCTAAATGGGAAATCAAAGAGCCGGGTTCGAATTACAGTTGAATTCCTTGCATTCACTTACGCACAATTAACCTTGGAAAAGGTATTAATCCATCTCTTCCCCCCCCCCCAGTTATGGGCCATATAACAGATTCTATAGACTTGGTTGGCAACCAGGCATGTCTCTTTCTAGACATGATCGCCCAATCGGGTATGACGTATGGCAATTAACTCTGACCTTCCTTATTAACGATCGTAGAATGGCGATCTTGTAGTTGAACTAACTGAAATCAAGATGAAAGAAATAGGCAATATTTAATTAATATTTAATTAATATTTAATTAATATTTAATCACTCTTTATCAAAACAGTCAACTGTAACCACCACTTCTACTCAAGCGGCTTTTCCCCACGCTCCCCGCCTGTGGAACTCCCTTCCATATACTTGCTTCCCTGATGGCTATAATCTCCAAGAGTTTAAGTACACTGTCACCTGATATTTTTATCTCCTTGATTCGCATCTTTCTCTTATCCTTTCCCCGCCACCGCCTGTATATGGTCCTGGGTATGACCGTAAACTGCATCCGGTAGCAAGGCCTCTGATTGGGAGGTTGTGATGAGCATGGAACCACCTCTTAATTGCTGCTGTTCCCAGGTCCATCCTCACCCGGAGTGGTAGCACCTGCTAGGGTCCCAGCTATGGGTAACTAGTTAACCCCCAAACCGGGGTCAAAATGCTATGACGGTATTTACCAACAAAACATTTTTCAATGAAAAATATATTACCAACAAAACTTTAAGACTGACCCTTAAATGACCAAAATGGTTGATGTGTCGTTAAACTTAAACCAAACCAAATCAAACCTTCAAAAATTTATATTTTTCTATAAAAGTCTATTTTTATGTAAATATTTCTATAAAAGTATTTTTATACTTTCATGTTGTTTTGACCCCAGTTTGGGGGTTAAATATTTTCCCATAGCTGGGACCCTAACAGGTGCTACCATTCCGGGTCAGGGTAGACCTGGGAACAACGGCAACTAAGAGGTAGTTCCATGCTCCTCACAACCTCCCAATCAGAGGCCTTGCTGCCGGATGCAGTTTACCGTCATACCCAGGATTCTAACCTTTAGAGGAAAAATATTTCTGATTGGTTAAAAGTGCTGTTAATAGGTCACGTTTCATGGCATGAAATAGCGAAGAAGTGAAAAAGGAAATACCGTAGTTCTCTTATTCGTTAACCTCTTATCGGTCGGAGAAATATATTTTTTGAATGAAAAATGTTACCAACAAAATCTTAAGACAATTGAACCATCTAAAAAAAAATGTGATCCCAGTATTCAAAGACTGACCCTTAAATGACCAAAATGGTTGATGTGTCGTTAAATTTAAACCAAACCAAACCAAACCTCCTGTATATTGTTTTTCTTCCTTCTCGCTCTGCTCTCACGTAACGCCTAGCGCACTTGTATTTCGCTTATCTTTTTCCAACCTCCCCTCGTATCTTAATCCTCATTCTTCTCGTTCTTCTCTGATGTAACCCCCCTGCGCACCAGTGGCAGTACTGTCTTGCTTGGAGAGAAATGATTATGAAAAAAAAATATGACAACCTGTAATGAAATGATTGCTAATCATTTTTCTTTTTAATAGTATACATACTTAAGAATGGGATGTGCGTTGTGGTGCAGTGGATATCGGCTAGGAACGAGAAATCGGGTGGAGCCGAGTTCAAATTCCAGTTGAATTCATTGCATTCACTTACGTGCAAATGCCCTTGGGAAAGGTATTAATCCGTCTATTCCTTCCAGTTATGGGTTAAATAACAGTACAGATTGGGTTCTATAGCCTTGGTCGGCAACCAGTCTACCGCAGAAAGCAATGGCAACCTACTGCGGGATAATCTTCTGCCCAGTCAGTCATGTCTCTTTCGAGACATGATCGCCCAAGCGTATATCACGTATGGCACTTAACTGACTGACTTAAGAATGCCATTCACTGAGTGCATTCCGGTGTTAAGGACCAGTTCTGCCGGTATTAATTCATTCGTCTTCCCACACAAATTAAATGCGGTACAAGGCTCTAGTTTTAATTGTGGGAAACAGCCCACTATTGTGCGTAGGTAGTGTCAAATGTTTCCATCGGTCTTGCTGCAGAATTCAGGGTGTGTCCCACTGACCATAAGAGATGATGAAAAGTTCTCAGCTCGACCAAAAACCATTCAATCCACAAAAAAAAATGTAAAGTGTCTCCTGGGAGATAATTCCCTGAGATTGTGAAATTACTAGACCAGCGGCAAACCAACTGGGACAGAGTACAATCAAGCGTCGAGTTCTATAAAATCGGTCCTTTATTCCTGAAAGATCAATACACGAGTACGTATATTCTGATTGAAGAGCACATGTTGAGAAATCAAGATATCTTATTAATAACCACTACATTATTGCACCGATTAACTTGTCTGCCTTTTTCCTCCATATATGGTCAGCCATGCCTGATTTCCCCCAGGAACACATGGTTCATTTAATAAAAGCGTTGGTTGAAGCAATCCAAAAAATGACTTGACCCAAAGAGTTGTTTTACTCACCCCAAATGCTTAATCAGATTTCTCTCGTCCAGTATGTAGAATGGGTTTCGTGTCCGTTAAGTGCACTTTATAATCTATCTGTGATGTGGAACAAATTCTTCCCATGCCTGCAAATTGAATCTCCCTTTACTTGTGTCGTGGATCCGGTTAAGAGTCCAGCAAGAAAATAATACAACAACCAAAATAGGAAATAACGATATATATATTAAACACAGCAAATTACAAATACTTGGAACTCTGTTAGTAGAACTACAAATACGGGTTAAGTAGTAGTACTTGAACTGGGACTCGCAAGGGTCGTACGGTAGCAGTGTTGGCTATCTCTGCCTATCGCTCTTCTGCCTTAATGCTGATCTCTTCTGCTTATCTGCTGGTCTGCTTTATGCTGATCTCCTCCCACCTCTTGTGAGGGGAAGTATATGTAGTTGTAGGAAGAGTTCAATCCGTTGAAATGGGTGACGCCACCATGTCAACTTACAAGCGTTTCTAGGGTTGCTTTGTAAGTCAAAATATTTGCAAGTATGTAATACGTGGATTCTTTTACTTAGCATCTGTCTCTATTTCTGAGTTGAGTTATGTAGACCATTAGATAAAAACGTTGGTTGAATTAATCCCAAAAGAGGCTTCAACCAAAGAGCTGTGACTTCAATACCTGGCCACAGAAGAGGTGAACAACGAATTGGAGAGTTGAGTTACTAAAGGGAATTTGCTGAAACTGAAATATCCAGAAAAAGGCATGGCACGTGGAACTAGAACAATCTACTTTTGTGGTTAGAGTTCGGTTGGAAATTCCAACGTATATCTTCTGAAGAAGCCCGGAGCGTACAATAACTGAAACGTCGTGAATATGACAATAAAGTCCTAGCAATGTAAATAGTGTAAATAATTAGAACACCTTTTTTAAGAAATATAGACAGATGTTTAAAGAAAATAAGTAAAAAAAAAATTTAATTAGTAAATAAATTATTGGAGTTTAGGCGGAGATATTAGATATAATCATTATAGTAAAATATATTTGGGAAGCGTGTCTTGTAGAACAGGTTTAATTGCTTTTCTTTGTTATTCGGCTAAGCTTAAATTGGTAGACGACTACAATTATAGAGCAGTTAGTAACAATATTGAACTCATAGCTTATTAAAATAATAATTTTCAGGTTTTTATTGCTGGTGACACTGAAACTATTGCAATATGCCAGCAGTTGTGATTTAAGAACATAAGAAATTTTGTAGGTGTTTTTATTTTCATTTCTTTCACAATGACGTCTTTCAAAAGCTAAGCAGAGTATCAAGAGACAGGAAAATTTTGTTAGAAACAAAGAAAAGAGTATTGAACTGTTATATGGTATCCAACCTCAGATATGACATTCTTCTGTAAGACCACACTTCTGTTGTTTCGAATATCCTTCATCTTTGAGGAAATTGTCAAGCAAATGCTGGATAATTTCTTCAAAGATCAAGAAAAGACTCGAAGCAAAGATGCTGAGGATACCATGGACCGAACATTTAAGCAACCTCGAGGTTTTGGAGAGCATGCGAATGAAAAGGAAACATGTTTATTTCTGGGGTACATAATGAGGAAGGAAGGGTTGGAGAATCTGATACTCACAGGACAGATACAAGGAAAGAGAGACGGGGGTAAGCAGAGCGAGACTTACTTGAAAGGCTGGAGAAAGTGGATGTCGGAGCATGGTTTGGAAGAGATACCAAGAGTAAAAATGTTAATAGCGACAAGGGATAGGGGCAAGTGGAAATCTACGACCAACTACGTCCTGAAAGGACACGGCACATAAAGAAGAAGCGGTAGTCTCGTTTTTCGGGAATTTGTTACAAGAATTCTTTCTCGCAGGTGGGTTGTTAATAGAATTCAGTGACAGGTTATTAATGTTCACCTGTCACCAAACTCCAAATATCTGACCTCAAAAATTCGTTAATCTAACCATTATGCTCTAACCATTATGCTCTAACCAGCTAAAACTAAATAAGCATTCATTTTTGTTTATAACGTTTCTTTCTTTGTCTTTCTGCAGCAAATTCAAAGAATAACAGCCTGTTCCAAGTCTTTGTGCGAAAATAAAGAAGTTCAAAAAGTCTTTGAGGTCAGTAAAGAAAAATTGCCATAAAATGTCACCTACTGCAGTGCTACTCAAAGTGCGGTACCCGTATCGTCGCCGGTACGCAAACCATCGTCTGCCGGTGCGCGGAGATTTTCCAGAAAAGAAAGAAACAATAGTAAAACTCTAAACCACGAGAGACTTCCAGGATATTTGACTCGTTTTCATTTTTTTTTTTTTTTTTTACATTTTCATTTTAGTTTTATATTATGATGGCTACATTGTTCATTTACTCACTCATGTTAAAAGTCATTGCTATCCAACTAACGAATGCGATATAATGAACAGCAAAACAGGGAACTGAATACGCATCAGACTTTGTTCCATTCATATATCCATGATATATACATATCATATATTTTAAATACGTCTTAAATTAATCAAAATTAATATTTTGTTTTACTGTTTGTCTATGTTTTTAGAAGATTAATGCATTTTATTAAATTCAAATTGCTTACGAAGTATTAATATTAACTTTAAATATTTTTCTGGGTTTTTAAAAATATATACCCTCGAAACCAGTGGCCATAACTAATATAGCACAAATATGGTACCGGTCAATGGCACACTGGGAAGAATTTTTACGTCAGTGATGACTGCCCTTAGAATGAACAAGATATCATGTCCTCATGTTTATTACAGATAGTCTCAAAATGTCCCTGAAATAGTCAGTCAGTCAGTCAGTTAAGTGCTATGCGTGATACACGCTTTGGGCGATCATGTCTTCAAAGAGATATGACTGACTTGGCAGAAGATTATCCCGCAGTAGGTTGCCATTACTTTCTGCGGTAGACTGGTTGCCAGCCAAGGCTATAGAATCCAGTCTGTCCTGTTATTTAACTCATAGCTAGAGGGTGAAGAAATGTATTATTAAGCGTATTGATTAAGTAGTGATTATTGGGTGATTAGTTTATTACTTCATAACAATAGAAAATCGATCCCCTGCTTTATGCCCAGTAGAAGCCTTACTCATATCTCCAACTATTATATTCAGTCAGTTAAGTGTTATACGTGATACACGCTTTGGGAGATCATGTTTTGAAAGAGACGTGACTGACTGGGCAGAAGATTATCCCGCAGTAGTTTGCCATTACTTTCTGTGGTAGACTGGTTGCCAGCCAAGGCTATAAAACCCTATCTGTTATTTAACGCATAACTGGAGGGAAGATTTCAACTGGAATTCGAACTCGGGTATCCAATTTGTCGTTTCGAGCCGATATCCACTGCACCACAACGCACATACATATCTCAAAAAAAAAATTCTGCGGTTCACAGTCCAACACCCCGACCCTCATCTTACTCAGCTGGATTGGCTTGCTTTGCTTGCCGGTCCCTGGCACACTAAAAAAAAAAAAACTACCGGTCCGCTACATCAGATAGTTTGAGAGGTACTGACCCACACCTCAATTAGCTTTTTCATGTCGTGGTTTCATTTGTAAAAATCGCGTTTTGCGTATTCACACGAAAGTAAAAACCTTGTTTTTTTTGTTTGCTTTTTTAATTAAATAAATTTAGGATGTTAGGTCAATGATTTGATTTAATTTAATTGGCAACGTTTTGCTGTTTTTTATGTTCAATGCCTCGAGGAGTTGTAACCGCTTTTTACAGTTTATGCGAAATACCACTATTGTGTTATTTGTCTGTTATCGTCTGCTTTTTCTTTGTTTAGGTTGGGGATATGTAATCCAATGGAGCGGTTATAAGATAAACGGCACGTTAAACGCCGTGACAGCGTTGTAGTTGTACAACCAATAAATGTGTTTGAATTGTTATTAGAAAAGCATTCTCCAAATGGTCATGCAAATTCATAGTTAACGTTAATTAGCTGGGGTTTTTAATGGTGATTTAAAAATAGTTAAGGCTTAGCCGAAAGTACTCAGACATAGACAATAATATTTTAAAATATGAACGGGAAATTAAAAAAATAAACAAGAAACATCGAAAAATAAAATTAACAACGAAATTTCGCTGTTATTTAATCAATTTCATATATATATATATATATATATATATGTGTGTGTGTGTGTGTGTGTGTGTGTGTGTGTGTGTATTGTATGGAGGTGGGAGATACCAGAATCAAGCAAGTACAAAAATTTAAATACCTAGGAAGTGTCCTAACTGAAGATGAAAAGCGCTACACGGAGATCCGAAGGCGTTTTGGCATGGCAAAGGACGCGTTCCAGAAGATGAGCAAAATACTAACACACAGGAAAATCTCACTGGAAACAAAGAAAAGAATGCTAGACTGCTACGTGATGTCAGTTCTTCAATACGGCTGTGAATGCTGGACAATATCATCGAAAATGAGGACAAAACTGGAAGCAGCGGAAATGTGATTCTACAGAAGGATGCTGCTGATATCACGGACTGAGCATGCAAGCAACGATGAGGTGTTGGAAAGAATGACAACAAAGAGGAAATTGATACTGAGCATTAGGAAGAGACAACTGAAGTTCCTGGGACACGCAATGAGGAAGAAGAGCCTGGAGAACCTGATACTGACTGGTCAGATAGAAGGAAAGAGAGACAGAGGAAGGCAGCGGATAACATATTTGCAGGGCCTTATCATGTGGTTGACGGAATGGGGGTTGACAGGAGTAACGAGAACAAACATACTAGGAGCCACAAGGGATAGGGAGACGTGGAGAACCATGATCGCCTACGTCCTGAAATGACAGGGCACATAGAAGAAGAAGAAGAAGAAGAAGAAGAAGAAGAAGAAGAAGAAGAAGAAGAAGATCGAGACAGCAAACAATGAATGTCTATTATGTTTAATCATGAGCCGTTCCAACATCTTATTTTGGCTTTAATTTCAGGTGAAAATAAAGACAAAAATTCTCCAACATTTGGATAATTTTTTATTAAGTTGGTTCTAAGCTTTCGGCTCACATGAGCCATCTTCAGAGAGGTTACAAGAACGTTAACATAAAAACATCCACCATCAAAGACGATTTTATCTTGTGTGAACATAAAACTTTGCTAAGCAACGATAACAGTTACCAAAAATAGCAGATGCAGTTCGTAAATTTGTAATGCGGTTCTATGACGTCACATCACGTGAGAGCTCGAAATGTTAACAGAACCATATATTTAAATGCAATGTAATGTGTTATGACCAGATTTAAACGTGATTTTTATTACGTGTGGGTTGTTTGGATTTATGAAAAAATATAGTTTTAAGGTGTGCTATATTTGTAGGATAAAGTGCTCAATATCAGAGATTGAGCGTTTGTAGATATAAAAGTGAACATTGAAGTGAACACTCAGAGGCGACAGACTGCTTCATGCTATGTGTAATCAACAGGCCACATGTGCTGGGTTTTTCCTCGGCTATTTCCTCGGCAGTGGTGCATTGAGGGGTAATTCTTCTCACGTTTATTTTGGAGGGAGTGGTTTATTTATTTATTTTCCATGAGATAGATAGATAGATAGATAGATAGATAGATAGATAGATAGATAGATAGAACTACCATACAAACGCAGGTGTCCCCCACGGCTCCATCTTAGGTCCTACACTCTTACTGATATATATTAATGATCTCCCTGATTCCATAAGAATCCAAATAGGTTTGTACGCCGATGACACCACAGTTTACTCTCGCCTCCAACAAAAATCTGGTGTAGGCGTCAAAGCTAAACTCGCAGCCGAGATTGAAAAAGACCTCCAATCCATATTGGACTGGGCTAAGAAATGGCTAGTAAATTTTAATGCTTCTAAAACGAAGCTACTGTCAATTAACCATCATCGACAATCTCACCTACCTCCCATTAGCATGGACCAGGCTTGCCTCCCAGAGAGTAAAACACTACGCCTCCTTGGTCTCACACTTTCAGCGGACCTCAAATGGAATGACTATATCGAATCCATTGCTAAATCCGCTGCTATGAAAGTCGGTTCTCTGTGTAGGGCCCGGAAGTTTTTTCCGTCGAAATCTATCCTGCACATTTACAAATCTACCATCCGCCCGTGCATTGAATACTGCTGCCATATCTGGTCGGATGCCCCTGCTGTTCTCCTCGGGCTTCTCGATAAGGTTCAGAGGAGGGTCTGTAATGTGATAGATACCGACTTGGCAGACCGCCTGCAGTCTCTCTCCCACCGGCGGGATGTGGCTTCCCTGTGTCTCTTCTATAAATACTTTCACGGCTTCTGCTCCGATGAACTTAGATCACTGGTGCCCCCTAAATACGAATTTGCACGAGATACTAGATTAGCAACTAGATCCCACCCTTTTACAGTGAAACCGATAAAATGCAGCCGTAACTTCTACTCCAACAGTTTCTTTCCTCGCACTTCCCGACTGTGGAATTCTCTTCCAAACGATTGCTTCCCCGACGGCTACAATCTCTAGGAGTTTAAATGTAAGGTCAATACACACCTCCTAACACACTAACCTGCTCCCATTCTATCAAGCACTCTTCCCATCCTCGCTATCCTTACTCATCTGTCACCTTTCTCCTGACATTCCCTATGTCTATCCACTCCTTCTCTTTACCTTCCCCTATGTAGCCCCATGCGCAATATTGGCAGTGGAATGCCTTGCTTGGGGTGAGATGATTAAAAAAAAAAAAAAAGATAGATAGATAGATAGATAGATAGATAGATAGATAGATAGATAGATGTGAATTTGTAACCCTGGGTTTCACGCTCTTGCGAAAGTCAGACAAACTGATTAATTTTTTTAAAAAATGGGTATATGTAGGGTTGCGTATATTCGTGTATTTTTGTAGAAGTGGGAGAAATCTGTCGTCATGACAGACGCAGACATATATATATATATATATATATATAAGCCCGCACAAACACACACATGCGAATTCGTGCGGGGTTCGGCATATATATGTATATGCGTGCCGTTGGGCACACACTCACGTTGCTCTCTCTCTCTCTCTCTCTCTCTCTCTCTCTCTCTCTCTCTCTCATATATATATATATATATATAAAAGAGAGAGAGAGAGCAACGTGGTTTAAAAAAGAAGACAAATATATTCTTACTTAATTATCTTTTCTTCAATCTCTCTCCCTCTCTGGGAGGGGGTGGTCTGTTGAAAGTCGGTTGATCATGCGATACCTGGTATATCTGGAGATTAAGATACAAGACTTATCTTACCACTGCAACAATTTATGGATCCGCTCCACTCACATCAATATTCTCATCTTTGTCTTTTTTTTTCTTTTTTTTTTTAATCATATCACCCCGAGCAAGGCGGTAACGCCACTGATGTGCAGGGGGCTATGTAAGAGTGAAAAGATTGGAAAAAAGAAAGCCGGAAACCACATCCTGAACAGGGAACAAGGGATGAGCCTCTACACCTATACAATAGACGTGGGTGGAGTGTGCACCGGGCGATAGTTTGGTCTATCTACTCTTACCCACTTCCTGACACCCCCTATAACCTGCCACTCTTTCTTTTAACATTCTGCCTATGCAACCCCCTGCAAAACAGTGGCAGTAAAATGCCTTGCTTAGGGGGATATGATTATAAAAAAAAATTCACTTACGAGCAAATACCCTTGGGGAAGCTATTAATCCATTTTTTTTCTTGCCAGCTATGCGTTGAATAGCAGGACAGATTGGGTTCTATAGCCTTGGTTTGCTATAGAACCCAGTCTGAGTTGGTCTACCGCAGAAAATAATGGCAGCTTACTGCGGGAAAATATTCTGTCAAACCAGTTGTGCCTCTTTTGAGACATGATCGCCCAAGCGTGTATCAATTATGGCACTTAACTGACTGACCAAGCCCATTACATCATTCAACCAGTTATATTTTCAAAAAAAATTAAAATATTTGCTAATAACATTTTAAAAAAAGAAAAGGGTACTACTAAGAACAGATATTGATTCAGGATCTTCTTCACTTGGAGAAACCCTTTCCTGGTTGACCAAGTTTTCAGAGCTATAGTCGCACTCACCACGCTTGACTAATTGCGTGTTGGTGAGGCCAGCATATCATATCATATATATTATTTACCTACAGATTATCATATCATATATTTTGTTTACTCACAAATTATCATATCATATATTTTATTTACTCACAAATTATCATATCATATATTTTATTTACTCACAGATTATCATATCATATATTTTATTTACTTACAGATTATCATATCATATATATTATTTACCTACAGATTATCATATCATATATTTTGTTTACTTACAGATTATCATATCATATATTATATTTACTCACAGATTATCATATCATATATTTTATTTACTCACAGATTATCATATCATATATTTTATTTACTCACAGATTATCATATCATAGATTTTATTTACTCACAGATTATCATATCATATATTTTATTTACTCACAGATTATCATATCATATATTTTATTTACTTACAGATTATCATATCATATATTTTATTTACTCACAGATTATCATATCATAGATTTTATTTACTTACAGATTATCATATCATATATTTTATTTACTCACAGATTATCATATCATAGATTTTATTTACTCACAGATTATCATATCATAGATTTTATTTACTTACAGATTATCATATCATATATTTTATTTACTCACAGATTATCATATCATATATTTTATTTACTCACAGATTATCATATCATAGATTTTATTTACTCACAGATTATCATATCATATATTATATTTACTTACAGATTATCATATCATATATATTATTTACTCACAGATTATCATATCATATATTTTTATATTTTATTTACTCACAGATTATCATATCATATATGTTATTTACTTACAGATTATCATATCATATATTTTATTTACTCACAGATTATCATATCATAGATTTTATTTACTTACAGATTATCATATCATATATTTTATTTACTCACAGATTATCATATCATATATTTTATTTACTCACAGATTATCATATCATATATTTTATTTACTCACAGATTATCATATCATATATTTTATTTACTCACAGATTATCATATCATATATTTTATTTACTCACAGATTATCATATCATATATTTTATTTACTCACAGATTATCATATCATATATTTTATTTACTCACAGATTATCATATCATATATTTTATTTACTCACAGATTATCATATCATATATTTTATTTACTTACAGATTATCATATCATATATTTTATTTACTCACAGATTATCATATCATAGATTTTATTTACTTACAGATTATCATATCATATATTTTATTTACTCACAGATTATCATATCATATATTTTATTTACTCACAGATTATCATATCATATATTTTATTTACTCACAGATTATCATATCATATATTTTGTTTACTTACAGATTATCATATCATATATTTTATTTACTCACAGATTATCATATCATATATTTTATTTACTCACAGTTTATCATATCATATATTTTATTTACTCACAGATTATCATATCATATATTATATTTACTTACAGATTATCATATCATATATTTTGTTTACTTACAGATTATTATATCATATATTTTATTTACTCACAGATTATCATATCATATATTTTATTTACTCACAGATTATCATATCATATATTATATTTACTTACAGATTATCATATCATATATTTTATTTACTCACAGATTATCATATCATATATTTTATTTACTCACAGATTATCATATCATATATTATATTTACTTACAGATTATCATATCATATATTTTATTTACTCACAGATTATCATATCATATATTTTATTTACTCACAGATTATCATATCATATATTTTGTTTACTTACAGATTATCATATCATATATTTTATTTACTTACAGATTATCATATCATATATTTTGTTTACTTCCAGATTATCTTAGCATTTGGCAACTACATGAACAGTTCGAAAAGGGGATTTATAGGTGGCTTCAAACTAGAGTCTCTACAAAAGGTAAACCTTTCAGGAAATGATCTTTGTTGTTGTTTTAAATTTTATCTATATTCTATATAAAATCTTTTTTCACTTATAATAAATACTTAATACTATACAGAGGTTGAAATTCTAATGGCTTTCTCTCAAAATGTTTAAATCTGGGAATTATATTAGGTTTTTTTTTTTGCTACAGATGATGCGAGAAAGATTAACTAGGCATCAGAATAATAAGAATTATAAATGTTATTTTGTTTCTTAGAAATAGATCAATGAATCGAATGAATCAATGGATCAATGAATCGAATGAATCAATGGATCAATGAATCGAATGAATCAATGGATCAATGAATCGAATGAATCAATGGATCAATGAATCGAATGAATCAATGGATCAATGAATCGAATGAATCAATGGATCAATGAATCGAATGAATCAATGGATCAATGAATCGAATGGAATCAATGGAATCAATGAATCAAGGAATGAATCAATGGAATCAATCGAATCGAATGGAATCAATGGAATCAATGAATCGGAATGAATCAATGGAATCAATGGAACAAGAATCGAATGGAATCAATGGAATCAAGGAATCGGAATGAATCAATGGAATCAATGGAATCGAATGAATCAATGGATCAATGAATCGAATGAATCAATGGATCAATGAATCGAATGAATCAATGGATCAATGAATCGAATGAATCAATGGATCAATGAATCGAATGAATCAATGGATCAATGAATCGAATGAATCAATGGATCAAGGAATCGAATGAATCAATGGATCAATGAATCGAATGAATCAATGGATCAATGAATCGAATGAATCAATGGATCAATGAATCAAATGAATCAATGGATCAATGAATCGAATGAATCAATGGATCAATGAATCGAATGAATCAATGGATCAATGAATCGAAATTATGGACCGCTTTTGTATAACTGTCTATTCGCTTTTAAAGATTATCTAATCTAAACTTATTTATAAATAAAACTTTGTCTCTGTGTGTGTGTGTGTGTGTGTGTCCGTTACCTATAGACTTCGAAACGGCTGAACCGATTTTCTTGAAAATTTACACAGTTGTACTATAAGCGTCTGCGAGTGTTCTTAGCTAGGTTTTGTGTCGAGGTACCCCCGATAAATATCGAAAATCGATAATCGAAAAAATCGAGTTATCGAAGGAGTGGTCCGATTTTAATCAAATTTGATACACTCATAGACAAAGACATAAGAAACGATATTCAGGAGTTTCAAGGTTGCAGTTTTTACAGTAGTGCAGAAAATCGATTATATATATATATATATATATATAGAGAGAGAGAGAGAGAGAGAGAGGGAGATATATAAAAGGCAAGATGTTTGTGTGTGTGTCTGTTTACCTGTCTGTATGTCCTTTATACAAATCCACAATTTTCATCCAATTCTCACCAAACTTCATAAAATATTCTTTAGGCTGTGTCTGAGCTCCAGGACCATGGATTAGTTTTAAAGCTTTCATTACACCCGAGCAACGCCGAGCTATACTGCTAGTTTTAAATAAATAAAAACTACCTGGAATACATGATTGAAAAAAAAATACCAGCAATACATTCTTTGCAAAAACATTTTAAAAAAGTTTTAAAATTGCTAGCAGTATATTTTTGAAACAAACAAAAAAATTACCGAAGTTCACAAAAATAAAATTTCGAAATTAAATTACCCATAGAAAGTTGATATGCCGTTAAAAAAAAAACGGTAACCCAAACAGAAATACGACACAGTTCACCATTTTCCTCCATACCTGTTAAGCGTTCTGACAGAGGATGGAACGTGTGGCACTGAGATCCGAAGAAGCATTGGCATGACCAAGGATGCCTTTCAAGAGTTAACCAGAATACTGAGAGACAGCAAGACAACAAAGAAAAGAATGCTAGACTGCTATATGATATATCTGTTTTTGTATATGGTAGCGAATGCCGGACGATCTCTTCAAGGATGAAGGAAAGAACTGAAGCAGCCGAAATATGGCTCTACAGAAGGATGCTTAGGATACTATGGACGGAACACGTGAGCATCGACAAGGTTTTGGAGAGGATGGAAATTAAAAGGAAAAGAGAGATGACCGACTGGGCAGAAGATTATCCCGCAGGAGGTTGCCATTGATTTCTACGGTAGGATTGTTGCCAACCAAGGCTATAGAACCCAATCTGTCCTGTTATTTTAACCCACAAATGGAGGGAAGAGACGGATTAATACCTTTCCCAAGGGTAGTTGTGCGTAAGTGAATGCAAGGAATTCAACTGGAATTTGAACTCGGCTCCTCGATTTGTCGTTCCGAGTCGATATCCACTGCACCACAAAGCAGATCCATACACCACAAAAAGTAAGGATCCAAAATAATTTTTATTACGATAAATGGATCACACTATCACCCTAACCAATCAGTTTGCCCCAGTAATCAGTTTTCTGGGGTCATCTTTAACAGAACTTTTAGGGTAGACATTAAAAAAACTTATGGGATCAACATTAAAAGGAATTCGAACTCAAGACATTTTCGAGTATTTCAAAAATAAATCTGTATTCCGTCAAGCTATGAGTCGTACTAAACTACGACTTAACACTCGCTATCATTGCCTTCGTAGATCTGAATCAGTGTTAGCAGCCTGAACTCTAGGGCCTCAAAATCTAGGGTACTTCCGGTCGAGATGTGTAATATTTTTGACACTGTCATAGGCCTTTAATACACATGCTGTCTTGACGTATTGTGAACTCTAAACAACCCTTCAACAATTTTTAAAATTCGTCATCATTCTTGGCTTTCCTCAGATTGCTTCTTCTGCTTTCCTCATTTCGTTAGAATGGAGGATTTGAACAAGTCTCGCAAGTAGAATAGCCTAAGGCCTAAGGCAAGTAGAATAGCCTAAGGCAAGTAGAATAGCCTAAGGCCTAAGGCAAGTAGAATAGCCTAAGGCCTCTCTACAGCTAAATCCGACTCTGTTATCAACCCTTTCAGCACAAATTCTCAAACACGAAACATCGAAAACCACTTTTTACACGTTCGATCATTAACAGTAATCTATATATATATATATAACTAGCAGTATAGCCCGGCGTTGCTCGGGTGTAATGAAAGTTTTAAAATTAATCCATTTTCCCAGATATCAAAAATCGATGCCCCCCCCCACCCCATATTCTACCGAATCTGATCAAAAACAGTTATTCAGCCATCAATATGGTTCATCTTCTTCAATTTTACTCCCGACTTACTTAGGTTAGGTTATCCTTGGATGAGTTATTTAACTCCGATATTGGAAATCGATACCCCGGTATCCTAACGGGTCTGATCAAAATCAGTTTTTTAGCACTTTTATTTTAGTTTTTGTTTCAGGTTTGGCTTTAAGTAGGTATAATTGTAGTTCTTAGTCTCAGCCATGATGCCATTTACTCAGAGGACTTATTTAGCCTTCAAAATTCAGTTTACGACGAAAAAAACTTGATATCGATACCAGGAAATCAAAATTTGACTTGCATCCATTCATTTTTCTTTCAGTCTATGGTTTCGCTTTAACTGGAAACAACTATTGCTTTTTAGTCTTTCGTGCCAACGTCCAAAGAATCTGAGCTCCAGGACCATGGATTAGTTTTAAAGTTTTCATTACACCCGAGCAACGCCGGGCTATACTGCTAGTCTCTACGTTGCTGATACCTCGTGTGTGTGTCACATCATTGTTAACTTTTTATTTTCCTCTACTCGTGAAAATGGGGGATTCGAAAAGAGCCCAAGAGTAGACTTTCTTCATCTAAATCTGGCCATGATCAAGACAGATCAGGGCCAGATATAGATGAAAAAAGGCTACCTTATGTATTTCTATTAACGTTTTATTTTTTAATTAACGGCAAAAACTGATTTTAACTCAGTTTTCTCAGATTTTTTTATCACACCGATTACAAAAAAAGAAACATTTCCTCACACTCACTACAAAGAGCTTTTACACATTACATGTTTATATTAAGTGTATTCAAAATAGTTTATCCATTCAGGGTTTGTCAGAAAAATCTGTTTACACCGAGCTAGCTATATATATATATATATATATATATCCTCCAAAATTAGTTGTTGGCGGACATTTCTGTGGACAACTCAAAAATATGTATTTCTTTCCATCTCCAGACTTCCGCTGTGACTTCCTTCATCCGGGTTTTATCAACGTTTGACCTCTCTGCGCCTTACCTTGACCCGCGTGCGAACTGACATAACAACCTGTCAGGCTTACGTCAGTCAGGCTAACTTTACATTATTCACATCAAAGCAAGTATGGAGGATTCCTTTTGTCAGATCAGAATAGGTCATATACATCTGTCAAACGGCCGAGTTTAAGCTGGGATCCAGTTAAATCCACATAGTTTGACTTCTTTCATAGTGAAAATAAGGGTTCCTTTTAAAAGTTTACGTTGTGCCCTTATTTCGATCTATCTACAATGTGTTGAATTGGCGTCTATAAAAGAAGCGGTTGATTTGGGGTTTTTGGGGGTGGGTATTTTTTACTAGATTGCTATGTGTTGTCAGTTCTTCAATATGGCAATGAATGCTGGACAATATCATCAAATATGAAGGAAAATCTTGAAGCAACTGAAATGTGGTTCTACAGAAGGATACTGCGAATATCATGCATCGAGTATGTGAGCAATGATGAGGTCTTAGAAATGATGGAAACGAAAAGAAAATTAAAACTGAGCATCAGGAAGAGACAACCGAAGTTCCTGGGACATGCAATGAGGAAGGAGGGCCTGGAGAACCTGATACTAACAGGCCAGATAGAGGGAAAAAGAGACAGAGGAAAGCAAGGGATAACATATTTGAAGGGTCTGAGCAGGTGGATGACGGAACGAGGGTTGCATTGTGTAACAGGAGAAGGCGTGCTAAGAGCCACCAGGGATAGGGAGACATGGAAAGCCATGATCGCCTACGTCCTGAAGGGACAGGGCACATAGAAGAAGAAGAAGTAGAAGAAGTTTTTTGATATTCTTAAAGCTTATTTCATTCATTCGTTCATTATGATTTCTCTGTGCGTTTGGCCTATCAGAAACAATATAAAATTTGCATCTAAACAGAATTTGTTACCATTCGTTCTCTGCTTCATCTGAGATGGAAACGTTTTATTTAATTCAGTATTTTAAAATTTTCTTTATTTATCCTAGATTTATTCATCAAACATTTAACTCAATAGACATTAAAGCCGTGAAATCGGTTTATCACTACAACACATCAAACACGAAAGATTTACGCAACATAATAGTATATACGTAGAATAAAAAAGCTTACATAACAACTTTGTACTCGAATATTTGTGACACTTCGAAATTGATTTGTTGCACAGGCAGTTCTAAAAGAATGGCATTGACCCATAATCTCCAAGAAGAGGTCATCGGCAAGTTGGCCAGGGTTCGGAGTTTAATAGATTAATTATTTTTAAACAGATGTAAAATATCTAGAAAAAGATGGTTAAAAAAGGGTTCTTCTATAATCTGGTTATTCTTCATACCTTTTCCATTAAAACCGGGTTATTCTTAGAACTTTTTCCATTAAAACCTGGTTATTCCCCATACCTTTTCCTTTACAACCTGCTTATTCTCTGCACTTTTTCGATTTAAACCTGGTTATTTTCTGCACCTTTTCCATTAAAACCTGATTATTCCCAAAACTCTTTCCATTAAAGCCTGCTTAGAAGTTCGGCATATTAAAAGATTTGCATGACCTGGACCTAAGAAGTAAACTGATAATTTAGAGGGAACTTCCTAAAAACTTAAAATTTTCAATTCTCAGCAGGAAGTACACTACCGGAAGTGCAAGAACAAGAACAAGGAGTTCCACAATGAAGCATTAAATGAGTGACGCATTTTGTGTTAAAATGAATTCTATTGTAAAATCTCTAAGCCCTGGAGTTAGATGCTCCCTTTATGTGGACGATCTTTTAATCATGTACAAATCTCATTATATGAACACTATAGAAAGGCAAGAATGCCTAAATAGAATACATAAATGGCCACGGAGAATGGGTTTACGTTTTCTAGAAACAAAAACCAAACGTATGCATTTCTGCAAGCTAAGAAAACTTCATAATGATCCATGCTTAAAATTAGATGAGGCAGAAATTCCATTAGTGGAACAGCACAAGTTTTAGGCATGATTTTGGACAATAAACTAATTTTCATCCCTAATTTGAAGTACTTGAAACAAAATGTATCAAAGCCCCTCAACTTTTGCGTGTAGTATTTCATACAGAATGGGGAGCAGATCGGTATACACTGACCAAACTATATCGATCGCTAATCCTTTCTAAACTAGATTATGCTAGTATAATGTATGTGGCGGTCAAAAAGTAATACATAAAACTCCTTAACGCAACTTACCATTAAGATCTCAGACAAATGCTCTGGATTTTTAGAACATTCCCGGTAGAGATCTTATATACAGAAGCCGGTGAACCACTTCCACATCGACAGCGTATCAAACCGATATTGCAGTATTATGCAAAACTTAAATCGTGCCCAATTAATCCGGATTATTGCTCTATATTTGAAACAAATTAATGTGATCAATTCAGTCATGGCATACAACTATATGGACCTCGGATGAAACCCACTACCGAAGAATTAGGTACCCCTCTATCAAATATTCAAGAAACAACGGTATCCAGAATTCTACCCTGGACAATTAAACATCTTCAAGTTATCCTGGAAATGCATAATTTTCAAAAGAAAAAAATCGTACCCTCTTCTATTTTTGTATACATTCCAGAAAATATTGGTTGGTTGGTTTGTTTTTATGGCACATCAATCTCGGCGGGTCATTTATTGCCAACTAAACTTTATTTATTTATTGCTGGTAATGACTTTTTCTTTCAACAATTTATTGTTGTTTTTATATAACTTTTGTGTCTAGTAACACATTTTTCTTTTCGAGTATCAAGATTCATTGGGATTTGTTTTTAAAGGCAGGGTTCCCAAGTCCTACTCTTGTTATTTAACCCATAACTGGAGGGAAGGGACGGATTAATACCTTTCCGAAGGGTACCAGTGCTTAAGTGAATGCAGGGTATTTAACTGGAATTCGAACTCGGCTCACAGAGTTCTTTTTCTGAGCCGATATCCACTGCACCACAAGGCACATCCGTCACTAAACGCTTACAGCACCTGGTATTCCCAAGCAGTCACCCATCTAAGTACTGACCAGGCTCAACGTTGCTTAACATTCGGTGATCGAGCGAGAACCGGTATATTCAACCTGATAGGCCGTAAGCACGCACATCCGTCACTAAACGCTTACAGCACCTGGTATTCCCAAGCGGTCACCCATCTAAGTACTGACCAGGCTCAACGTGGCTTAACTTCGGTGATCGAGCAGAGAACCGGTATATTCAACCTGATAGGCCGTAAGCCAGCAAATACTGGAAAACTTCCACAAATACACAAAAAATATATACGGACGGTTCAAAAAGTGGGGACAAAATGGGATTTGCATCAATCAGTCCAAAAAAATTACCAAAAAGAAACGCCTCCCAAAGGGGAAGTTAGATTTTCGCTGCAGAGGCTTACGCCATCGAATTGGCTCTAGACATCATCACTGAGAGCAAACTAAAGAAATTAGTAATTTTTGCAGACTCACTATTCGTCCTATCAGACTTTAAAATCAGTTTATTGAACAAAAAGAGAAATGTTGTATTATGTTGGATCCCTCGACACACTGAAATAAAGGGTAACTCTAAAGCAGACCTGGCAGCCAAATCAACTTTGGACATGAATGTTGATACAGGGATAAAGATCCCGTATACAAACTTTAAGGAGGAAATAAATATATTTTCAAAAGAAAAATGTCAGGAGTATTTGGGATGGTTATCCACATAATAAACTCCATGCAATTCATCCCAAGGTCGAAGTAAGTTCTAGATCATTCAGTCAATCTCAAAAAGAGGAAGTCGTAATAGCCCGCTTGCACATCGACCAACGAGAATGACACATTCTTATTTACTAATGAAGTTTAACTGGTGGACCAAGCATGTAAACAAGTATTATTGATATACAGCAATACATTAAAAAAAGAATATATATATATATATATATATATATATATATATATATATATATATATATTTTAAATCAGATACTTTAATCCAAGTGAAAAAAGCAGGAAGGTAAATTCCAAAAACCCGATCCTAATTAAGATTAAAAAAATTATTTTAATATTAAAAAATGATACAGGAAGAGAGCTCCATGTAATAAAATATTACAGAGCAAATATATATTAAAAAAGGATTAATTCAAAGATGTTGGATGACCATTTCGATGTAACATCATTGAATTAATCCTTTTTTAATTTATATATATATATATATAAGTGTGTGTGTGTGTGTGTGTGTGTGTGTGTGTGTGTGTGTGTGTGTGTGTGTGTGTGTGTGTGTAAGAAATTATGCAATTCCCAAACAAAAACGAACTGTTGAATGAAAGAACGGAAATTATGACTAAGTGTAACCATACTAAGAAATAACTCTTAGGTTCATACAACCATGGATAAAAACGCCATAATTCGTTTTAATTTTAAAAATTGCGCGTTCAAAAATTCCCTGCCACGTGAGCGTTCAAAAAAAAAACACCGTTACATTAGTATTCTTAAAAAGAAAAACGATAAAAAGTAAACGGTAAAATCAGTTATTAAAAATCGCCTGAAGACACAACTCATGGTAGAAACCTAGGTCGCGTAATAACTCGTTTACAAATGGAATATATATATATATATATATATATATATATATATATATATATATTACCAGAAAAATATTTTTGAGAGAAAAAAATTCCAGCAATACCTTTTTGAAGAAAAGCAAATATTACCAGCAATGCATTTAACCCTCGTTAAAGCTCTCTTTACGAAAATGCATTAATTTTGTAAATTGAGCTTTAGATCATATCTTGTAAATGAATTTTTGTAAAGAGAGCTTTAACTAGAGTCAAGTGCATTGCTGGCTGCTGGTAATATTTGTTTTTCTTTAAATAAAATCTATTGATTTATAATATGATTTTTTAAAAGAATATATATTCTATTCATACGAATCTATCGTAAAACACTTGTCTGTATTAAATTACCCACTGATGTTGATGTACCGTAAAACAAAACAAACCAAACAAAGTATTCTTTAAAACCTGGCTATTCGCCACACCTTTTCCATTAAAACCTGGTTATTCTCCACATCTTTTCCATTAAAACCTGGTTATTTTCCTCACGTTTTCCATTAAACTCTGGTTATTTTCCACACCTTTTCCATTAAAACCTGGTTATTATCCACACCTTTTCCATTAAAACCTGGTTATTCGCCACACCTTTTCCATTAAAAAATGGTTATTTTCTCCACATATTTTCCATTAAAAACTGGTTATTTTCCTTGCGTTTTCCATTAAACTCTGGTTATTATCCACACCTTTTCCATTAAAAACCTATTTTCTGTTCAACAATTTTAACACTTTCAAGACGAAATATTTTCGAGGTATTCCTCGAATCAAAACCTAATCAATATTTTATGATGGCGGATACAAATTAGATGAAAATCTGCATAACGTTAAAGAAAGATATCTGTCTATTTTTCGAAATAAGATATTGTAACTATTTACATTATTTAAATTGTTGTCCCCATCTTTGTTGTCATATTCACGACGTTTCGGCCGTTGTACGACGGACGAAAAAAGGGTTCGGTTTAAAATTTCAGTGAAGAAGGAGAGCGTACAACGTCCGAGACCTCGTGAATTGAACAACAGTCCGAACAATGTAAACAGTTCTAGAGAATATGGAAAATATTTTAATGGCTGAATTTTGATGTGAAGAATTTCATAATAAATATTTTGCCTGCAAATACTGTGAACTTTTTCATTCATTCTCGAGTTGTTTATGTTTTTTGTTATTGAATCGAAATTCTTCGACTATTTTCAGTTGTCTGAGATCAAATCGAAGGACAGAAGTGAAACTCTACTTCAATATTTGGTCAGCATTATAATTTGGTATTATCCCCACTTAATGACCTGGTTTGATGATTTGAACCTTGACCTCCCAAAATCAGGTCAGTCTCGATTCTTTAATCTCCTTTACTTTTCTTATTTTATTATGAAACGCCAAAACATGATAATTAATTCTTTTGTTTTTCTTTCATCATATTTTCGTTCTTGTTGGTGGACCTAGTAGTAGTATTTTCTAAACATATACTGTTTAATATAAGAGACAATGAATGTCTATTATGTTTAATCATGAGCCGTTCTAAACGTCGTATTTTGACTTTAATTTCAGTTGAAAATAAAGACAAAAATTCTCCAACATTTGGATAATTCCCTACCAACTTGGCTCCAAGCCCTCGGCTCACATGAGCCTTCTTCAGAGAGGTTATTAAGACGGTAACACAACATCCACCATCACCGACGATTCTATTTTGTGTTGACATAAAACTCCGCTAGGCAACGGCAATAGTTACCAAAAATAACAAACGCAGTTCGCAAATTTGCAATGCGGTTCTATGACGTCACACCGCGTGATAGCGCAAAATAACAACAGAACCATGTATTCAAATGCAATGTAATGTGCCATAGCCGGATTTAAAGGTGATTTTATTAAAATGTTGGAGAATTTTTGTCTTTAATTTCAACTGAAATTAAAGTCAAAATGCGACATATATTAAACATAATAGACATTCATTGTCTCTTATATTTAACAGTATATGTTTAGAAAATTATTTGCTGCCTCGATACACTAAATATATATATAGTAGTAGTAATAGATGTAATAGTATTGTAGCAGAAAAGAAATTAATTAAGATCAACCTTGTTCACTTTTACAAAAAATTCACAATGACGTCTGAAATCCTGGTTTTCCCAAACAAAAAAAGGATTGACCATCTGCTTAACGAAAAAGTCGAAAACAGATTTCTCAAGTAGGTGCTAAAATGATTTTTGACCAATGGGGGCGAATTGTAAGACTTGGAATGACTTAGCGATCCAGTGTGAAATGCAAAACGACTATATAAATGACCTCGGCGTCAGTCAAGAGTCAGAGATGGGAGCAGCGAAAGAGAGACGCACATCTAAAATGTAACTTCAAACTTCAAGCGACCCGAACATTGTCCTCTTTCTCTTTCTCTTTATCTATTTCAACAATCACTATTAGAACATTTTCTACGAACTCTACCCTTAACCTCTTAATAATGTTTCTAATTCAACATTAATTTCTACAACTTATGTTATTCCTCCTTTTAATAAATTTCTATTCTAACATGAAATTATTTATTATTCCACAATTCTACACTATTCCACACGATTGCCGACAAACAACCTTCTGATGAAAACCTTCTGATGATAAAGCTGCATAAAATGTATAAGCTGTAGGGAGTTCGGTTAAGTAAGGCACAAGGCCAAATTAAAGAAACATTAACCAGCTCCCTACGATACAGTATTCTTCTTCTTCTATGTGCCCTGTCCCTTCAGGAGGAGGAGATCATGGCTTTCCACGTTTCCCTATCCCTAGTGGCTCTTAGCACTTCTCCTGTTGCACCGTGCAATCCTCGTTCTGTCATCCACCTGATCAGGTCCTTCAAATATGTTAACCCTTGCTTTCCCCTGTCTCTTTTTCCCTCTATCTGGCCCGTTAGCATCAGGTTCTCCAGGCCCTCCTTCCTCATTACGTGTCCCAGGAACTTCAGCTGTCTCTTCCTGATGTTCAGTATCAATTTCTATTTTGTTTCCATCATTTCCAGAACCTCATCATTGCTCACATGCTCGATCCATGAGATTCGCAGCATCCTTCTGTAGAACCACATTTCAATTGCTTCAAGTGTTTCCTTCATCTTTGATGGTATTGTCCAGCATTCACTGCCATATTGAAGGACGGACAGCACGTAGCAATCCAGTACTCTCTTCCTAGTTTCTAGCAAAATTGTCCTGTTTCTTAATACTTTACTCAACTTCTGGAATGCTTCCTTCGCCATGCCAATTCGCCTTCGGATCTCTGTGTCGCACTTTCTGTCTTCTGTTATAATGCTTCCCAAGTATTTAAATTTTTGTACCTGCTTGATTCTCGTATCCCCGAAAGTTATACTAATTTCGTTGATGAAACATTGCCATTATTTTTCATGACTAACTTTCATCTTATCACTGCGTTTAATCTCAATATTCAGGTAATTACAGTATACAACCGTTAACGCAATGTAAATCAGAAATATGGAAATAGCTTCCGGATAGATTTCAACATACATCCCATAATCTGAGAGCATGCATGCCATCGACGTTGCTTTTACTGATTTGTCTATGGAAGTCTAACAGCTAAATAAAGTCTAATCAATTTTTTATTCAATAATTTACACCAAATTGCTTACTTACTATATATGTCAATCAGTTAAGTGCCATACATGACACATCCTTGGGCGATCATGTCTCGAAAGAGACATAACTGACTGGCCAGAATATATCCCCTAGTAGGTTGCCATTGCTTTCTGCGGTAGGCTGGTTTCCAGCCAAGGCTATAGAACCCAATCTGTCCTATTATTTCACCCATAGCTAGAGGGGGGAAAATGGATTATATTATTATGTAGTAATTAGTGGGGGATCAGTTTATTACTTCATAACAATATAAAACTGACCCTCCCACTTTATGCCCAGTAGAAGCTTAATCATGTTTTCAACTATTATATTCAGTCAGTCAGTTAAGTGCCATACGTGATACATCCTTTGGCGATCATGTCTCTTTCGAGACATGACTGACTGGGCAGAAGATTATCCCGCATAACTGGAGCGAAGAGATGGATTAATATCTTTCCCAAAGGTATTTGCGCGTAAGTGAATGCAACGAATTCAACTGGAATTCGAACTCGGCTTCCCGATTTCTCGTTACGAGTCGATATCCACTGCACCACAGCGCACATACAATAGCCTTAAGTAGCCTCCTTCATTATGTGAGGCTTACATCACGTAGAAAAGCTTGTTCCAGTACGATCACCTAAGTTAAGCAACGTCGAGTCTGGTCAGTACCTAAATGGGTGACCACTTGGGAATAACAGGCGCTATAAATTTGAATATGTGGGTGGTGTAATGGATAATGGCTCAGACTTATTAATCGGACGTCCGAATTTCAATTCCTGTTGGGTTCGTTATATTCACTTACACATAAATTCCCTCGGGAAAGGCATGCATACACCTCTTCACCCCCTATCTATGGGCTAATTATTAAGACTTGAATTACTATACCATTATTATCTAAAATAAAATTCTTAAAATCGAAAAGGTTTCCTGACCTTAAATAACTTGCAAAGAGTCGATAAGCCGTAAAAAATTAATGAATTAAGGGAGCAATAATTATTATGTAGTGGTCTTAAGTATTAAGTAAAAGTATTACGTAATAGTCTTAAGTATTAAGTAATAGTCTTAAGAATTAAGCTTTGGGTATTAGCAGTGGTCTTAATTATTATACTTATATGTAAATAAATACAATTGCAAATAGAATTATCTTAAGAATTTCTTACAATCAGAAAATATTTCCTGGCCTTAAATAACTTGCAAACGGTTGATAAACTGCAGAAAATTACTTAATTTATTATCAATAATTATTATGTAGTAATCTTAAGTATTAAGTAGTAGTCTTAAGTATTAAGTAATAGTCTTAAGTATTAAGTAGTAGTCTTAAGTATTAAGTAATAGTCTTAAACATTAAGTAGTAGTCTTAAGTATTAAGTAATAGTCTTAGTATTAAGTAGTAGTCTTAAGTATTAAGTAATAGTCTTAAGTATTAAGTAATAGTCTTAAGTATTAAGTAGTAGTCTTAAGTATTAAGTAATAGTCTTAAGTATTAAGTAATAGTCTTGATTAATTAAGTAGTCTTAAGTATTAAGTAATAGTCTTAAGTATTAAGTAATAGTCTTAAGCATTAAGTAGTAGTCTTAAGTATTAAGTAGTAGTCTTAAGTATTAAGTAATAGTCTTAAGTATTAAGTAATAGTCTTAAGCATTAAGTAGTAGTCTTAAGTATTAAGTAATAGTCTTAAGCATTAAGTAGTAGTCTTAAGTATTAAGTAATAGTCTTAACATTAAGTAGTTAAGCTTGCATTAAGTAGTAGTCTTAAGTATTAAGTAGTAGTCTTAAGTATTAAGTAATAGTCTTAAGTATTAAGTAGTAGTCTTAAATATTAAGTAATAGTCTTAAGTATTAAGTAATAGTCTTAAGTATTAAGTAGTAGTCTTAAGTATTAAGTAATAGTCTTAAGTATTAAGTAATAGTCTTAAGTATTAAGTAGTAGTCTTAAGTATTAAGTTAATTTCTTAAGTATAAAATTAAATTCTAGCATTTATTATTATTTATTTTTCAGCTTCTTACCAATCAATCGCTGCTGACATCTTCAGTCTTCGAAAAGGAATTGACTTGGTCAAGTTTGAAAGAGAAAAAAACACAACTTTAAATGAAAGTCTCGAAATATCCTTTTTCTTGCTTTAGACACCTACCTCTATCTTTTTATGGATTTTAACCACAAGTATTCCGCGTAGTTTTTTAAAATTCCCCGAGTTTGTTGTTTTTTTTAATCATTTCACCCCAAGCAAGGCGGTACCGCCACTGATGTGCAGGGGGCTACATAAGAGAGTTAAAGTTTTTGACAGGAGAAGAGTGAAAAGAAAGACAAACCAGCTACAGCGGGTGAAAGAGAAAGGAAAAAGGAAGGATGTGAACACAGGAGTGAAGACAGTTGCGAAGTTAGAGAGAAAAGAAAAAACAAGATACACTGGATGATGTAGAAAGGACTGGAGTCAAGTGGATAAGAGATGGGAATTGACATTGCATTTAAATTCCTGGTGGTTTTGAAGGTAGAGAGAAAAGAAGATACACGGAGTTATGTAGAAAGGACGAGGGAAGGACTGGAGTCAAGTGGATAAGAGATGGGAATTGACATTGCATTTAAATTCCTGGTGGTTTTGAAGGTAGAGAGAAAAGAAGATACACGGAGTTATGTAGAAAGGAACGAGGGAAGGACTGGAGTCAAGTGGATAAGAGATGGGAATTGACATTGCATTTAAATTCCTGGTGGTTTTGAAGGTAGAGAGAAAAGAAGATACACGGAGTTATGTAGAAAGAACGAGGGAAGGACTGGAGTCAAGTGGATAAGAGATGGGAATTGACATTGCATTTAAATTCCTGGTGGTTTTGAAGGTAGAGAGAAAAGAAGATACACGGAGTTATGTAGAAAGGAACGAGGGAAGGACTGGAGTCAAGTGGATAAGAGATGGGAATTGACATTGCATTTAAACCGGTGGTTTTGGTGAGAAAAGATTTAAACGTTAGTTAGAAACAGGGAAGGACTGGAGTCCAAGTGGATAGGTGGGTTTTGAATTGGTAGAAATTCCTGGTGGTTTTGAAGGTGAAAAGAAGATACACGGAGTTATGTAGAAAGAACGAGGGAAGGACTGGAGTCAAGTGGATAAGAGATGGGAATTGACATTGCATTTAAATTCCTGGAGGTTGTAGACGTCAAGAAAGCAAGTATATGGAAGGGAGTTCCACAAGCGGAAAGCTCGAGAAAAAAGCTGATGGAGTAGAGTTGTTGCCTGCATTTGGTTGATTTGACTGTAAAAGAGTGAGACCTTGTTGCCAGTCTGGATGTCCGAGTAAACTCTTGTGGAGGAGGAACCAGTGACCTAAGTTCGTCAGAGTTGAAGCCATGAAAATATTTATAGAAGAGACAGAGGAAAGCCACATCCCGTCGGTGAGAAAGTGGCTGAAGTCGAGCTGACAGGTCGGGACCAATCACATTACACATTCTCCTTTGGAGCCTGTCGAGGTGAAAAGAGGAGCGCCTGACCATATATGGCAGTAGTATTTTTTAAGACGAAGATATAAGTAAAAAAATAAAGAATAATGCTTTATTTTTTACGGATATTATCATCTTTGTTATCATTGTTTATTATCAAAACATATTTTGACTCCCAAATTGTTATACAATAAATGTTCTGCAATTTAAATTAACGGTTTTCAGTTTTCCACACGCCATTTCATATGTATCAAAATGTTTGAGCCACAATGTATGACATTTATATCATAATCAATTCACCACGGTTACATGGAATTGAGAGAAAGAAATAGCAGTTAAGCAAGATTTTAATATCAAAGACGCTATCTATTACTGGTAGCGATTTCTACGCAATATGGACGAAAATTTCGTAAAATTTAAATACGACATGAGCATTCCGATCAGTCAACAAAGAAAGTAATCTTGTAATGATTCTGAGGTCAAACATTGTTTCAGGGCAGAAATCTCATTACCAGGAACATTAACCCCAGCAAAACCTTATAATATCGTCAGAATTTGTTAGATTAACGTTACTGTGCATAAATACCGGATGAAAATGCAGTATGAATAAATCGTGCTACTGTCGGTTGAAATGTATAAAATCTTTATTAAAATCGTGCGGAATATCAACATTTTGATTCTGACATTATTTTCTTTTTAGGTTAAATTTATAAAAGCTTTATATTAAAACAATTTTTCGTGAAAATAGGTTTCTCAATTCCAGTAGCTGTTATTGCTCTTTCCAATATTGATGGGAGTTTCCTTCCTAATCTTTTATTTGATGTAGTGTGGAATGTCAAAATCTTGATTATGACATTTCGGCTGAAATTTATAAAGTCATTCTTTTAAAACAATTTTTCATAAAAATAGGTTTCTCAATTCCAGTAGCTGTTATTGCTCTCTCCAGTATTGATGGGAGTTTCCTTCCTTATCTTTTATATGATGTAGTGTGGAATGTCAACATCTTGATTATGACGTTATTTTCTCTTTCGGCTAAAATCTATGAATTCATTCTTTTAAAACAATTTTTCATGAAAATAGGCTTTTCAAGTCCAGTAGCTGTTATTGCTCTCTCCAGTATTGATGGGAGTTTCCTTCCTAATCTTTTATTTGATGTAGTCTAGAATGTCGACATCTTGATTATGACATTATTTTCTCTTTTGGTTGAAATGTATAAAATCTTTCTTTTAAAACAATTTTTCATGAAATTACGTTTCTCAAATGTAGTAACTGTTTACAATATTTCCAATATTGATAAAGTTTTCTTTCTAACTTTTTAGTTGGAGGAGTTTGGAATGTCAACATCTTAATTGTGTGATGAATTTCTATTCGAGTTGAATGTGATATCTATTTTAAGAGCTTTATCTTTGGCTTTCATTTTCATATTTTTGCCGCAATAGTTGGTAATTGGCTTCTGTTTTGCTTTTCTACAGAATTTTCTACATACAGGGTATGTATAGACGGTCTACATCAGCCTTTGGATGATGCATCTTATGCTTAGAAAGAAGCTTTCTTGTTTTAGAATCCATTCGCCTGATGTCGTTTAGAGTCCAGTTTAAGATGTTGAAACTATATTGGACAACTGGGATTGCAAGGCTATTAATGGCCATAATTCTGTTCTGAGAATTCAATTCGGTTTTTAATATCAGTCGTAGCCTTCTATAGTACTCTTTACGCACTATTTCTTTCATTTTTTTATGGTGAATTTTTTCACTCTCATTTACACCAAGGTATTTATAAGCTTCTTCTGGCTTTAATTCTTTTATTGTTACAGCAGGGTCTAAGCTAATTGAGGATTTTTTTGTAGTGATCCACGGGAAACTGTAGCTTTAGCACATTTATTCAAATTGAATTTCATTCCAATGTCTTTGCTGAAGCATTTTACAGTTTGCAGAAGATCTTCCAGCTCATTATCATTCTTAGCATACAACTTTAAGTCATCCATGTAAAAACAGATGGCTTATTTTCTTTTGGCCTATTTTATAACCACATTCTGTCTTATTAAGTTGACTGGTTAGTGCTATTAATGATATGCAGAATAGTAAGGGAGACAAAGAATCACCTTGAAATATACCTCTTTTGATGTTTATTTCACCTGACTTATAGGTTCCATTTATGTGATTGAGGTAAAGAGTTATTTTCCATATCGACATGCATTGTTTGATGAAATTGATGATGATGGGTGATATCTTGAATATATTTAAAGTCTTTAAAATCCAGGAATGTGGCACACTACCGAATGCCTTACGATAATCTAATTTTTCTTTCTACTGTGGCAGTTTTCCAGGATCATTCTGTTAATAAGCAATTGGTCTTTACATCCGTAACAGCCACGTTTGCACCCTTTTTGTTCAAGCGGTAACATGTCATTTCTTTCCAAGAATAAGTATGTCTGTTTTGTTAAAATAGATGTTAATAGTTTATATGTTGTCGGAAGGCATGTAATTCGTCTGTAGTTTTTTTTGGGTTGTTTATGTCACTATTCTCGGGTAGAAGAAATGTAATTCCTTTGGTCATCCATGCAGGAATTTTAGTGGGATCGTCAACCATTTCTTGAAGTTCTTTGGATAGTTTATTATTATTATTATTATTATTATTATTATTATTATTATTTCCTTTGAATTCTGGTGTATTTCCTTCTAGATTATGACAAGAGACCTGATCATTTTATAAAAATATATAAAAATGAAGAATGTCAAAAAGCCATTCATGACATAGGGTCTTTGCTTGGAGCCCGAAAGGAAATGTGTATACAACAGAAGAAGAAATGTTTTTTCTTCCCCCCCCCCCAATGGTCTTGAAGGTTTCCATAGATATTCATTGATATTTCAATATTGTTTTGTTTTTTTTATTCTTTAACTTTTGTTTTTTTAATGTTTTACCTTAACGCTTCGAACAGTTTCTATAGCCAAGCGTCAACGGAACTTCATGTCATTTGGGAATCTTTTAAAGAGATGGAAGAATGGTACAAACAAGCTTGCAGTATGTTTGGCGAAAATTACAAGACCATTGATCCGGGTCTCTTTGTTTCATATTTCAGTGAATTTGCTTTCCAATTCAAGGTAAAATAAATCCTGACATTGATCGTTTGAAAGCAGTTTTATTTCCGAGAACAAATCAAATACCGTATCTATTCGATAATAATGCGAGGTTTTATGATCAAGGTTTATAAACAACGACGGAAACCGAGAAACCGGAGAGCCGAGTTCGAATTCCATTTGAATTCGTTGTGTTCACATATGCACAAATACCCTTGAGAAAGATATTAATCCATCATTTCTCCCTCTATCTAGAGGGTGTATAATGTATGGCTCTTAACTGACCGACTGTTTATATGTAAAAGTTAGGGAATCGCACTATACACATTTAATTGTTGAAGAAGTTAAAAGGAAAGAAATATAAGCTACGTAGGAAGCAGGCCCAATGTAAAGGAAATGCCGTAGTGAGGCATAAACTAATGCAAAAGTACAGTACCTAAATCTTCGTATTAAATGTTTTACCATAAATAGTTTTTTTCTAGCCATTTTGGGGTAGCTTTGTACGAAAAATAATGAAAATCATTTCTTCACTGTAAAATATATCCAGGATGCGCCCAGTGTTATATTACCTAATAGTCTCCCTTGATAGAAACTCTCTCAAGTAAGAAGTATTAACTTTCTTAGTTAAATATGCTAACCTCAGTAATATGTTAAACACCCGGAACTGTAATATTGAACAACGATAGGCATACTAATATTTCTCAGAAGCTGGGGTTGCATTATATACGGACTATATAAAAAAAATCAGGCTTTTCACAGAATAATTCAGGGGTCACACTATACAAGAAATAGGCTTATATACGAGTATATATGGAGAATATTCGTCTAAGAAACATTTGTCTAAGGATTATTCGTCTAGAGAATTAAGGTCTCCTGTGTAGTGTATTAATATACAAACAAGACACGCTAATAAATGCTTATAAACCACATGTATCAGCAGTAATTAATGTTGCTATAAGTCTCGTAAATATTATTATAGACCAATGGTCCCTACACGGGTATTTCTTAGACATATTTCCCGTAGACCTATATTCTTTAGACTAATGTTCCTTAGTCCAATATTAAATTAGATGAATTTTCTTTACACCAATATTCTTTAGATGAATGTTCCTTAGACTAATGTGTCTTAGACCAATGTTTATTAGACCAATATTCTTTAGAGAAACGTTCTTTTCACCAATATTTCTTAGACAGATGTTCCTTAGACCAATATTCTTTAGACCAATATTCTTTAGACAAATGTTCATTAGACCAATGTTTCTTACAGTAATGTTCTTCAGAGAAATATTCTTTAGCGAAATATACCTTAGATCAATATTCTTTAGACCAATGCTCCTTAGACCAATATTCTTTAGACAAAGGTTCCTTAGACCACTGTTTCTTAGACGGATTTTTGTTAGACCAATATTATTTAGACGAGTGTTCCTAAATCCGTATATACGGTATGTTACAATTCAAAATTATGAACTCTAGCTCAAAATTAAACTCACTGACTTGAGAACTTCGAATATTAACACCATGTAAGATTTTCAATATAGACGGGAGGTATAAAGACAGATTTTAGATGTCCCCACGTGTGTATTGGAAGCTGAAATGTTGTCTACGCGTTGATTTCTTTGAGTACCACTAAGAATGTCCTACTCTGGGTCATTTACGGGATACTACACTCACCACCCAACCCTTTTTACATAACAAATGTTTTTCAGTGTTACTTTAATTACTTTTAAAATATTTCAGGAACAGTGTTATTGAATGTTACATGTTAGGACATAACTGATTCAATATTTCATATTTTCCCTGTTTTAGATCAGTCTCAAGAAATGTCTGCAAAGTGGGGAAGAATTTCCAGTCATGCTCATGTCCAGCCCCAGAACAATATCTGTAAGCACCCTTCGCCACGAACCAACCAGTGAAAAAATGGGACCCATGCGAAAAGTCAACACGCTTCAGCACTCTAAAAGCAGTTTTCGGAGGTCATATACCAAATTCAAGCGGTCATCTTCTCCGGGATCGAATAGTGCTAGTAAGTTGATTTCAGTCGCTCTGTTGAGAATTGGAAATTTTAAAAAAATAGGATTTTCAGTTGCCGGGAATTAATACAGGCATTGATGAGAGAATAAGTGTTATATGTATAACACACATGCACTGATAATAAATTTACTACAGAAATATATGGAAACGTCAAGGAAGATGGATTGTCAGAGTTGAGGAATGAAGTCAAACATTACTGAATATATTAGATGTGTAATGTAAATAATTCTATTATAGGAATACATTGAAATTCAGAAACAAAAGGGTTTTTAATTCATGCAGTCGAGGACATCAAAGAGGAAAAGCTCATAAAAGCAATTACCATGAAAATATATGTAAAAAAAAGACAAGACAAGTTACATCGGTAAGAAAGTGACTGTCGAGATGCCAGGTTAGGATCAATAATATTACAGACATTTCTTTGAATTTTGTCAAGAACCTCGAGATATGTAGTAAGAGCCCCATACCAGATATGGCAGCAATATTCAATGCATGTAAGAATGGTCGATGTATAAATGAGGAAGGGACTGATGTTGAGATGCCAGATTAGGATCATTTATATAACAGACCTTTCTTTGAAATTGTCAAGAATCTCGGGATATGTAGCAGGAGCACCAGACCCAGATATGGCAGCCATATTCAATGCATGTAAGAATGGTCGATGTATAAATGAGGAAGGGACTGATGTTGAGATGCCAGATTAGGATCATTTATATAACAGACCTTTCTTTGAATGTCAAGAATCTCGGGATATGTAGCAGGAGCACCAGACCAGATATGCAGCCATATTCAATGCATGTAAGAATGGTCGATGTATAAATGATGAAGGGACTGATGTTGAGATGCTAGATTAGATCATTTACATAACAGACCTTTCTTTGAAATTGTCAAGAATCTCGGGATATATAGCAGGAGCACCAGACCAGATATGGCAGCCATATTCAATGCATGTAAGAATGGTCGATGTATAAATGAGGAAGGACTGATGTTGAGATGCCAGATTAGATTCTATTTATATAACAGACCTTTCTTTGAAATTGTCAAGAATCTCGGGATATATAGCAGGAGCACCAGACCAGATATGGCAGCCATATTCAATGCATGTAAGAATGGTTTGGATGTATAAATGAGGAAGGGACTGATGTTGAGATGATTAGATCATTTGGTATAACAGACCTTTCTTTGAAAATTGTCAAGAATCTCGGGATATATAGCAGGAGCACCAGACCAGATATGGCAGCCATATTCAATGCATGTAATAATGGTCGATGTATAAATGAGGAAGGGACTGATGTTGAGATGCCAGATTAGGATCATTTATATAACAGACCTTTCTTTGAAATTGTCAAGAATCTCGGGATATATAGCAGGAGCACCAGACCAGATATGGCAGCCATATTCAATGCATGTAAGAATGGTCGATGTATAAATGAGGAAGGGACTGATGTTGAGATGCCAGATTAGGATCATTTATATAACAGACCTTTCTTTGAAATTGTCAAGAATCTCGGGATATATAGCAGGAGCACCAGACCAGATAGCCATATTCAATGCATGTAAGAATGGCCGATGTATAAATGAGGAAGGGACTGATGTTGAGATGCCAGATTAGGATCATTTATATAACAGACCTTTCTTTGAAATTGTCAAGAATCTCGGGATATATAGCAGGAGCACCAGACCAGATATGGCAGCCATATTCAATGCATGTAAGAATGGTCGATGTATAAATGAGGAAGGGACTGATGTTGAGATGCCAGATTAGGATCATTTATATAACAGACCTTTCTTTTTGAATGTCAAGAATCTCGATATATAGTAGGAGCACCAGACCAGATATGGCAGCCATATTCAATGCATGTAAGAATGGTCGATGTATAAATGAGGAAGGACTGATGTTGAGATGCCAGATTAGGATCATTTATATGTCTGTGACCTTTCTTTGAAATTGTCAAGAATCTCGAGTTATATAGTATGAGCACCAGACCAGATATGGCAGCCATATTCAATGCATGTAAGAATGGTCGATGTATAAATGAGGAAGGGACTGATGTTGAGATGCCAGATTAGGATCATTTATATAACAGACCTTCTTTGAAATTGTCAAGAATCTCGGGATATATAGCAGGAGCACTAGACCAGATATGGCAGCCATATTCAATGCATGTAAGAATGGTCGATGTTGGAATGAGGAAGGGACTGATGTTGAGATGCCAGATTAGGATCATTTATATAACAGACCTTTCTTTGAAATTGTCAAGAATCTCGGGATATATAGCAGGAGCACCAGACCAGATATGGCAGCCATATTCAATGCATGTAAGAATGGTCGATGTATAAATGAGGAAGGGACTGATGTTGAGATGCCAGATTAGATCATTTATATAACAGACCTTTCTTTGAAATTGTCAAGAATCTCGGGATATATAGCAGGAGCACCAGACCAGATATGCCAGCCATATTCAATGCATGTAAGAATGGTCGATGTATAAATGAGGAAGGGACTGATGTTGAGATGCCAGATTAGGATCATTTATATAACAGACCTTTCTTTGAAATTGTCAAGAATCTCGGGATATATAGCAGAGCACCAGACCAGATATGGCAGCAGCCATATTCAATGCATGTAAGAATGGTCGATGTATAAATGAGAAGGGACTGATGTTGAGATGCCAGATTAGGATCATTTATATATCAGACCTTGAAATTGTCAAGAATCTCGGGATATATAGCAGGAGCACCAGACCAGATATGGCAGCCATATTCAATGCATGTAAGAATGGTCGATGTATAAATGAGGAAGGGACTGATGTTGAGATGCCAGATTAGGATCATTTATATGAAACAGACCTTCTTTGAAATTGTCAAGAATCTCGGGATATATAGCAGGAGCACCAGACCAGATATGGCAGCCATATTCAATGCATGTAAGAATGGTCGATGTATAAATGAGGAAGGGACTGAAAGTTGAGATGCCAGATTAGGATCATTTATATTACAGACCTCTTTGAAATTGTCAAGAATCTCGGGATATATAGCAGGAGCACCAGACCAGATATGGCAGCCATATTCAATGCATGTAAGAATGGTCGATGTATAAATGAGGAAGGGACTGGTGTTGAGATGTCAGATTAGGATCATTTATATTACAGACTCCTTTTGAAATTGTCAAGAATCTCGGGATATATAGCAGGAGCACCAGACCAGATATGGCAGCCATATTCAATGCATGTAAGAATGGTCGATGTATAAATGAGAAGGGACTGGTGTTGAGATGCCAGATTAGGATCATTTATATTACAGACCTTTCTTTGAAATTGTCAAGAATCTCGGGATATATAGAGAGCACCAGACCAGACATGGCAGCCATATTCAATGCATGTAAGAATGGTCGATGTAAATGAGGAAGGACTGTGTTGAGATGCCAGATTAGGATCATTTATATTGCCAGACCTTTCTTTGAAATTGTCAAGAATCTCGGGATATATAGCAGGAGCACCAGACCAGATATGGCAGCCATATTCAATGCATAAGAATGGTCGATGTATAAATGAGAAGGGACTGGTGTTGAGATGCTTGATTAGGATCATTTATATTACAGACCTTCTTTGAAATTGTCAAGAATCTCGGGATATATAGCAGGAGCACCAGACCAGATATGGCAGCCATATTCAATGCATGTAAGAATGGTCGATGTATAAATGAGGAAGGGACTGATGTTGAGATGCCAGATTAGGATCATTTATATAACAGACCTTTCTTTGAAATTGTCAAGAACTTTCGGGATATATAGCAGGAGCACCAGACCAGATATGCAGCTATATTCAATGCATGTAAGAATGGTCGATGTATAAATGAGGAAGGGACTGATGTTGAGATGCCAGATTAGGATCATTTATATAACAGACCTTTCTTGAAATTGTCAAGAATCTCGGGATATATAGCAGGAGCACCAGACCAGATATGGCACATATTCAATGCATGAGGAACGGTATAAATGTGCAAAATGGAATCTGACAAGAATTGTCTGTCACCATAGAGCGAACCCACTTTCCCCGCAGTAAACCCAACAGTTGATTCAATATAATCACTCCACTTCATATCAGTGGAAAATCTGAGCCCAAAGAAGTCACAAAGAATTGTTTTCTTTGATATAACTAATGTATGCAGATAATTAATTTCAAAGTAGGTGTATTCTTACTTGAACAAACGTTTCATCTTTCTGAAGAGGATTCCAAATAGAAATCAATCTACAGGATGTCCAAAAAATTTAATTTTTTGACAAATGACCTCAAGTTTTAACACAGTGTAAAAAACTAATTAAGTTGACATCCCTTTATGGGAATCTATCAGGAAGCTGGACTGAACGTGAATATGACAATATGCTATCGAAATAGCACTTCACTTGACTTGACACTTTGTGATTTTTTTCTATAGAACTATGTTCAGGTCATATACTCATCTTCAAGCCTAGAGGAAATTAAGCAGAGAATCACTTAGGCACTGGAGAATGTTACGCAAGATATGCTACAGCGTGTTTGGCAGGAACTAGACTACCGACTAGAGGAGTGTCGCATATTGAACATTTGTGAAGCTTTGAGAAATCGTTTATAAAATCTACATCCCTTTGAATATCTTATTCAAATTATAAGAAATAAATATTTTATTGTTCGACATGAAGCCTATTTAATTTTATTTAATTTTATTTACCTAGAACATGTAATTACTCAGGTATTTACATTTTAAATTATGTCAGTTTGGAGACATCCTATATTTTTAATATCTTTTAGTTAAGAAATATTTGTCCCAATTTTCAGTTTACTAAAAAAAAATCCATATTATTTCTGTTCTTGTTTTAACTACTCGTGTAGAATTCACACAAAGTCTCCTGCTTACGGTGTCCTTTTAGGATTTAGACGATCGTAGCTCGCCACAACTGCCTTTCCCTTGTAAATCTTAGCAACGTTTGTTACTTTGCCAAACCTTACTAGCGTTCCATCATTCATTCACACAAACTCTTCAGGCTCACTGCTTTCCTCTGTCCTTCTTGCTCCATGTGAGTGTCGAATTCTCCAAGCCCTTCTTCCTCATTATATGTCAAAGAAATTTCAGTTGTCTCTTTCTTATTCTAAAAATAGGAGTCTTTTTTGTTTCAATTTTCATTAAGAATTCCTTGCCGCTTATACACACCATCCATGGAATTCTCAGCATCCTTCTGTAGAACCGCATTTCTGTTGCCATCCATTTTCTCTTCATATCTGAGGTGATTGTCTAGCGTCCACTGTCATGTAAGAGGATGAATATTACATAGCAGTTCAGCACCCTTTTCTTTCTTTCTGAGGAAATTTTCCTATTTCTTAGTACTCTGTAAAAAAATTATTTTTTCCTTGGCCGCGGAACTTTCCACAATATGTGGAATAATTGTTCCAACCTTTGACCTGTCTTAGTAACAACAGTAAAAATGTATGAGTGCCGTAACAGTTATCGGGGAGGAAAGTGGATTCGGTTTATTAAGTCAAAGTTCCACTAATGCCCTAAGGATAGTTAGGAATCAATCTCTTCTCTGCACAGTAAAGACCTTTTTTTGGGCGGGGCAGGAGAATGCCGACTCTGAATTCAAATGTGTGAAAAAGCAACAAGAAACCTTCTCACTGTTTTTTCCCCAAGATGTCATCACAATTCACAGATAATAAAGAAAAGTGTGGCGCAGTGGATATCGGCTCAGAACGAGAAATCGAGGAGCCGAGTTCGAATTCCAGTCGAATTTGTTGCATTCACTTACACACAAATAACCTTGGAAAAGGTATTAATCCGTCACTTCTCACTCCAGTTATGAACGCTTAACTGTCTGAATATAATAGTTGTAAGTGGGGGATCAATTTTCTATTTTTATGAAGTAATAAACTTATCTCCCACTAATTCCTACTTATATAATAATATAATCTGTCACGTCTCCATCCAGCTATAGATTAAATAGTTGGACAGATTAGGTTCTATAGCTTTATTTGGCAACCAGTCTACCACAGAAAGTGGCTTACGGCCATATCACGTTGAATACACCGGTTCTCGCTCGATCACCGAAGTTAAGCAACGTTGAGTCTGATCAGTACTTAGATGGGTGACCACTTGGGAATACCAGGTGCTGTAAGCGTTTAGTGACGGATGTGCATTGTGTTACAGTGGATATCAGCTCGAAAAGAGAAATCGGTGAGCCGAGTTCAAATTCCGGTTGAATACCCTGCATTCACTTAAGCACTGGTACCATTGGGAAAGGTATTAATTAAAAACAAATCCCAATGAATCTTGATACTCGAAAAGAAAAATGTATTACAAGACACAATATATATATATAAAACAATAAATTGTTGAAAGAAAAGGGCATTTAGTTGGTAATAAATGACACGCCTAGATTGATATGCCACAAAACAACCAACCAACAACCGCAGAAAGTAATGGCAACCTATTACGGGAAAACCTCTTCCCAGTCAGTCATGTTTTTTTTAGACATGATCGCCCAAGCGTGTATCACGTATGGCACTTAATTGACTGACTTGAATATTTTGGAATATCCACGACCGCCCAAGTTCTGAAGAAACATGGCAATTAAAAAAATAGCAAGAATGATTTGTACAATTTTATCTATTTTCTTGCTGTTGTTGTTTTTTGTTTGTTTATTTTTTTATTTTTTATTTTACCTTTTTAGGTAAGCGTTACATCCGATCTTCAGACAAACGAAGAGAAGAGGCCAGGTTGTTGTCTGCTCAAGCAGAACCTTCAACGGCCCAAGCAGAACCTTCATCGGCCAGTGGAAGCAATGATACTACTTTACTTCTGAGAAGCTGTGGCAAAGAAACTGTTCAGCAACAGAAGAAATCAGAAACGAAATGCTACACTAGTCATGAATCGAATGAAGCGACTTCTAACTGGACAAGACTTACTGTTTCATCTCCTTGTTTGCTAGTCACACCTGCCTCTTGCCAACAGGGCGACGATGACGAACGAACTTACGACGGAGTCGATGCAGAGACCTTTAATCTGAGCCGAGGTATCTCTTCTTCTACCTCCTCAAGTACTCCTTCTAGTATGAACCCCGGGGACAGTATTCCGGTTACAGATAGTGACGAGGACAGTAACCGTCTGATGAGTGTAGATTTTCAGTTGATAGCTGACCAACTGACCTTCACGAAATTCCCCGCTGATCGAGTGCCGAGAATCGAAACTGAAGATGAAGTCACATTTTTATAAAAAAAAAAAAAAAAAAAAACACGCAAAAAAGTTTATAGAGAAAAAAAAACGCAAAAAGACAATTTATAATTTACTTATTTGTTCAATTTTACTGAACTATTCTTCACACTCCATCCATGTCTATTGTACAGGTTAAGAGGCTCATCCCTTGTTCCCTGTTTAGGATGTGGTTTCCGGCTTTCTCTTTTCCAATCTTTTCACTCTTTTATTTTTTTTTCAACTGGAGTAGATAAACTAAACTATCGCCCGGTTCACACTCCACCCACGTCTATTGAACAGGTGAAGAGGCTCATCCCTTGTTCCCTGTTTAGAATGTGGTTTCCAGCTTTCTCTTTTCCAATCTTTTCACTCTTTTATTTTATTTTATTGTTTTCAATTTGAGTAGATAGACTAAACTATCGCCCGGTTCACACTCCACCCACGTCTATTGAACAGGTGTAGAGGCTCATCCCTTGTTTCCTGTTTAGGATGTGGTTTCCGGCTTTCTCTTTTCCAATCTTCTCACTTTGTTTTTCTTTTTTCAATTGGAGTAGACAGATCTATCTATCGCCCGGTTCACACTCCACCCACGTCTATTGAACAGATACTCTGCCCGCTCACTACATATCGTGGCAAAAATTACTCATGGTATGCCAGCGACAGGACATCACGATCAGCAGACATCATTCAATGCCCACCGAGCGGCGATGGTTAACAAGCTAACCTCGCTAGTACGGCGGCTTCGAGTTTTGTTAGGTACACCAAAACTGTGGTATTGTGCTAAACGAAGTTTAGTGAATAACTCCAGCAGATGCATTTAGTATTTACTAAGCTCAGCTGAGACTGGGTCAGAGGAAAAAACTGGGGACATCCCATAGAATCAAAATGGACATTAGGCTGCGAGATAGTTGCATTCTCTCTACGGCAGGTACACTTCTTGTATTTGTGACTGTAGACATTCAAATAGGTATGAGGGAATTCGGACATAATGATGCGATTTGTAGCCGAAATAAAAAATCCTTTCTCGAACTTCCCGCTTATGGAACTCGCTTCCATATTCTTGCTTTCCTGACAGCTACAACCAAAAAGAAATTTAAATGCAATGTCAATACTCATCTCTTAACCGTTTGACTCTCGTTCTTTCAACACCTCCCTGTATATCCTTTCCTTTCTCTCCACCTTTGCAACTATCATTACACCTGTAATGATAGTTGCAAAGGTGGTCCTTCTCTTGGTCCTTCCTCACTGGTTCGTCTTTCTCTTTACTCTCCTCCTATCTAATCTGTTTACTCTTATGTAGCCCCCTGCACATCAGTGGCGTTACCGCTATGCTCGGAGTGATATGATTAAAAAGAAATAGAGTCAAATACATAATTCAGAATATAATGATCATAATTAAGAATTAAAATCGACTATAAAACGAACTCTTTTATTTTTTGTTGTATCTGTGACTGTAGACATTGAAATAGGTTTGAAAGAATTCGGAAATAATGATGCAAATTGTAACAGAAATAAAATCCTTTCAAATAATCAAAGAATATAATGGTCATAATTAAGAATCAAAGTCGACTGTAAAACGAACTCTTTTATTCCTTATTGAAAGAATGTGAAATTCAAAACGAAACACCAAGATTACCAATTTCAAAGGTGGTCCATAACCATTATTCTCCATGCTGTTAGACCCCCTATGTTAAAATTGCACTGGTGAGAGGCTACAAATGTTCTAATTCATATTTCATCTTCATAAGGTGAGCAGTGAGTGGGATATGATAGGTTTTGTCTGATACTATTTTGTATCAAATAATTGTGCCGTCTGGAATTGTCAAAGTGGTAGCAAAAAGCAGACAGGAACTTTACTTTTCCTAGAACAAAATAATTGTGCCGCTGAGAAAACTATTTGACCTATGGATAAGCGTACCATACCAAATAAGTACCATGTCGGGGTGGGAGATATTAAAGGAAATAGGTTAATCGACATTTGTACTTGCTACACAAGAACAAGAATTGTACGAATAATTAACAACAAAAAAAAAACAACTACGGTCGATGATCTTAGCTCACTGGCGCCCCCCTACATATAAATTTACTCGAGCCACAAGATTAGCAACTAGGTCCCACCCTTTTACTGTGAAACTAATTGTAAACGCAAATTCTACTCCATCAACTTCTTTTCTCGCACTTCCCGCCTGTGGAATTCCCTTCCGTTTACTTGCTTCCACGACAGCTACAATCTTCAAAAATTTAAATGTAAAGTCAATAGTCATCTCCTATCTCTCTAACCTGCATCTCCTCTCTCTCTCTCTCTCTCTCTCTCTCTCTCTCTCTCTCTCTCTCGCTCTCTCTCATGCTCCTTTCTTCATCCACTCCACTCTCATCAGTATTCTCATTCTTCTCTTACACACTTCCTGACACACCCTTTAACCTGTCACTCTTTCTTATAGAATTCCTCCTATGTACTTCCCTGCAAAACAGTGGCAATAAAATGCCTTTCTTGGGGCGATACGCTTATAAAAATGAAAAAAAAAGAGATAGATAGATAGATAGATAGATAGATAGATAGATAGATAGATAGATAGATAGATTCTCGAAGAATTTAAATGTAAAGTCAATAATCATCTTCTATCTCACTAACCTTCAACGTCTCTCTCATGCTTCTTTCTCCGTCCACTCCACTCTCATCTCTCATCAGTATTCTCATCCTTCTCTTACCCACTTCCTGACACCCCCTTTATCCGGTCACTCTTTTTCATAACTTTCCTCTTATGTAACACCCTGCAAAACAGTGGCAATAAAATGCCTTGCTTGGGGCAATATGATTACAACAAAAAAGTTTATACTATAATTATTATATATATATATATACTATAATTATTATTATATATATTATATATATATATTATAATTATCATATATATATATATATATATATATATATATAATATACTATAATAATAAAGTGGGGGATCAATTCTACATTACAATTAATAAAAAATTGATCCCTCATTTTATGGCCACAGACATACTTCTCTTACCCACTTCCTGACACCTCCTATAACCAGTCACTCTTTTTCATAACTTTCCTCCTATGCAACGTTTTGTAAAACAGTGGCAATAAAATGCCTTGCTTATGGCGATATAATTATAAAAAAAATCTTAATAACGCGTAAAAATACATACATATATATTTTTTTTTCAATTAGAGTAGATATACTAAACTATCGCCCGGTTCACACTCCACCCACGTCTATTGAACAGGTGAAGAGGCTCATCCCTTGTTTCCTGTTTAGGATGTGGTTTCCGGCTTTCTATTTTCTAATCTTTTCACTCTTTTCTTCATTTTTTTCAATTGGAGTAGATAGACTAAACTATCGCCCGGTTCACACTCCACCCAAGTCTATTGAACAGGTGTAGAGGCTCATCCCTTGTTCCCTGTTTAGGATGTGGTTTCCGGCTTTCTCTTTTCCAATCTTTTCACTTTTCTTTTTTCTTTTTTTTTTTTTTTCAACTAGAATAGATAGACTGAACTATCGCCCGGTTCACACTCCACCCACGCCTATTGAACAGATAAAGAGGCTCATCTCTTGTTCCCTGTTTAGGATGTGGTTTCCGGCTTTCTCTCTTCCAGTCTATTCACTCTTACGTAGCCCCCTGCACACCAGTGGCCTTACCGCCTTGCTTGGGGTGATGTGATTAAAAAAAAAACTTGAATTGGATATAGTGTTGTATTTTGACTGTACGATAAATATGATGAATGCCCAACTTAAATGTGTTAATATTTTAAAAATCAAGCATAAACATTAATAGCATACAATCAACACGTAATCTCGAAGCAACCAATGAAAACAAAGATAGAATTTAAAAATCGATATCTGTATAAACAATAACGCCATGAGAAATACAAGTAATGCTTACACAACATAAAATTTCAAAATCTAAACATAATTCTGCATTATTTCATTTCCTTAAAATTCCTGATGAAGGGAAATTAAACAGCGGAATGTATTAAATATATGTCAATTTTCTGACCTACACTTTATATATATATATGTAAACTTATCACTATACTCGTTTCGAAAAACCCTCCGAGTATGTACGCGGAAGGAAAAATGGGTGTAAAAAAAGAAAGAGCTAAGCACGTGAACATCAGTCAAAGTACGTAGCCCAAAGAAAAAAACCCGAGGAGAGTAATCTATAACAAAAAAGCAATATGTAAGCAGAACAGACAATATATATATATATATATATATATATATATACTGACACAAAATCGGTCGAGTTTCGATCCCGGCCAGAAAAACATAAAACATTGCTATGCAACGATAACAGATTTCGGTTTCTCACGCGGTGTGACGTCATAGAACCGCATTACAAATTTATGAACTGCGTCTGCTATTCGGTGACTGTTATCGTCGCATAGCAATGTTTTATGTCAACACAAGATAAAATCATCTTTGCTGGTGGATGGATTTATGTTAACGTCCCTGTAATTGGTTTTTGGTCATAATAAAATTAAACCAGTGCAGTGCACATTTGTATTAAAAAGTGTTCAATATAAGTATTGAATATTCCTAATTTGTCAACGAGTTATTACACGACCTAGGTTTCTACCATCTCGTGTCATCAGGCGATTTGCAAATCGCATGAAGACATCAAATGGTAGAAACCTAGCTCGCGTAATAACTCGTTTACAAATTAAGAATATATATATATATATATATATATATATATATTGATAAATATACATACTGTCCGTATAATGAACTCTTTTATTTCTTGTCGTATTTTACTCTTGTTATTAAAAAGCAGTAACCTAACTTGATAACATTTAACTCCCATGAACATCGGGTGAACTTAAATACATATCCATTAATCTGTCAGTTTGTAATATACACCTGATGATTGCATAAATCATGAAACTCCGAATCGTACCATTGACGTAGGACAATATGTATATTTATTATTAAATTGGCTATATAACCCGGCGTTGCTCGGGTTTTTGTTTGTGGTTATGTTGAAATGGTAAGTTCAAATGTTCTCGTATGAGGTTCGAATGAGGAGTAAATTAAAAAAATGCGAAGTAAGTATTGGTTTTTATTGTATTTTTAAAACGGGATTCATGCTTGGTTAATTTTGCCAATAAACGAGAATGATGTATTACAATTAGAAGAACGTTACGAGAGTCTATAATGTGATGCGGTGATGTTGTAGTGCAGAAAAAGTGGATGCACTGTCACTGTAACATCGAAGGGGTTGGCATCTTGTAAAAAACGTTAAATTGTTAAGGCATATGATAAGGTAGAAGTTACAAAAAACAGATTTTTGTTGGAATACAACTAAGCGTTTTGAAAATATAAATGATCGCAAAAAGCAACATTTCTCATTAATTTTTACCGTACCCTGTGTGTCAATTGAAATTTTTGTTCGCATATCCAGGCATCAGACTTTAATTTACCAGTGACTCGATTTGGGTTGAGTTTGAGTGAAGCTTCTTGGAGAAATGCATAAAAGTGCGCAAAAGACCACACGAAAAAATGTTTGTCGTTAATTTTTGACAAACTCTGTACATTGATTAAAAAAATATTTGTGTGCATTAAAGGTTCGGACCTTGATCTACAAATTAAACGATTTTGGGTTGATTCGCATAAGGCGTCTCGGAGGAGAAGAGTTTGTAAATTCTAAGCGTTTCGGTGATTTCTGTCGTACACTCTAAATCGATTTGAAAACATTTTGCGTGCATGAAAGATTCATGCCCTGATCGACAAGTGACCCAATTTTGGTTGGAATCGGACCAAGGGTTTCGGAGGAGTAAGGTTCGTTAGAATGGACACACACAAATAAACACGAACGCACAGACAGACAGATATATCCATTTATATATATATATATATATATATATATATAGTGTAATAAAGTTATGGAACACGTAGGTTTTGGCCCACCATATTCACTTACATATCATATTACCAAAAATAAATCGTTTTCACCATTTATTTTTCATTTCAACTTATCACCAGATGAGGAGCAAACGTAGCTCCGAAACGCGAAAATGTTTGTGTCGTGATATTATGCTTTTATAAACCAGTGTAACAATCATTACAATATATATATATATATATATATATATATATATATACTAATATTGATATACTATATACTAATATATATATATATATATATATATATATATATATACATATATATATATATACTAATACTGATATACTAATACTGATATACTATATACTAATATATATATATATATATATATATATATATATTATGTGTATTTTGGCAGCATTTTTTCATTAATGCAGGTTTCATTGAATAATATAGACAAGTTTTGTCTATTAATTTTGTGTAGGATCCGTTCATACCGTCTGATATACTTGATGGTGATGTCGTTAAAAGACAACAAAAAATCACAGTATTTGTTGAATTTTTTATCAGGTCTAAGCTTTCGGCTCACATAAGCCATTATCAAAGAGTAAATAATAACACACAGTAAACATAGAACATTTAAGCTATTAACAATAAAGATAATTGAATTGAAAATATAAGTCCATCCCTACCGTGGCGGATGGCCGAAGACAGTGACAAAATAGTGGTGTTGTGGTCCCTGGTCTGATTACAGACATTTGAGTACGTTGTTGGAAATATCGAAATTGATTGTGTTCAAACCAGGTTTAAACTGTTTAATGTAGAGTGCTTCGAGGATTTTTAGTTTCTGCTTATTATTTTCTTGTTTAAGTATGTACGTGTTATCAACAAGCGTTTTTCTCAGAAGTGTGCGTTGATAACCGTGTTGTTCTAAATGACGGAATATATTTGAATTTTCATTTAAGTGCAACGTCAGACGCCGTGAGAGCGAATTTGTGGTGTGGCCAATGTAGATATTAGTGAGGTTGTTAGAGATACATTCTCTAAATGGACATATGAATTTATATACTACATTGGTCTTTTGCAAATCACTAACGGTGGGGGAAGAGTCGTTGCGGACAAATGAATTAGATGTAGTGGATTTAGTGTAATATATAATGAACTTAATTCATTTGTCCGCAACGACTCTTCCCCCACCGTTAGTGATTTGCAAAAGACCAATGTAGTATATAAATTCATATGTCCATTTAGAGAATGTATCTCTAACAACCTCAATAATATCTACATCGGCCACACCACAAATTCGCTCTCACGGCGTCTGACGTTGCACTTAAATAAAAATTCAAATATATTCCGTCATTTAGAACAACACGGTTATCAACGCACACTTCTGAGAAAAACGCTTGTTGATAACACGTACATACTTAAACAAGAAAATAATAAGCAGAAACTAAAAATCCTCGAAGCACTCTACATTAAACAGTTTAAACCTGGTTTGAATACAATCAATTTCGATATTTCCAACAACGTACTCAAATGTCTGTAATCAGACCAGGGACCACAACACCACTATTTTGTCACTGTCTTCGGCCATCCGCCACGGTAGGGATGGACTTATATTTTCAATTCAATTATCTTTATTGTTAATAGCTTAAATGTTCTATGTTTACTGTGTGTTATTATTTACTCTTTGATAATGGCTTATGTGAGCCGAAAGCTTAGACCTGATAAAAAATTCAACAAATACTGTGATTTTTTGTTGTCTTTTAACGACATCACCATCAAGTATATCAGACGGTATGAACGGATCCTACACAAAATTAATAGACAAAACTTGTCTATATTATTCAATATATATATTAGTATATAGTATATCAATATTAGTATATATATATATATATATATATATATATATATATACTAATATTGATATACTATATACTAATATATATATATATATATATACTAATACTGATATACTAATACTGATATACTATATACTAATATATATATATATTAGTATATAGTATATCAATATTAGTATATAGTATATCAATATTAGTATATATATATATATATATATATATATATATATATATATACTAATATTGATATACTATATACTAATATATATATATATATATATATATATATTTTAATTCAGATACTTCAATCCAAGGGAAAAAAGCAGGAAGGTAAATTCCAAAAAAACCCGATCCTAATTAATATTAAAAATTTATTTTAATATTAAAAAATGATACAGGAAGAGAGCTCCATGTAATAAAATATTACAGAGCAAATATATATATATTAAAAAAGGATTAATTCAAAGATGTTGAATGGCCATTTCGATATGAAGATCCCCACGGGGGACGACACATCACCTCAGCAACAGAAAAAACCTTTCAGAAACTGGAGAAAAATTAGTCTACTTTTCCTTTTTAAATAGATTGCAAAGAAATTAAAAAATAAATAATAAAATAAAATAAAATAAAATAAAAATAAAAATAAAGGGAAAGAAAAAGAAAACGAAAAAGAAAAAGAAAAAGATAGAATAAAATCAAATAAAAAAAAAAAAAAATTGACATCGTCTGGGTTCGCAAAAAAAAGGGAGAATGTAACTAAAAATTAACAGACAGACGCGTTAAATCGACGTCAGTTTAGGCAACACGGAAAAAAGGTGGTAAGAGAGATAAAAGAAGGAAGGGAGGGTAAAAGAAAGAAACTAAAGAAAAAAAATTTTTTAAATATTACAGACGCTGGACAAATTCAAAAACCTAATTTCCCCAAAACGTTGAAGTATTAGAAAAAGGCCTTTACTTAAAAAGGCATAATTATTAATAAAAGGGAATAAAAAGATATAGGATTTAAAATAAAATTATTTTTAAAAAAATTAGGTCATTTGAAATTAAACTAAATAAAGACAACACTAGGTAAAAAAAAAAAAAAAAAAATTAATTACAATTATTATATACATACCTATAGAAGTACACACATACATACATATATATACACACACAATTCTACGAATAAGAATATATATATACACATACACACACATACATTCAATTTATTACACACTTATATACATATATATATATATAAATATATACACACATATATATTACACACTTATATACATATACATGCGCATACACACATATATATGTGTGTACACACCTATATACAAAAAATTCATATACACATAATATACATGTGTACACACACATGCACACACACACACACACACACACACACACACACACACACACACACACATATATACATATATATACATATACATATACATACACATATTCCATATGCACTCACACACATACATATTAATGAATATTATGAAAAGGAGCATTTAAATAGCTAAAAAAATTTTTTTCAAAATTACATATAGCCCACATACATAAATACATATATACATATACATACATATATATAAAAAAGTACATCCACACACAAACATACACATATACATAAAAAAAAAAATTAAATTTAAAATTAAAATTAAAAATTTTTTAAATATTAAAAAAATTATAGAAAAATTTAGAATTTAAAAATTAAAATTTGAAATTAGAAGTTAAAATCCGCCCTATGGCGGCACTTGTTTATAAATTCCCTCCTAAAGTTCAAAAGTAAGTCCTGATGAGGATACTTCAAAATCAGAATCTTCTCCAATAAACACAGACGACACCTATCACGAAAACCCTTAGGGGTACAAGCTGAGCCTATTAATTTCCAGCTGATTATAGGGTCCTGCGCTTCCTCCTTAATTTCCCAGAACCTACGTGATAGTGCCGTCTGGAATCTCTGTTTAGGGTTCGAAAACGAGTACCTGTGATTATAAAGCCTCTGTTTGAAAGAGCCCGCGGACATGCCAATATAGGTCCAGTAATTGTCCTTGTTATTAGATGGAGAAATGCGGGCTTCATAAATTACATGGGTGACGGAAGCTAAATCCGGAATTGTCGACAAATGCAATTGTTATTCGGTGGATGCCTGCCCGGTGCAAGGCAAATGTAAATCCACCCATGTAATTTATGAAGCCCGCATTTCTCCATCTAATAACAAGGACAATTACCGGACCTATATTGGCATGTCCGCGGGCTCTTTCAAACAGAGGCTTTATAATCACAGGTACTCGTTTTCGAACCCTAAACAGAGATTCCAGACGGCACTATCACGTAGGTTCTGGGAAATGAAGGAGGAAGGGCAGGACCCTATAATCAGCTGGAAATTAATAGGCTCAGCTTGTACCCCTAAGGGTTTTCGTGATAGGTGTCGTCTGTGTTTATTGGAGAAGATTCTGATTTTGAAGTATCCTCATCAGGACTTACTTTTGAACTTTAGGAGGGAATTTATAAACAAGTGCCGCCATAGGGCGGATTTTAACTTCTAATTTCAAATTTTAATTTTTAAATTCTAAATTTTTCTATAATTTTTTTAATATTTAAAAAAATTTTTAATTTTAATTTTAAATTTAATTTTTTTTTTTTTATGTATATGTGTATGTTTGTGTGTGGATGTACTTTTTTATATATATGTATGTATATGTATATATGTATTTATGTATGTTGGCTATATGTCATTTTGAAAAAAATTTTTTAGCTATTTAAATGCTCCTTTTCATAATATTCATTAATATGTATGTGTGTGAGTGCATATGGAATATGTGTATGTATATGTATATGTATATATATGTATATATGTGTGTGTGTGTGTGTGTGTGTGTGTGTGTGTGTGTGTGTGTGTGCATGTGTGTGTACACATGTATATTATGTGTATATGAATTTTTTGTATATAGGTGTGTACACACATATATATGTGTGTATGCGCATGTATATGTATATAAGTGTGTAATATATATGTGTGTATATATTTATATATATATATATATATGTATATAAGTGTGTAATAAATTGAATGTATGTGTGTGTATGTGTATATATATATTCTTATTCGTAGAATTGTGTGTGTATATATATGTATGTATGTGTGTACTTCTATAGGTATGTATATAATAATTGTAATTAATTTTTTTTTTTTTTTTTTTACCTAGTGTTGTCTTTATTTAGTTTAATTTCAAATGACCTAATTTTTTTAAAAATAATTTTATTTTAAATCCTATATCTTTTTATTCCCTTTTATTAATAATTATGCCTTTTTAAGTAAAGGCCTTTTTCTAATACTTCAACGTTTTGGGGAAATTAGGTTTTTGAATTTGTCCAGCGTCTGTAATATTTAAAAAAATTTTTCTCTTTAGTTTCTTTCTTTTACCCTCCCTTCCTTCTTTTATCTCTCTTACCACCTTTTTTCCGTGTTGCCTAAACTGACGTCGATTTAACGCGTCTGTCTGTTAATTTTTAGTTACATTCTCCCTTTTTTTTGCGAACCCAGACGATGTCAATTTTTTTTTTTTTTTATTTGATTTTATTCTATCTTTTTCTTTTTCTTTTTCGTTTTCTTTTTCTTTCCCTTTATTTTTATTTTTATTTTATTTTATTTTATTTTATTATTTATTTTTTAATTTCTTTGCAATCTATTTAAAAAGGAAAAGTAGACTAATTTTTCTCCAGTTTCTGAAAGGTTTTTTCTGTTGCTGAGGTGATGTGTCGTCCCCCGTGGGGATCTTCATATCGAAATGGCCATTCAACATCTTTGAATTAATCCTTTTTTAATATATATATATATATATATATATATATATATATACTAATACTGATATACTAATACTGATATACTATATATATATACTATATATATATATATATATATATATATATATATATATATATACTAATACTGCCAACAAACCCTAAATACTTTTAAACACGATAAAATCTCGAATAAGGGTCGCAATAATAATAAAAAAAAAGGTAAAATATACAAGTGAAAGGTCAATTTAAGCAGCAAGAATTCAAGTCCGTTTTTTTTTAAATATCGACCAGATCTGTCAATTATACTTTTTGTTAACTCTTTCCAATTTACGAAATATTTAATTTATACAAACGGTAAATTATCAAAGTTAATATTATTTTTTATTTTTATTTTTTCCCAGATACTTTGAATGTTGCTACATTCGTTTTCAAGGGTTGCATTTTGTGTACGCTTACGCAACTGTTTGTGGCTCATTTCGAAATTGTGTGTGCGTCGAGGTTTAATTTGTGTTTATTTGGGTCTGCAAGTCCCAAAAAGCACTGATAATTTGACCGACTCTCTAAAATGTTTTCAAGTCCCTGAAAATAATAATGACTGTTTTCTTGACAAATATAAATGTGGTTACATTTGAATGAGTTTTCATTCCAACTCTAAAAACATTCCATTACTTTCTGAACAAACTTATAAAGATATTAGCAGTATAGCCCGACGTTGCTCAGGTGTAATGAAAACTTTAAAACTAATCCATGGTCCTTGAGATCAGACTCAGCCTAAAGAATATTTGTGTGAAGTTTGGTGAATATCGGATAAAAATTGTGGATTTGTATAAAGGACATACAGACAGATAAACAGAAACACACACAAACATCTTGCCTTTTATATATATCGATTTTCTGCACTATTGTAAAAACTGCAACCTTGAAACTTCTGAATATCAAATTTGATTAAAATCGGACCACTCCTTCTATAACCCGATTTTTTTCGATTATCGATTTTTTATATTTATCGTGGGTACCTCGAGACAAAACCTAGCTAAGAACACTCGCAGACGCTTATAGTACAACTGTGTAAATTTTCAAGAAAATCGGTTCAGCCGTTTCGGAGTCTATATGTAACGAACACACACACAGACACACACACACACAGACAAAGTTCCATTTATGAATAAGTTTAGATAGATTTTCTAAAATTAGTTTCATTGCCTAACTACGAGAATTGAACTCATTACACACGACCTGCTAACCATCATTCTTAGGCCGGCGACCATTTCTGGCTAAGTCGGAAGGACTAAACAATTTCTTTGAGTAAGTCTGTTTGACTATTGCTACTAAGTCAGGAGTTCCATTCTCACTAAGTGACTTATAGCTTTGTATCAAACTAAGCTTAAACAGTCAGTCAGTTAAGTCCCATACGTGATAAACGCTTTGGGCGGTCATGTCTCGAATTTGTGGGGATCAGTTTATTATTTCATAACAATAGAAAACTGATCCCCCACTTTATAACTAGTACAAGCCTTAATCATGATTCCAACTATTATATTTAATCAGTAAGTTAAGTGCCATACGTGATACACGCTTTGGACGATCATGTCTCGAAAGAGAAATGACTGACTGGACAGAAGATTATCCCGCAGTAGGTTGCCATTGCTTTTCCGCGGTAGACTGGTTGCCAGCCAAGGCTATAGAACCCAATCTGTCCTGCCATTTAACCCATAACTGGAGGGAGAAGAGATAGATTATATTACATTAT
>JBBBDQ010000709.1:790000-1075000 GCA_037127315.1 Ascarosepion bandense
TTTTAAAATAATTTTGCGAGGTTAAATAACAAATACAGTTATTAAAAATATTTTGTGATAGTAGAAAATAAATTAATTTATGTTAAATTTACCAATATTTACATTCAATTTGTTTATCGCGGACCTAAATGTAAATGTGAATGTCATGTACGTATTTTAATGTGATTTTATTCACTTTTTTATTTTTATCTATTTTACATTAACATGATTTTATGTGCTTTTAAAGCTTTTCTAGTGATACTACGACTTGAGTATTTGTCACAGACAAACGTAAAGTCGGATAAAATGACTTAAACTTGATTTTTCATTTTCCATATTATATATATATATATTTGACAAACAACGTGTAATCGAGAACGACTTAACTCGAAACGATGTAACCCGAGGTAAACCTGTATATACAAGAACTAATTAAAAATTACTATATATTCTTAATGTTGTAGGGGCCTCTGTGGTGCTTGGTAAATATGCCTTGTGCCAAACTCCTCCGAAGTCCCCACAATTTAAATATCAGAAGGTTGGATGTTGAAATGTGGAAGGATAAAATATGTCGTGTCTACATTAAAGTGAAATTTTTATTAACAGAATAACAAAATTGTAAGAAGAAAAAAATAAGTAAAATTTTATTAACTGAACACTGTAACATATTTAGGAGAAGAAAAAATGTTCATTGAGAAAATGCATGTAGTTTTGTAGTTAAAATTGTTCAAAGAGAAACGTAATTATTTAAAATGTCCCATAGAAGTTTAGAGTTCATGGTTGATAGTAGCAGAATGTAAAGTCTTATGTTCCTTTCCCTTTTTTGGTAGATTGGCGACAGGGTGATGAAACAAATAAAGAAATTTTACTTAGAGTGTCCTGTTGTTGTTGTTGTTGTTGTTGCTGCTGCTGTTGTTGTTGTTGTTATGGTTGTTTTCTTTGGCTGTGTGGAGTAAAAATGAAAAAAGGAAAATTGGAAGAAGAGGTAAAATGAATTTGCGACGCGTCCTTACGTCAGGGTCGGCTTTTTGAAAAAAAAAATTTTTTTTGTTACATTGCCACAAGGTCCGTCAGCTAACCGCTTCCATGCTGGACTGATCTTGACCAATCAAGAGATGTTTAAGTAGTGGATTTGTCATGTGACCGGCTCTACTGGGCATTTTCTTCTTTAGGTATGAAAAAAAAATTGACTGATTTTCGATGTCCTAGCCAATTGCTGTTGTTGTTGTCATTATGGTTGTTTTCTTTGGCTGTGTGGAGTAAAAATGAAAAAAGAAAAATTAGAAGAAGAGGTAAAATGAATTTGCGACGCGTCCTTACGTCTGGGTCGGCTTTTTGAAAAAAAAATTTTTTTTTTTGTTACATTGCCACAAGGTCCGTCAGCTAACCGCTTCCATGCTGGACTGATCTTGACCAATCAAGAGATGTTTAAGTAGTGGATTTGTCATGTGACCGGCTCCACTGGGCATTTTCTTCTTTAGGTATGAAAAAAAAATTGACTGATTTTCGATTTCCTAGCCAATCAGGATCCAGAATTTTACTTTCGCACTGACTTGTGAAATTTGCCTTGGTCTGGGTTTTTCCAAAATGCTTTTTGTCGTTTGGATCCGATTTTGCGGGTGTGCAATTTTACTTTGTGTGTTTTAGTTAACTGTTGGATTATATAGGATTTGTATCTTATTATCTCCTTACTTGACAGAATTGGTGACCCTGGCAAGGAATTCAAGCTTCGCTGGGTGTGTTCCTACAAAACATATCCATTAAATAACCCAATTAGAGTTGACATGTAAGAATCACCCAACGACAACCATTTCTCCAAGATTACACTAAAATGATTGGCCTAAAAATATTGTGTGGATCATTCGCAGTGCATACGTTTCTCGCTGGAAGTTGTATTAATACTATATGATAAGTTAGCGTTGAGATTCCTCATACATATAAATGTTATATTCCCAGGCGATGAAAATGTGGTTTTGTGAGAAAAATAAAAAGATGAAACGAGATTTATTAATTTAATTACAAGTTGGATGGTTACTGAAGCCGCTGAATGCGTCATGATAAAATGTGGTCCTTCGAAATCTGTCCAGCTCAGCTTGGTGTCATGGCCGAAAATGCTGTCCCAGAATGCCTTGCTTACAAAACAAGGGCTGTAACTAAAACCTCTATTTTTCACTCGTCTGGTCAAAGGGGGACAACTCATCTTAATATGGCATTTACCCTGCTCCCCCACTGGAGTGGAATGTGACACATGGTCTTTTTTAGGTGGGGACCCGACTGCGTACAAACGGGCAGAGGGACAAAAATTCCCTAGTCCCCTCAACCGTGGGTTGAGCTGGCCCCGGTGACGAGTACCTGGTCCACCCCTCTGGTGAAATGGGGTGGCGCGGCCACGGGACACTGTTCCCCGGGACCGGGCTTCTATTCAGTGTAATTTTTCTCAGTTGCGACTCTGCCCTCGTGGACGGAGCCACAACTGAGCCGCACTCTCTTCTTCGAGGACAGAGACGCAACTGAGAGATGATTTGGGTCCCTACCCGACACTAGGTAAGTATAAGAAGGCAGACCTTTTAGCATGTACATTATCATTATACATGCCCAATAGCCAGAGTGCTCTAATTCATTAGTAAATGAGCGATGCGATATATATATATATATATATATATATATAGGCATCATATCTTCATTCAAGCATATTTCATTGAATAATATAGACATATGTCTATTAGTATAATGATATTTACCCTACTCCCCCACTAGAGCGAGATGTGACACAAGGTTTTTTTTTTAAGGTGGGGACCCGACCGCATACGAACGGGGACAGGTACAAAAATTCCCCAGACCTCTCCTACGCCGGTTGAGCTGGTGTCGTTGACAAGCACTCGGTCCACCCCTCTGCTGCAATTGGGTGGCGCGGCCGCGGGTCACTGTTCCCCGAAACCGGGCATCTATTCAGTGCTATTTTTCTCAGATGCAACCCTTTCTTCGCGGACGGAGCCACAACTGAGCCGCATTCTGTCTTCGAGGACGGAGCTACAACTGAGTCGCACTCTGTCTTCGAGGACGGAGCTACAACTGAGTCGCACTCTGTCTTCGAGGACGGAGCTACAACTGAGCCGCCTCTGTCTTCGCGGACGGAGCCACAACTGAGCCGCACTCTGTCTTCGCGGACGGAGCCCCAACTGAACCGCCTCTGTCTTCGCGGACGGAGCCACAACTGAGCCGCACTCTCTTCTTCGAGGACAGAGACACAACTGAGACATGATTTTTGGTCCCCACCTGATACAAAAATGTGGCAGGTAAATATCTTAATATTTTCATTAGGGCAAACTGTGCCCTAATATAAAACAATTTGGAATACTTTTACGTTGACGTGTTTGGCACATCGCACGTATCTCAGCATTTCTTCTGATTTCCAATTTTTCTTCAACATTTTCAGGATCATCAACTGTCTTTTCCCCTCGCCATGGTATCCTTAATATCTCCCACAATATTTCAATAGTGATTTTAGCTTTTAGTTGTAATGGAAGAACCTGTCTCCCCCTAGCAATGAACTGTCACCCATTATAAATACACCACCCAATAGATTACGAGCGAGCTGATGACCGGAAGACGACCAGGAACGGACGGAAGTACTCTGCGCTCCATTTTGTACATGGTGACTATTGTGTGGACTCTTAATATTTGTACCCTTAGTACAATCAACCTTATTGTTGATTTAATCGTGTCTTCCTTAGTCTTTGCCACTCGGACTAACCACTCATTTGTTTGCATCGTATTTTTCACGACACAGCAAGGAGAAAAGCCAGGTAAATTTGAATTTAGTTAAGAGGACTGGCCTGGACGATATGATGTTTCACCAAAAAAAACAAATGCATGAAACAAACAGAATCAATTATACTTGCTCGGCCAATGTGAATTCATCACTCACTGGTTCATTTATGCTCAATTTCATTTCCCTATCAAATGAATAACCCCCACAAGAGAGTCTCTGCTCATGTCTACACAATATAATGTGCACATTGACTAAATACAAAGTTAAATCAGTTCATGATATTTAACATAACTGAATACATTGTGGACTGGCTTCATACAGTTTTGGGGTTTGTACAAAACGTTTACAATTTATAGAAATTCCAATTTAATCCTGATAACTCTGACGCACAGGTTGGTGTGAAAGTGGGTGCAAAGCTTACTCTGATATCTCTTAGAATGTGTCCAGTGCATAGTAGAATCACCCCAAACCAACTCCTCTGAGAAAAAATGAGATTGAATTTGACTCAGACAATCTAATATTTCCTGATGTGAATCACGGACTACACAGGCAAAGTTAGGTAGTAGGGCAGATTAATTTTGGAACCGTGATATTGCACACAGTTTGAAAGCTGAGGTTCCACATGATATCTAATGATGAAAAATATCTTTTTCCACATCATTACCATTTCGTTTTTTTAAGGAAATTAATTTTAAAAAATTAAGTTTAAGTTCAAAATCGTACAGTTGCAATTTCAGTTCAGTGATCGGTTTCTTTATAAAATTTATAATTTTTATATCAGCAAGATGCATGGCACAAACACATTATTACTAAATCATTTTGCCATCAAATAAGACCTTCAATGGTAGCGTTGCAATTAAATTCGTTAATGAGCAGTGAAAGCCTTATAGTATGGCCTTATCAAATTAATAATTTACTGAAGCTTTGCAAATTCTATATGGATGAATGGCACAAGAACATTATTTCTAAATAATTGTGCTATTAAATAAGACCGTTTATTTCAAAGAGAAATTACACTGAATAAGTTAACTATATTATGATGTAAAATATTATACAGAGCAGAAGTTTTAGTGTGATTTTCCATAAACAATGCAAATCTAAAACATTTTGTCTTATAATTTATGCCCAACAGATTATGGCGTTATATACACTTTTATTCATTTTTTGTTTTTACTAATTATTATCTAACAAATGATCAAACGAACTTTATTCATTAAGTAGACGTTTTTGTAATCTTTTACAATATGTTTTTACCGTTTTTACTTCGAATACATTAAAGAAATCGCATATTTTGTTTGGTGATTCATAACTAAAATTTTGGTTTGAATATATTTTCTATTCAATAAGTATAATACGAAAGATATCAACTTTATTTGGATTTTTTCTTGAAATATTAAAATTTTGAAGTCACCTTGTAAGCAAACCCCGTGGAAATTACGGATTTCTGTACATTCTTTTTTTTCAGATGATTAAACCTAAATGTTTAAAAATTGGTCAAAGTTATGAATCTAATATTTGGTGTCAGTACTGATCACCTCAAATCCTAGTTTCCCCACTGAGATAAATGTTGATTTTCTAACAAAAAAATAAAGTGAAAAACCAACCCATCCTATTAGTGAGCTAATATTACAGGTTAAGTAAAGCTTCGTGTAATATATATATATATATATATACGCATCGCTCATTCAGTGAAATGAATTAGAGCGCTCTAGCACGTATAATGATATGCGCTAAAAAGTCTGCCTACTTCCACCGAACGCCCATAGCCCAAGGGTAGAGTCGCCGACTGACGCCATTTCGATCGGGTTTCAATCCTGGGTAAAAAAGCAATCGGAGCCTAACCGTACTGATGAGTTGTGATATGGCGGAACAGATCTGTCTGCGGATGACAATATATATATATATATATATATATATATATATATATATATATATATATATATTGTAATAGTTTTTACAATGATTTGTAAAAGCATAGTATCACTACACAAAAATTCTCGTGTTTCAGAGCATAAGTGCGCCTCCTCCTCCTCCTCCTGAAACACAAATTTTTTGTGTAGTGATACTATGCTTTTATAAAACATTGTAACAACTATTACAATATGAAGCTCTACTTTGTATCGAGCACTCTTTATAAAAGTAAATGCATGAACAGTGGGTTTAAAATCTACGTCTTCTATCACTTTCTTACTATATATGTATATATATATATATATATATATGTGTGTGTGTGTGTGTGTGGTTAGGTCTTGAAGGCTATCACTATGTGTTTGGTAAAATAAAGGAAGGTAAAGAAGGTGTTGGGTATTACTTATTTATTATTCATTACTATTTCGAGATCAAAATCTCATCTTCAGAATGGTAGGAGAGCTTGTTTTCACGTTCGTCCTGGACCGCATATCGTGAACGATGCCTACTATCAATCACACATATACATACCATAAACGCACACACACATACACGCTCAAACACACTTACAGGTACACACAAGCACACATACACTCACTAGAATTAACGACTTCAGTAGCAGCAAAGGATGACTATTCGTTAAAAGGCACGGACTAAGACGAACACAAAAACAAGCTCTCCTACCATTCTGAAGATGATATTTTGATCTCGAAATATTAATGAAAAATAAATAGGTAATACCCAACAACTTCTTCACCTTCCTTTATGTTACTAAACGCATTGTGATAGCCTTCAAGACCTAACCATACACCTAATTGCTTCAAGCAAATTACGAAACTTTCACATATATATATATATATATATATATATATATATATATATATATATATATATATAAACAAATTCTTTTTACTACCACACCAGTTAACAATTATTTTTAAAAGTATCTCAATTAAAAAGGGAAAATAAAAAATATAAGAGGCCAACACATCTTCAGAAATAAATCGTCGGCAATTAAAACAGAGAAGTTGTCATAAATTCTGAACAACGTCTGGGGTTAAAAACACAGGATTGATTTTTTTTTTTTAAAAAAAAGGGCCATTACCTATGTTGGGCGGTAGTTACCCACCAAAGAGTTCTAACTTATATTTCAATTATCTCTGTCTGCACAGGACAGGACATTGTATGTTGATGGTCAGAGACTCCAAGATGTCAAGATGGAGTCTCGTACTAGCCCTGTGCAAGACAGAGAAGAAATTCGCTTATGCAAACAAACAAACAAACAAAAAAATCTTAGGCAAACTAGACACAGAAAATAAGTTGAAAATATATATGTGGGCCTTTTATTGATCTATGCCAGGGGTTGGCAAACTTTTGGAGAGTGTGGGCCAAAAAGATATGTAGAATCATAGAGGAGGGCCAAACAACTATGGCTCCAGTGTCATGGAGAAGAACCATGTTATTAAATATGTGAATAAATTTTCTATGTGTTTGAAGAAAGCAAGGATTCAATATAATTTAATATCTGACGGGAATTTTGTTAAAAAATATTACATTTTAAAAATAAATGTTCCATAAATCAGTGCTGAAAAAATCCATTAAAATCGGTTGAAAACACTATTTTATATTCATTTAAAAGTGCCTGCTCACGAAAGCAATTTCACAGAAAAAGTGAAAGTGAGGTCATACATTCTCCAGATAAAAAGAAATAATTTTATAATTTCGACGCAATATATTCCGACTAGCAACTGTCACTTTGGTTTGGTTTACCTATATTTATATCGTGTCCAGAGTAAGGAAGCGGGACGGGCTTGGGGTTGCCGACCGCTGATCCCTGCTTTGCAATAATGTAGGGAGCCTGATCCTCACTGAGTATACCATTATTATGGCCCTATGCTTCATAAATATCTACTCTGGAAATTTGAGGGATATTTTTTACTATATTCAGATATGAAATTAGACAGGCTCCAATCAAATCATTTTGATTCAAAGAAGTACACAGACAAAATCAACTGGGTGTGATCGGAAATAGGCTAAAAAAAAAAGATATTGTGCTATTCAATGTCCCATAAATGTGTTCATGTACCGAAATTGATGTTCAGCCAAAAAGTATCTGATCAAATTCTACTATAAAAAGAAATAAAACAATTAAGAATTGTGGTGATTTTATAAGCACAGCTTAGATGTGGCACAAAGCCGAAAGTATGGGACACCCAGTGAGGATCGAACTCACTACTCAATTGTAATGGTTCTAGCTACACAGGCTTTGTTAATCATTACACCACCTCGAAGCACCCAACAATTTAGAATTCTGTCTTTTATTAAAATCGGCATTTCAATTTCATGTTTCAACTGCAGACTTTGTCAGTTACCCGTCTTTTTTACTCAATAACCTTCCTGGAATTGTGCACTTTATTCAAATCCATGGAGATAGGTTGTTCTCATCCCCATTTTCCATACTTAGGGAATATTTCATACCAGTTAATACCCCGAGTCTTATTCATTTTTGTGAAGAATTTCACAAGTAGACTATTCAAGTGATAGATGCCCTAGAGGATCAAAAGCCTTAGAGATAACATATCTGGGTGTGTAGTAGTTGAAAATTCAATCCCTGGGTTTGAAAAATTTAATACTTTGGTTCTGTAGAAATGAACGCGTGAAACAAGTGAATAAAACTTGAGTTTTAACTCATAGGAGTTATCTCCCTTAAACATTAACTGATGGAGTTACCTCCCTTAAACATCCGTAGTGTGAATAAAGTGTTTAAATTTACTCAGTTAAGGGCCATACCTGATACATGCTTGGGCGATCATGTCTCGAATGAGACATGACTAAATGGGCAGAAGATTATCCCGCAGTAGATTGTCATTACTTTTTGTAGTAGACTGGTTGCTAGCCAAGGCTATGGAACCCAATCTTTCCTTTTATTTAACCCATAACTGAAGGGAAGAGACGGATTAATACCTTTCCCAAGTGGAATTTGAACTCAGCTCCCCGATTTCTCGTTCCAAACCGATATTCACTGCACCACATCCCTTATAAAGATTACTTGGATAAAAAAGAATGTCTCGGGTCCTACAAGAATCATGTGATTTTATAATCGGGGTGTTTGATTTTGAAAACACAAATCCTATTTTTTTGCAGGGTGGGATGTGCATATTTGTTTATAAAGTTAGTGAGGATTATAGTCCACAACTTAAATTCAGCATTTATAAAATGAAAATACAATTCATCATGGTTTCAAGAAAAAATATTAAAGTGATTGTTAAATATGAAACTACAATTCATCATGGTTTCAAGAAAAAATATTAAAGTGATTGTTAAATATGAAACTACAATTCATCATGGTTTCAAGAAAAAAGTTTTTTTCAACTTATTTTCTGTGTCTAGTTTGCCTAAGATTGGTTTGTTTGTTTGTTTAAACACATTGACTGTCAAACACAAAAAAAATCATGGATTTTTATTTTTTATTATGATGCCAGCTACAAGTTCTCCCACACTTTAGTATTTGTCTATATTTCTGAGATGAGGTAGTATTTACTTTAGGACACATGGCTCGTTAGTTCCTGACTTGACTCTTAGAGTTGTGAGTTCAATACCAGGCTACACTAGTGGTGAACAAGTAACTTGCAGGGTTAGAGGGAGATAACTCATGACTTCCAATTGAGGCTTTACACAAGGAATGGAGTTTTTATACCCCAGTGATTGTAATCAAGGGTTCGGTTCGAAATTTCTCGCACCTGAAGAAGGCCGGAGAGTACAACAGCCGAAACGTCGTACAAATGGCAACAAAGATTAGGACAATAATCCGAATAATGTAAATACTGTTATCCCATGCTTACTTGGCATTTTTCCAATACATTTTCATTTGTGGATTTCAACGAAGAGTTTAATTAGTAAATCAACTTTGTACACTTATTTGTTGTAAAATAAACAAAATTTTAAGTTTTGAGTTTTATAGCAAACTAGCACCATAGCCCAGCGTTGCCCGGACAACTCAGAAGATTTTAGTAGTAGGAGAAGATGCCACTTTTCATTTTACATATTTAGTTTTTGTTTGAAAAAACACTTTTTTGTAAATATTTCTTTTGTTTCAAAATTACGTGGGGAAATATTGACATTTTTTGTTGACCAAACGAATTTTTAAAACGTCGGAATAAAAATTAAATATAAAGGCTTATTTTAATTTTTTTTAATAAAAAATATTTTAGTCGCATTTGACACGTATGGTTTGATTTCTGTGACGTAATTTAGCAACCATCTTAGATCTTAGATGTTTTATGGAGCAAATGTAAACAATCGGCTCCATTGGCCAAAAAGTGCGAAAGGGAAAATTGCTGAACTTAAAACTCAAAAAGTATGTGTCGACCTGGCTTCCCTGTAGATATGTGTCCCTAGAAAGTTTGAATGGCGTAGCTTAAAAAATGTAGACGTGCATAGGGAACAGTCACACACAGACTCACAGATTGCCTTATATATAGATATATATATATATATATATATATATATATATATATATACATGATTACATATGGAAAGATCAGCTTTAAGTAGAATCTTGGTTTAAAATAAATGCAGACACCTCCTGGGAAATATCCAAGTAAAAACTGAAGCATTCTAAATGGAAAGTAACAAAATATTACTTCTATGTGCCTTGTCCTTTCAGGACGTAGGTGATCATGGCCCTCCACGTCTCCCTATCCCTGGTGGTTCTTAGCAGGCTTTCTCCTGTTACACCACCCAAACCCCGCTCTGACATCCACTAGCTCAGGACCATAAATCTAGAATATAAATGTACAGAAACGAGCATGGACACAAAATGAGGGATCAGTTTGTATATTGATAATAATATAGAATTGGTCTCCCATTTTATATCGACATTATAATTTCTTACAAACAGTTGGCATATATATTCTTCTTCTATGTGCCTTGTCCTTTCAGGACGTAGGCAATCATGGCCTTCCACGTCTCCCTATCCCTGGTGGCTCTTAACACGCTTTCTCCTGTAACGTCTCGCAGCTCCCGTTCTGTTATCCACCTGCTCATGTCCTTCAAATATGTTATCCGCTGCTTTCCTCTGTCTCTTTTTCCCTGTATCTGACCTGTTAGTATCAGGTTCTCCAGGCCCTCCTTCCTTATTGCATGTCCCAGGAACATTAGTTGTCTTTTCCTGATGCTCACTATTAATTTTCTTTTCGTTGTCATTCTTTCCAAAACCTCCTCATTGCTCACATGTTCGGTCCATGATATTCGCAGCATCCTCCTGTAAAGCCACATTTCAGTTGCTTCAAGTTTTTCCATCATCTTTGATGATATTGTCCAGCATTCACTGCCATATTGAAGAAGCGACATCACATATCAATCCAGTACTCACTTCTTTGCTTCTAGTGAAAGTTTCCTGTCTTAATACTTTATTCAGATTCTGGAACGCGTCCTTCGCCATGCCAATTTGCCTTCGGATCTTTATGTAGAACTTTCCGTCTTCTGTTAGATAAATTCCCAGGTATTGCAGACACGGAAAGGAAACTACAAGACCCTCCTACAGAAGATAGCTGAAAAGAGTGACAAGAAAGGACTACAAATAAACTGCAAGAAAACCGAATGGATGATCATCAGCAAAAAGAGCAACCCAAAATGCCAAATACAGGTGAAGGATACTAAAATCAAGCAGGTACAAAATATTACACTTTGTCCAAAAACAACTGCTGCTCTATGAAAATACACACACACATTTATTTTTTTTAATATCAGTCAGTTAAATGCCATACGTGATTAGGTGATCATGTCTCTTTCGATCCATTAGGCAAAAGATTTTCAGGCAATAAATCGTAATTTCATTCTGCAGTAGACTGGTTGCCAACCACAGGTATAAAACCCAATCTGCCCTGCTATTTAATTCCTTTATTCAGATCGGTCAGTTAAGTCCCAGGCGTGATACACACTTGGACGATCATCTCTCTCTTGAACCATGACTGACAAGGCAGAAGATTTTCCCGCACTAGGTTGCCATTTCTTTCTGTGGCGGACTGGTTGTCAACTAAAGCTATACAACCCAACCTGATCTACTATTCAAGTCATTGATCCAAAGGAGTCAGTTAAGTGCCATACGTAATACACGCTTAAGCGATCATGTCACTTTCGATCCATGACTGACTAGGCAGAAGATTTCCCCGCACTAGGTTGCCATTTCTTGCTCCGGTAGACTAGTTCGTAACCAAGTCTACAGAGCCCAATTTGTCCTACTATTTAAGTGAGTCAGTTAAGTACCAAACGTATTACACGCTTGGGCGATCATGTCTCTTTCGATCCATGACTGACAAGGCAGAAGATTTTCCCCCAGTAGTTTGCCTTTTCTTTCTGCGGTAGACTGTTTGCCAACCAAGGCTATAGAACCCACTCTGTCCTGCTATTCGATTCATAGCTGGAGAGAGAGAGAGAGAGAGAGAGAGAGAGCGATACAGATTAATTCCTTTACCAAGGATATTTTCACGTTCAATTGCAACGAATTCAACTGGAATTTGAACCCAGCTCTTTGATTCCTCATTCTGAGCTGATATCCATTGCACCCAACACTGCCATTATTTATTATAACAGACTGATTTTCATAATCTAAACTTATTTATAAATGGAACTTTGTGTGTGTGTGTGTGTGTGTGTGTGTGTGTGTGTGTGTGTGTGTGTGTGTGTGTGTGTCCGTTACCTATAGACTGCGAAAAGGCTGAACCGATTTTCTTGAAAATTTACACAGTTGTACTATAAGCATCTGCGAGTGTTTTTAGCTAGGTTTTGCGTCGAGGTACACCCGATAAATATAGAAAATCGATAATCGAAAAAATCGGGTTATAGAAGGAGTGGTCTGATTTTAATCAAATTTGATACACTCATAGACAAAGACATAAGAAACGATATTCAGAAGTTTCAAGGTTGCAGATCTTACAATCGTGCAGAAAATCGATAATATATATATATATATATATATATATATATATATATATATATATAAGGCAAGCCCACGTCTATTGAACAGGTTAAGAGGCTCATCCCTTGTTCCCTGTTTAGGATGTGGTTTCCGGCTTTCTCTTTTCAAATCTTCTCACTTTGTTTTTGTTTTTGTTTTTTCAATTGGAGTAGATAGATCTATCTATCGCCCGGTTCACACTCCACCCACGTCTATTGAACAGGTTAAGGGGCTCATCCCTTGTTCGCTGTTTAGGATGTGGTTTCCGGCTTTCTCTTTTCAAATCTTTTCACTATTACGTAGCCCCTTGCACATCAGTGGCGTTACCGCCTTGCTCGGGGTGATACGATTAAAAAAAAAGATGTTCGTGTGTGTATCTGTTTATCTGTCTGTATGTCCTTTATACAAATCCACAATTTTTATCCGATTCTCACCAAACTTCACACAAATATTCTTTAGGCTGAGTCTGAGCTCCAGGACCATGGATTAGTTTTAAAGCTTTCGTTACACCTGAGCAACGCCGGGCTATCCTTCTAGTAGTATACATAATAGTGTATGATTCTTTTTGTTGCAATTTTAGTTATTATCAAATATTACTCTGAAGAGTTTGGCAGGGAATACGTCAGAACTGCTATTATAATTTGTGCCCTGGTCTCTTTGCAGTGGCACAAGCACTAAGTTTCATTCAAATTTACATAACACACTGACTACAATTCGTCCATGAATTGAATATTGATGCCATATCTGGTCAGGTGTTTCTATTTATCTTTAAATTCTCGACAAAATCCAAAGGAAGATTTTCAATATAATCAATCCTTATTTGGCAGTCACTTTCTCACTGACATGATGTGGCTTCTCTCTGTCTTTTCTACAAGTATTTTCATGGCAACTGCACTAACAAGCTTCCCCCCTCACCTGGTACTCTGACCACATGTATTGGCATCTTGGTCCCACCCTTTTACCATCGCCCGATTCACACTCCACCCTCGTCTATTGAACAGGTGAAGAGGCTCATCCCTTGTTCCCTGTTTAAGGTGTGGTTTCCGGTTTTCTCTTTTCCAATCTCTTCACTCTTATGTAGCCCCCTGAACATCAGTGGCGTTACCGACTTGCTCGGGGTGATATGATTAAAAAAGAAGTCTCTTCTACTATAACAAGATTTTTCCTCGTACTTACCGTTTGTAGAACTCACTTCTTTGCTTGCTTTCCCAATTGCAACTGTAACGAAAGACATGACTTACTTCGGAATTCAAAACGAACGCGAACGTGTCTTGCCTGCAAGATAATAACAAAAAAAGAAAGACGGCCGCTATTGAAGACACAATTTATGCGTGCATATCTCGTCCAAAACGAGACGATATTTGCACACATGCAAATAGCGGCCGTATTGGAATGGCATAAAAAGCGGGTGCCAGCGCTGCTGTGGCGGAAGGGAATTTTTTGGTGGATCACGTGTGTGCGTCGAAGTTGCGGATTGACAGTCAGATTGACAAAGAGGAAATAGAAGCGGCTTAGTTGGTGTCTGTTTCACAACTCCCCTGTGTAACGGCCGAGAAAGGGAAACCTGAAATCCATTTCCCTGAGGCAACCAAAGAAAGAAAGAAAAACAACTGGCCTCTTGGTGAGCGAGCGTTGCACTTTTGCCCCCACCCTTTTTTAAACTACAGCAACAATCTCCAAAACTTTAAATGCAATGTCAATGGCCATCTCTTATCGCTTCTACCATATCTCATGTACCTTGTTTTTTTTCTTATTTAAACCCTTGCTCGCCAGTCACATTTCTGGAAAAAAAAAGGATCACATAATTAACTAATGGTTGGCAGTTTAGTATATATAATGATGACACCGGCTACGAGTTAATCTTGTACCTGGCATTTTCTGATACATTGTCATCTGAAGATGCCAACAATGAACATATTCACAGTGAATATCGGTTCAGAAAGAGAAATCCCAGTTAAATTTGCTGCATTCACTTGGGCACAAATAACCTTGGAAAAGATATTAATCCATCACTTCTCCCTTCAGTTATAGGTCAAATCGTAGAACAGATTAGATTCTATAGCCTTGGTTGGCAACAAGTCTACCACAGAAAGTAATGGCAACTTACTACAGAAATATCTTCAGTCTTGTCTCTTTTGAGACATGATCGCCAAAGTGTGCATCATGTATGACGCTTAACTGATTTTTAATGTGAAAACAATGTTATGACTTCAGTTGAAGCTATCAAACTTTCATTAAAAAAAATTATTGCTTAAAAGGTGGCTATTATATTATTATGGTGTTTTGAAGAAAGTGTGTAGGTGTCGGGTGGGGGAAGTCCAATTACTTTCTCCTTGAAAATGCCACACCTGAACGACTGTTCAGGTGTGTCATTAACAACACAGACAATGAGTTCAGTTGTTCGTACAAATCTTGGAATGTTGACGTTCTTTAAAATTATAAACATTTTTTTTTAAACAGCAAAAATCAACATAAAGACTAAGCTTTAAATTTTTATTTCAACTTTGCTGCTGATCTCTGACGGCTGTTGTCAGACTATTGGGTCAGCCAAATCTGTTGAAACAGCTGAATACTCACTGAGTATCATTTATCTTTAATAATTTTAGTAAAAATAAAATTTGGTTAATACACGAAATAGTGAAAAATCTAACATAAATCATATAGATTAACAATTTTCACAAGAAACTTAAAACATTGATAACTTCAGACTCATTTTCTTTTCGTTTTCATTCCTGTCAGTCAGTTTAGGTGCCATACGTGATACACGCTTGGGCGATCATGTTTCGAAAGAGACATGACTGACTGGGCAGAAGATTATCCCGCAGTAGGTTGCCATTGCTTTCTGCGGTAGACTGGTTGCCGACCAAGGCTATAGAACCCAGTCTGTCCTGCTATTTAACCCATAACTAGAAGGAAGAGACGGATTAATACCTTTCCCAAGGGTATTTGCGCGGAAGTGAATACAATGGATTCGGCTGGAATTCGAACTCGGCTTCCCGGTTTCTCGTTCCGAGCCGATATCCACTGTACCACAACGCACACCGTTGTATCTGTCCATTTCAAAGGATTTCATCTTTTAGTCTCCATAAAATTGGGTCCATTTTGCCTTTGAATTTGTGACAATACAAACTGAAGCTGTCAGTCAGTTAGTTAAGTGCCATACGTGATACACGCTTGGACGGTCATGTCCCAAAAGTGACATGACTGACTGGGCAGAAGATTATCCCACAGTAGGTTGCCATTGCTTTCTGCAGTAGACTGGTGGCCAGCCAAGGCTATAGAACCCAATCTGTCCTGTTATTTGACTCATAGCTGGAGGTGGAAGAGATAGATTATATTACATTATTATATTAAGTATAATTAGTGGGGGATCAGTTTATTACTTCATAACAATAAAAACCAATCCCCCACTTTATGCCCAGTAGAAGCCTTAATCATTTTTCCAAATATTATATTCAGTCAGTCAGTCAGTCAGTCAGTCAAGTGTCATACGTGATACACGGTTGAACGATCATGTCTCGAAAGAGACATAACTGACTGGGCAGAAGATTATCCCGCAGTAGGTTGCTATTGCTTTCTGTGGAAGATTTGCTTACGGCATATCATGTTAAATACATTGGTTCTCGTTCGATCTCCGAAATTAAGCAACGTTGAGCCTGGTCAGTAATTAGATGGGTGACCGCTTGGGAATACCAGTGACGGATATGCGTTGTGGTGAAGTGAATATAGGCTTGGAAAGAGAAATTGGTGAGCCAAGTTCACATAAGCACTGGTAACCTTGGGAAAGGTATTAATCTGTCCCTTCCTTCCAGTTATGGGTTAAATAACAGGATGGGGCCTGAAGCCAACCTATCTAGTGTTGGTGTCACAATAAAAACACCCTTGGTTGCCCTGGCGAAGCATCAAGTATTCAGCTATTTGACAAGATTATGAATTTTGCTACAAAAAACTGCGACAGGGTTTCAAATGCACAGGGAATACTGGAGGGGTGTGGTGAGTTCTATCTCAGCCGAGGCCGCAGGATAAGATTGATTGCCAACCAAGGCTATAGAACCCAGTCTACCGCAGAAATTAATGGCAACCTAATGTAAGATAATCTTCTGCCTAGTCAGTCATGTCCCTTTTGAGACATGATCGCCCAACCGTGTATCACATATGGCACTTAACTGACTGACTGAATATAATATTTGGAAAAATGATTAAGGCTTCTACTGGGCATAAAGTGGGGGATCAGTTTTATATTGTTATGAAGTAATAAACTGATCCCCATTAATTATTACTTAATAATGTAATACAACTCTTCTCCCTTATAAGTCAAATAACAGAACAGATTGGGTTCTATAGCCTTGGTTGGCAACCAATCTGTCCTGCTATTTAACCCATAAGTGGAGGGAAGAGTCAAATTAATACTTTTCCCAAGAGTATTTGCATGTAAGTGAATGCAAGGAATTCAAGTGAAGCAGTATATACCTTTATTAATAATATGGAACCAATAAGAACTGGAGATTTGGATTTCTCAAAGTTTGGTGGTTAATTTGCAGAAATTAAATGGGTTCTAATGTTGAGTTGGTAAACAATGCACGGATGATAAAATATCTTTTTCGGTAGATATAATAGTCCTTAGAAGATCTCAACAATATGGGTGGTTGATTTAGCAAGTAATACGCAGGTTAACAGTAGCCCTCAGTTCACACTAACTTCCTCCCTTCATCCGACCCACTCTTTCTATCAAGAGATCGAGCCACGTCACAACACAGGTTTTAAAAAAAATGTGTATACACATACAATATTATAGTTCGACACTGATTGGGTTCATCCCCCTCCCATCATTTCATTTTTTACTAAATGTTTGAAATTATATTATATATTGTACATAGCTGCATTTTTATTGTCATGGGTTTGTTCCCCCCACTTTTTAGATGCCCCTTGCAAATATATGGTATTGTGGTGTATGAAGGATTGGGAGGTGATGGATGGGTTCTTGTGGTGATTGAGCTAATTGTGATGAGTGAATGGGTCGTGATAGTGTTTAGCTAGGTATAGGATAGCTAGTGTTGACCAACCTCTACCCTCTATCCCTCTCCTTTCGGCCTTGTGCCACAAATTTTGTAATTTTGCAAAATAAATGTATTATAGTTCAACACTGCGGTAGACTTCTTGCAATAATCGAAACGGGAGGTAGACTTAACATTAAAGTAGCACCCATTTCTATATATAAGTAGATACAATATAATAGTCCGTAGCAGATTGCAACAATATAGGTGGTTGATTTAGCAACATGTAAGTCAACAGTAGCCCTCAGCTCACACTAACTTCCTCCCTTCACCCGACTCACTCTTTCCATGTATAAGTGAACCCAGTTAATGTGATCAAACCATGTCACAAGAGAATGAATAAATGAAAAAAAAAAAAAAGAAAGGAAGTGAGAGAAAAATTTTAAGTACTTTATAAAATAAAATAAAATGACAAAAAAAAAAAAAAAAATAAAATAAAAAGAGGCCTGTTTTCATTTTCTAAACTTTATTTTATCGTTATTTTTACACAAAACCAAAATATGAACCTAATATTTGCTTTGATGTTTTTTTTCGTTTTGTTTCTAGTTTTGGCAATTTCAAGTGCCTTTGTTTGATGTCCAAGACAAACTGAACAAAGACCCAAAGCAAGAAAGATTTGATTTTTGTTTTTTTTTTTTTTTGGACCTGATAAGGCGGCATGACTAGGAGAAGAGTTTTCAAGGTCAAAAGAATAAAAGCACTAGGGGCGGGGGTAAAATCATAAAGAAAACAAAAGACAATTAATATCACATCGATTTAACCCCCACCATAGTATTTTGCACCTGGTTTTAGATTACTAAAAGCCAACAAATGTGCTTGAGATTGACTCACAAAGGCGAAGTTTATAAATATGCAGGTAAAGCTTTTAAAATTAAATAATTTAAACTCTTGCTGTTAAAAAAAAAAAAAAAAAAAAATCAAACTCAAGATTCTTTCTCCAGCTTAAATACAACAAATCTCAACTCTTTTTTGTGATTCAATATCATTTTCAGATTACTGTCTTCATCACATATATATATATATATATATATATATATTACCATCCTTATTAACTACCTGATGATTTTTCAATGTACACTTTTGTAGTAAATTACAATATTATATATACACACACACACACACACACACACACACACCCTTTGAGATTTGAAAAAGAAATCACTCGACCAGCGGTCGAGAGCAAGGGAAAATGTACTCGACTGACTCCATTTTCTTAATAGTTACCTTATGTAACCATAGCATGAATCGCTGACGGAAAACAAAAATGAAATTTTAATTAAAATTTCGATCCTGTTCGAAAAGGATTTTAAAATTTTTTAAAATAATAACAAAATTTGATCTTTCCTCTTAATAATAACAAACATTTTGATAGTAAATCTTTGTTTTTATTAAGGTTGAGCCTTTTTAACATATTTTGGCAATTGAGTGGAGGTACCTAAATTCGTAGTTTCTTTCTTCTGTTTGACTACAACTTCCATCTGATAGATGATAAAAAAATAAATGATTTTCTATAAAAAAAATTACATGTATAATTTGTTTTTTTGGTGTGTGGTTCAAAGAAGTATGCATATTTTTTTTTCTTTCAAATGTTTGTTTTTACTTTTCATAAGCGGGGGAGGAAATATAGATATTGAGTTAAGGATAATATTTTTCCAAATAAGTTTCTAAAAATCTGTGAGCGTCTTTAATCTAGGCGACAGTGAAATTTTGGCTCTACTCTGGAAATGTTGATTGTTTACACTGACTGGGATGACAAAAGTGAAACAGGAGCTTGTCAATCTAAATTCCATTTGTCAAATCTTCCTTTGGTGATTACGGGATGCCACTCTCTTAACCACACATTTCGACGTAAATCAGGCGGCATGCATAAGACCAAAGAGTTCAATAATGTCATTCTAAGTAACTTGCGAATCTTCAATGGCATACGTTTGGGTTGTAAAAAGAATCAGATTTCCTTTTTCTATATTTGAAAGGACATCTCATTGCGAGATTTTTAATCGACCTTGGGCGATTAAAGCAATAAACTTTAATCACCCAATTAAGTTTTTAGTCGACTGAGATCTCAAAGTGTGTGTGTGTGTGTGTGTGTGTTCACTGCATCCAGTCTAAAAAAAAAAAAAAAAAAAAAAAAAAAATATTTTTCCCCAAAGACAAATTTCTTGATAATAAAAGGCTGTACATTATGCTTAAATAAATTATTTAATAGATGGTATTTTTCAGAAATCATTTCATGCCTTTCATTCAATTCAGACATTTTTTTTCGACAAGTCAACATAAAACAAAATAATTGGATGGTCAGAAGAGTCAGACTTCAGGGAGATTTTAAATACCTATTATTAACCCTTTGACGATAGTATCATGGAGGTATTTGAACCAGCAACAATTCATTTTACCTGAATATTTATCAAATGGCAAGGCAAAGTTTCACGAAGAGCCAAATATCTTCCTGAATACCTCTCATATAACAAGTTCTAGAATCATTAATAGATGACATTGAGCAGGGAATGAACATTATCATTGTAATCGATTACAGAAATAAATTATTGGCAGCTCTAGCAAGGTGTCCCTAAAAGGCTAGGAATTGAGATTTTTCATATTTCATGGCCTAGTGGATAAAAGCATTAATTGGTCGATCCAGAAGTGACTTGACCCAAAAGACAACCAAAGGCATGGCATGTGGAATTAGAACAATCTATAGTTTGAAATTCCAAATATCACCTGAAGCAGGCTGGAGTATACAAAGGCCGAAATGTCGTATGGCAAAGATGAGAACAACAGTTTGAACAATGTAAATAGTGTAAATACTTCTGAACTATAAATAAAAATGACGTTTATTCATAGAATAGAATTTAGAGAAGTTTATTTATAATACAGCTTATTTTATTAGAGGAATAATCGTCTTTCAACAAAGACATCATCTTAAATGTAGACAGGTGTTCCAGATAAATAGGCTGAAAAAGTGAACAGCTATCATGGCTATCACACTTCCCAGCCTTGACTAGGTGGAAATATTGCACAAGTATTTAACAAAGCCTTGTTCTCTAAACCAGGGATTTTCAAACTTTTTGACTTGCTGACTCCTTTAAATTTCACTATAAACGCTTATGAAATTTATACATCAATTTTTACTAAAAATAGCTTATAGTTTTGCATTAACGTAGTAAAAACTGGTTTTAAGCTTACTTTAAATTGATAAATTTAAATTTTCATTTGATAACGTTTATAAGTAAAAATAACTATCCAGACATTGAAAATTTATACTTTGAATTGTCATGTGATGAGTTAATCCACGCCCCCCCCCTATCTTATCCTTGCGAACCCCCTGCTCTAAACTATCTTCATGTCAAAGCGAGAAGTCTAAACATAGAACTCAGAGTCTTTAATTCATTGCTTCTAAGAAATTCCTTAGGGGGACATTAAATTTTACATTGCTCTCTAGAACAAACTCTCAAGAAGGTGCTTCCCTGATGAACACAACATTTCTAAGTCGAAGGCCCAGTCGTTCTATTCTCTATACCTTCATAATCTCTACTTTTTACCACCTCCTTTTATGTTCATACAAGAGACTCATTTCGTAGTCTTATCTTGCATGGCTATTGGTCTCCGTCTTAAATAAACATTTAATTTTTTTCCCCTTTTTCTTAGAAATAAATTCACTGAAAGTAAGACAGTAATAGCACTAAGACACAAATGGCTACTGGGATTAAAAAAAAAAAAAAAAAAAAACAAGAACCAGAAATCCCTGTTCAAAAGACTGAGGAGGAGTGTGAACCGGATAATAGGAAAATTTATCTACTCCTAGTGGGAGAGAGAAAAAAAAAAAAAAAAAAAAAAAGAGAGAGATCACTAAACAACCATGATTAATCCCAGATTTAAATATCCCATCATTATTTTTTTGTTGACGTTAAATGTTTGGAAAGATTGTCTTGACCTATCTTTTTCTTCCCTTCCCAACTGAATTTGTATGAAATTAAGACCGAGATTCAGCATGACCCGTACAAAGTTCTAATCATGATTGATACTAACAGACACGTCTACATATGCATATAGACACATCTAAAAGATGCCGATATGTTAACCCACATGATACATCATTCATACTTCTTTATATAATATTATTTAGTTTGATTATTAAATATCTTAACTACAATATTCATTTATTATTGTGCATTTATATTCAAGTCATGTGTGACATTATTTACACTGTTTGGACCATTCTTATCTTTATTGTCATGTTTGAGGTTTCGGCCATTGTACACTAGCCTTCCTCAGATGCTAGGAATTTTAAACCGAACCCTTTATTTCAGTTACTGGGGTATATTATTCACATTGCAAGTGTGATGCCACTTCCAGATACCATGTAGTTATCTCCCTTTAACTCAACTCTCTAAATTATTTATTCACAACTGCTGTAACCAGGTATTGAACTCACAACTCTTTGGTTCAAGTCACTGGAACTAAAGAATGCGTATATCCACTAGGCCATGCATCCTTGTGTCCTTGCAAATGGACTGAGAATTATATACCCTGGTGATTGACATAAAGGGTGCCATTGAAAATTCCTACCACCTGAAGAAGGACTGAGCGTACAACGGTTGAAACGTTGTAAACATGGTCATGAAGACGAGAACAGTCTGAAAAGTATAAATAATGTAAATATTACCTCATCACAGGAGTATAGAAACATACTGAATTCATATATGAATAATGTATTGTTATTTTCATTATTATTATTATTAGTAGTAGTAGTAGTAAGAGCATCATTTTTTTATAAAGTATTTAAGTTTCTGTAATCTTTTTCTCCTGCATTTTAATCCCATATCTGACAGTTTAGGGGTTTATAAATAAACCTAGTTTCCAATTTTTTCTTTGCAATTTTATAATTTATGCCTGCACATGTCTTTCCGTCCGACGTTTTTGTAATGTAGCAAAAATCTCGTTACAAGGTTTGAATTTCCACTAATTATCCGAGTATGATTCCATCAAACCACGGCTTAAAAATCTTATTGTAGATGTATAAGTGTCTCAAAAGTGCTTTGTTGAACTGAAAATCTGACGCTGACACTCCCCAACCCTATGACCTATAACCAAATAGACGATCGGACCAATGATTGGAAACCTTGTTTGGGCTAAGGCATGAATTATTTGATGAAGCGTATGGAAATTTACTTTCGACTGATCTAGCAAATTACTTGGAGAATTCACAAAGGAAAAAAAACGTGCTTCGTTTCGGATAACAATAACACTGCAGAAAATAAAAAACAAAACAATTCATTTATATTTCAAAATAAAAGAAGCTATTGGTTACAGCTTTCAAACTAACAAATCTGTATGATAAAAATGCCACAGAATCTTTGACTCCAAATTCTACAACTTGTCTATATTATTAAAGAATCTCAGACAAATGTTCAACATCATCTGGAATTGTAAACAGAATTTCCAGAGAAAGACAGAGATATAGATTAATGATATTCAAGTCTAAAATGTATTTTACAGAAACTTATATACAGAGCCTTGAATAATTTCCTTTTTCTTTTGTACTCAGTCTCTCTCACACACCAACAGCGATTCTCCAGCCAACCACCCCAATAGCAATTAGTAGTCATTAAACTCTTTCATAATAAAAAATAAATACTTAAATGAAGTTAACAAAAGAAAAGCATTTCATGTTGAAATGATAACATATTTCAGGGAATCAAATTATGAAAACAACCTTAATATTTAGAATTTATTCAAAATATCATGTTCATAGGATCTGACTTCTCCATGTGTGTGTCACTGCAATTTTATATATATATATATATATATATATATATATAAGCATGCGGTGTAGATATAGAAGAATCCAAGGGAGTACCCTGTACATACAGTGGTAGGATAACTCTAAGTGAGCTGTAAATATATATGTATATAAATACATATAGAGCAAAGATAAGAAAAAATTTAGGTAGACACGTTATTTCATGGTAAATCAGAAGTATAGGCCTATTTCAGGCAAACCATCATCAGCTTCTGACTTACCATGAAATAACGAATCTGCCTAAATTTTATATTATATATATATATATATAAAGATCTAAAGACTAATGTGTATTGAAGATTTCATTAATAAAACTAATTCAAATATTTATGCAAAAAAATACAAAATGTTGATTTTGATGCTTTATTAAACGTCCTTCAAAATCCTTTGATGATCTTTATTTTTTTTTATTTAGCACTGCTGAATATTGGAGAAAAGAAATAATTTCTGGAATAATGTTAAATTGCTTGCATATTAGCTAAATAATATATTTTAACATTTTTATATTCATTTACACACACACACATATTCACTGATAAGTGTTTGAGAGGCATGAGAAATCTTGAAGGCTCATTCTCAAACCATTTTACACTGAATTTTGTTCTAAAATTTGAGAGTAAAAAAAAACTGTGACAGATGACAAGTGAAGTATAAAGATTTTAAAGTTGGCTACCAAGATATTTTATATTTTTTAAAACTTAATATAAATTTATTCATTTGATATTTTTTTTTTCATTTTCTTTTTATTCTGCAGCATCAAAAATACTAATCTTATCCTAAAAAGACTTTTTTTGCAATCGGACACATCAAATAATGACCGATAATAATCTTAAATAGTTTAATGTTGAGAAAAAAAATATCTGAAGTCTAAGTTATATATCAATATCCAGGTCCTCACCTCAAAAAAGATAAATGAATGAATAAATAAATAAATAAAAAAAATCAAAACCATATTTCCCCCAGATGGACAATTCACAGCCAGTCACCAACCATTCTGCAATGCATTCTTTCAATAAGCGATCAATCCTTTGGGCAATATATGACACCCTCAAAAAATCTCAGTTCAGAACCTATCACCATAGGAAGGGGAAAAAAAAAAAAAGGGACTTAACACTTAGTGGTGGCAACTATTTTTAGAAGCTGCTACACATACATATAGCAAGAGGAGAAAAAAAAAGAAAAGGGGTTACTTTTCAACCTAACAACAACAAAAGCAATACCACTCACCAAAGCTCCTGCTGCTTGGTTATATATATATATATATATATATATATATATATATATAAAAAATTAAAAAAAAAAAAAGACAAGAAAAAGAAAGAGAGAATGAAAATGGATGTGGAGAAGATTTGAACCAGAAAGTTTTTCCAGATTAGGATGGGAGGGTGTGAATTATTTTTTTTAAAATTTCAAGTCCAATAAACATGGGTCAAAAATGCGCATTTCACTGTTTTTGAGAGGGCTTCAAATTCGTGTCCCTTTATGACGAGCACAGAAGAAGTCAGCTCAGAACGTCTGGGTCTCTTGGATCAGCAAAAATAGAGTTGCCACAAAATGTCAGGAGGCAGAAATATTTTCATGACAACCTACAAAAGAAAAGCAAATCAAATTCAACTGTAAAAAAAAAAAAAAAAAAAAAAAAAAAAAAAAAAAATAATCATAATAAACAAGTATCGTACCAGTGATAGTGGGTGCACTTGGAATGATAAAATAAGGAACAAAACAGCACATTGAAAGAATCTCTGGAAACCCCAGCTTAAGAGATATACAAAAAATTTTCTTGTTAAGTAAAGCCCACACACTAAGGAAAACTTTGTTTATGTAATGCTAGGGATGTTAGGGAGATAGGAAAAAATGAAATGGAGCCCTAATAAGACACCACAACCTGCCTTAGGTTTTCCTGCAAACTTGGTAGGTAGTGCGACCATAGCAGAAATTGCATCATTATGAAAAATGACATAATAAAAACAAACGAAACTTTCAAAACAATAAAAAAGAAAAATATTAATTCACAAAATGTATGGAATGCGACTATTATCTAAAAATTATTCACTGGAACCAACATCAAGCTGAAGGCTGGAAAAATAGAGGGAGCCTCAAGTTTTTAAATTGAAATATTAAATATTCATTTCATATAAAATAGTTCCTCGCTATCTGAAACCATGGCTAATATCAGTCTCTATAGATACGTAATAATTCTTTTGCATACATACCTTCGACAGAATTAATTTTATAAATGAGGCAGAATAAGAAATTAAATATGAATAATGAAATTAAATGAGTATACACGACATTGTGGTATAACGGATATCGTCTTGGAAGAAGAAATCAGAAATCTGAGTACGAATTCCAATCAAATTCGTTGCATTCACTTATGCACAAATACTCTTGGGAAAGGTATTAATCCATCTCTTTTTCCTTCGGCTATGGGTTGAATAGAAGGACAGATTGGGCTCTATAGCCTCGGTTGGCAACTGGCCTACCGCAGGGGAAAAAAAATAGAAAAAAAAAAAAGGGCAACCTAGTCAATCATGTTTTGAAAGTAACATGATCATCCAAGTGCGTATCATGTATGGCAAAAGCTATGTTATTGAGAGAAAATTCATTCTTACAGTACATCAGTTTGCAAATTTTTGTTATACAGACATAGAAAAACAGACGTATTACAGAAGTCAGATCCACGGAATTCAACAAAATTACTGACAAATACAGAATGACCCCCCCCCCCAAAAGCATTTTAAAGTGTGTATTGGCAGACATGAGCAAGTGGCAGCAGTGCGAAACAGTGGCCTCACGAAGTAAACACTCATTTCAGTAACTACGGATCAAGATGAACTTCTAAGTCAGTTATGGATGTCAGATGATGTCCATTTTCATTTCGCAGGTTACGTGAATAAGCAGAACTACCGTTACTGGGCAGACAAATCCTAATGAAGTTCATGAGCACCCTTTACACACTAGTAAGGTGGCTGTTTCATTACATGGGATCATCAGACCTTACTTTTTTGAAAATGAACAGGGGATCTCAGTCACTGTTAATTGTTACGTGGACGCACCCGAATTGAACAATTTTTCACACATTCAAGAAACCTGGTTTCAACAGGATGGAATGACATCACACACTGCACGGCGATCATTGGAGGCTGTGCGAGACTTGTTCGATAACCATGTGATCTCAAGATTCGGTAATGTTCCATGGACCTCTAGATCACCAGATTTGTCTGTGTGATTTTTTCTTGTTGGGCTATCTCAAGAGTAAAGGGTAAACGAGTCGACCAAGAACTGTGGATGACTTAAAACAGAATTCAGGATGAAATTCACAGTATCCCAGCTGAGATTCATCTTATTCTTGCTTTTTATCACAACTTTCTTAGTGGAATTCCTTCCAACTGTTAAAATAAGATGAAGTAAGAATATAGTTTTTGTTAAATCATTTGAGCTCTGAAAAGAAGGATTTTCATTATTTTTGGTTATTCTTTTCCTCTTGAAACTTTGCTTCCAACTATCAAAGAAAGTACAATTGCATCCATTAAATAAGAAATCTGACCAACCTTGATATTTTTGATGGTCCCGTGGTAATTGTGATAAAAGAAAAAAAATCTTCAGTCTTCTGCGTGATGGTCAGTGGCATAGTGCAACTTCTCTGTCTGTGTTGGTAGCACTTCCCACTGGTCACCAGGATTAAGCGAGGACGTTGAAGATGATGAACTTTCCCAGTTCAACACATCTGATGATTCCCTCGACGTGCTGCTGTGGGCACATGCTTCTACAGATGACGAATCTTGAGATGACATTGCAGACACGGATGTCAAGGTTGGTGGTGCTGTAGCAGCACGTAGAGTCCGATCATCTGATTCAGGAGTGGTCACACTGGATGTGGGTGACACCCGCTGCCTCAGGTGGGTACCATCAGAAATAGTACGTGTTGGAATAGCACCAGCCAATAAAACAGAAGTCTCCATGCTTACTGTCGAGTGGGAGAAAAAAAAAAGAAATTATCATGGATTTTAAAATGAAATCTTAAATTATTCACATATTTGGTGCAGTGGATGTCAGCTCGGAATGAGAAATTGGGGAGCCAAGTTCGAATTTCAGTTGAATTCATTGCATTCACTTACACGCAAATACCCTTGAAAAAGGTATTAATCTGTCGCTTCTCTCCAGTTATGGGTTAAATAACAGGACAGATTTGGTTCTGTAGCAACCAGTCTACGGTAGAAAGTAATGGCAACCTACTGTGGGATAATCTTCTGCCCAGTCAATCATGTCTCTTTGGAGATATGATCACCCAAAACGTGTATCACATATGGCACTTAACTGACTGATTGAATATAATAGTTGGAAACATGATTAAGGCTTCTACTGGGAATAAAGTGGGGGATTCGTTTTATATTGTTATGAAGTAATAAACTGATCCCCCACTAATTATTACATAATATAATACATCTATTCTCCCTCTAGCTATGACAGATTGGGTTCTATAGCCTTGGCTGGCAACCAGTCTACTGCAGAAAGCAATGGCAACCTACTGCGGGATAATCTTCTGCCCAGTCAGTCATGCTTCTTTCAAGACATGATCGCCCAAGCGTGTATCACGTTTGGCACTTAATTGACACGATGAAAAGGAAAATTTATCAAACATTTCTTTTTTTCTTTTCTTCCATTTAATTATACTTTACGATTTTGATGTTAGAAGTTAAAAAACTACAACAAAAACCTGACAAACAAGTTTTGACACGTAAATTTAATCCAATTTGTATAAATGAGACCTTGCTCTTTAAATGTATGTACACACGTATATGTACATACGGGTGTACATTATATATTAAAACATTCAAATATTAAAAAAAGGAACAGTAAAAATAATTTAACACATGACAAATTTGGCAAAAAAAAGAACAAAAAGACAAAACAAGTGTAAAGTTAAAATTCAAATGGCTAAGACACTCTACACATACAAATGCCTGCAAAAAAAAAAAAAAAAAAAAAAAAAAAAAATACACACACCAACACATGTGACGATAACTAGGCGTATATTAAGGTGCTTTGTAAAATATGTATTTTATTATAATAGATTAGAATAGAAAATAGTTTAAAAACATATTTAACAAAAGTGAAAAAGAAGAGGAAAAAAATAAATAAATAATAAATAAACGCTTTTTCTTTTATGAGGAAAATTGTGGAAGAGACAAGAGTATCCGATTACTGTTTTAAATCCTACCGCTCTTCCGCTAAATATTTGACTCAGTGATAAAGTTCAGGAAAGTTCAGGAGGTGGGTTTTCCAATGACCTGGTCAAAGGCTGTCTTTTACTGTATCTTGACCACACATTAAGAATTTTCCAGTGGAAGCTTTATTAAGATAAAAAAAAAAAAAAGATAACTGAAATTTCAGACTTACAGTCGCCAATGTTTATCACCGGTGGTCTAAAGCATTTCCGGATCAATTTTAAGTAAATTCAGGTAATTTTTCCGAGTCAGATCAGTAGAGTAGAGTAGGGTAGAGTTGAGTTTCAAGTTAGTTCCGCCGGGCGTGTGCTTGAAGTAGGAAACTCCGTTCGTCTTGCTTAGGTCAGTTCGGATTTGTTGATCTCCATTAATTAGAGTTAGAGCTGTGTGTCACATTTGCCTGCCCCAACCGAAAAGGCTAACTCTAAACTAAATAAAGCATCCTTTCATCCTAAGTTCGTTCCTTATAGTTCAATCTTGTACCCCCAGCTTGAGGCTCCGACTTTTTCAACAAACTCCCGGCAAATATCACAGCGTGGAGAACGGCCGCCGGAGAAAATGTTCGGACTAGTCCGTCCGTTAGGGTGTTACACACATACAAACAACTTATACCAACAAATATTAACAATTGTAAAAAAAAAAAAAAAAAAAAAAACCCTGCAGAGTGGATGGATAGATCAGCTAGTAAAATTCTGAAGTCGGGAGGCCAAGGGTAACATCAATCAGTTAAGTGAGAAATTTTTACTTCTATTTATTACATATAAAATTTTATTACAAGAAAGTGGAAGAACATGTAGCTTAAAACCCACTGTTCAAGCATTTACTTTTATAAAGAATGCTCGATACAGAGTAGAGCTTCATATCATAATTTTGTTATTACAATGGTTTATAAAAAGCATATCATTACACAAAAATTTTCAGGTTTCAGAACAATACTGTTCTTCTTCAGGTGATATGTTAAAATAAATGGTGAAAATGATTTATTTTGAAAATATAAGATAAATTCATGGTTATTTAGAAAATTAGGGAGTGGTAGTTGGAGAAAATCTTTTAGGTGTATCAATATTGTTCAATCAAAAATGAGAATTCGGTAACCATGGAGTTTTAATATTTGGGTTATGAAACGGGGCAGGATGACTTGGATCTAGATATGACACTTTTTAATTTTATCTGGATAAGATACATAATGGGACCTTAGATTATTTAAATGGGTAGACAATAATTGTTAACAGGAGGTCGGATTTTAGATTTTTTATTGAACAATAGATTTTTTTTTTTACACAACTTTCTCATGAGTAAAGGGGCTGGATGGTATACTTAGTTATTTTGTATTAAGAACAACAATTAAATATTGTGTTGGCCGGTCATTTATTTGAGTAAAAAAATTTTAAATTTTTATTATGTTGGAGTATAAGTTATCAATGAAACATTGTAATTAAATTTTAAAGAAAATTATTTTGTCTGAGTAAGGTACATGGTGGCATTGCAATGATGCCACAACTCCTGTTTTTTTGTTTTTTTTTTAAATCTGCTATCAATGCTCCAACTCAATTTTTTTTTTCAATCACCTAGCAATGTTCTGTTGATGGTTGTGATATTGAGCACTTTTCAACAACAACAAAAAAAAAACAAAAAAAAACCTGCTTGTCAAAATATTTTTTTTTAAATGGTTCACTGATAAAACAAAAACAAAATCAACCTCGACACTAATCATCATCACAACTTAACACACACACACACACACACACACATATATATAAGCATGCAGTGAGGGTATAGAAGAATCCAAAGGAATATCCTGTACATACAGTGGTAGGACAACTCTCTAAGAGAGCTCTAAATATATATGTATATAAATACATATAGAGCAAATATAGGAAAAATTAAGGAATACACATTATTTCATGGTAAATCGAAAGAATAGGCCTATTTCAGGTGAACCAACATTACTTTCTGCAGTAGACTGGTTGCCAACTAAGACTACAGAACCCAATCTGCCCTGCTATTTAACCCATAGCTGGAGGGAGAAGTGACAGATTATATAAGTAGTAATTAGTGGGAAATAAGTTTTATCAGTTCATAACAAAAGAAAATCGATCCCCCACTCCAGACCCAGTAGAAGTTTTATTTTTTCTGTTATGAACGAGGTGTTTGTTTCATAATTAAATGCATTACAGTATGATTCATGGTCCGTGGACGTGTGTGTGTGTGTGTGTGTGTGTGTGTACAGCATGTGAAGAAAATGCATGGAACGAAAGAAAAGTAGATATTTACTCACAATTGACTGGAAGTATACATTTATTTTACACAGAGAAATATTACAACATAGGTACCTACAGAATCAGTCCCAAGTTATCGGGTTGTCTGTCCCAACCATTACAGCAGGAGAATATACGTGTGTTCTTAACCATTGACGGCCATATTCCAAGTCTGTTGAGTGTCGTGTGTCTAACGTCTGAATGTTGCATTGATCACATGACTCACGTGGACCCAATTTCAGAAGTGAAAAGGGAGATACTCTGTTTTGGAATAGGAAAGGGTTAATTCCCTTGGAATATGTTTTTATTCGACCTAACAGTTTCCAACTATTATATTCAGACAGTCAGTTCAGTGCCATATGTGATACACACTCGAAAGAGACATGACTGACTGGGAAGAAGATTTCCTCCACAGTAGAAAGGTACACTGGTTGCCAACCAAGGCTATAGAACCTAATCTGTCCTGCTATTTAACCCATAGTTGGAGAGAGAAGAGAGATTAATACTTTTTGTAAGATATTTGTGCGTAAGTAAATGCAACGAATTCAACCAGAATTTGAACTTGACTGATTTCTTATTTCAAGTCGATATCCACTGCACCACATCCGAACATTTTTCTCAAAAAAGCCGTGAGAGAAAGAAGAAAATAAAATAAAATATTTATGAAAAAAAAAATGTCAAATTTACTACTGACCTTCTTCTGGACTTTGACCACTGGACACAGGTGATGTCTGGGCATCACAAACTGGAGGTACAAGAGAGTCTGTCTGTTGTGTTGTGTCAACAGAGGTCACCTGCACAGCACCAGTTGCTGACTGCACAATTGGAGTGACCTGAGCCATGACATGGGTGGTAGGGAGGTGACTAGTAGAAGCAGGAACTCCAACAGGTTCAGAAGGAGATGGTGGTGAAGGAGCAGAGGCAGAGACGGGGGGAACTGGTGGGGACTGTAGTGAGATTGGTGAAGTTGCAGTGTGCCCTATTGAGGAAGGAGAGTTTGTATTGGGAGAGGGGGTTGAACGAGTGGACGGTGGCGATGAAGGAGTATACGGAGGAGAAGAAGGCGTGGTCTGATTCGGTTGAGGCCGTGCGTTGGCGTTGGCTGCAGCTGCCTGTCGACGCAAATTGTCAACTTCACGACCAACAACAGCCAGAAACTGGTTGTGGAAGCGGCGGTAGAAGTCAAGGCCCTTGTGAAAGAGAAAGAGTCCAACAGCGACGGAGAGGCTGAACGCAATCGACAACACCCCCATGATGATAAGTACACCCCCAAGAATAATGGTAGCAAATGTAAGAACTGTGCCTGAAACAAAACAAAAGATTTATTATTAGGGTCACTCAGTTAAGTGCCATACGTGAAACGCACTTGAGCGTTTCTGACTGGGCAGAAGATTATTCCACAGTAGGTTGCCATTGCTTTCTGCGGTAGACTGGTTGCCGACCAAGGCTATAGAACCCAATCTGTCCTGTTATTTAACTCATACATGGATGGAGAAGAGAGATTATATTACATTATTGTATTAAGTATAATTAGTGGGCGATCAGTTTACTACTTAATAACAATAGAAAACCAACCCCCCACTTTATAACTAGTAGAAGTTTTAATTATGGTTCCAACCATTACATTCAGTCAGTCAGTTAAGTGCCATACGTGAAACACGCTTGGGTGATCATGTCTCGAAAGAGATGACTGACTGAGCAGAAGATTATCCCGCAGTAGGTTGCCACTGCTTTCTGCGGTAGACAGGTTGCCAGTCAAGGCTGAACTCAATCTGTCCTGCTATTTAACCCATAACTGGAGGGAAGAGATGGATTAATACCTTTCCAAAAGGTATTTGTGCATAAGTGAATGCAATGAATTAAACTGGAATTCAAACTCGGTTCGCCGATTTCTCATTCCGAGTCGATATCCACAGTACCACAACACATTATTGGGGTACTGGAAATTTTTGTAAGGCAAGTGTAGAGTTAAAAGAGCAAAGCATTAAATTCTCTTAACCCCCCTATTTTTTTATTAAATTATAATGAACATTCTTAGGGATTCTAGTTAACTATCAGCCTCATCAAAGACTTATGATATAGATAAAAATAATATTAAATATTATTATATTAAGTATAATTAAGGGGGGATCAGTTTACTACTTAACAACAATATAAAACCGATACCCCACTTTATGCCTAATAGAAGACTTATGATATAGATAAAAAAATTTTCATCTTGGAGTTAAATGAAAGGCACAAACACAATTGAACTAAGACAAAGCTTCTTTAAATAGATGAGGACTGATCGAAAAAGTATTGACGTTGGTGCTATAAAATGGAATGTGCATAATGGATATCAGTTTGGAATGAGAAATCAAATCCTAGTCAAATTCTTTTCATTCACTCACGCACAAATACCCTTGGGAAAGGTATTAATCCGTTTCTTATCTCTCTCTCTCCAGCTATGGGTTGAATAGCAAAACAGCTGGCAACATGTCTACTGCAGAAAGTAATGGCAACCTAGGGCGGAAAATCTTGCCTAATTAATCAAGTCTTGAAATAATTGTTTTGTTTTATGGCGTATCAACCCATCTTGGGTCATTTAATGCCGAATCGAATGATAAAAAAAAAAAAAAAAAAAAAAAAAAAAAAAAAAAAAAAATCGAACAAAAATTTAAGAACAATTTCAAGAAATTTGTATCTTTAAAAAAATTAACATATAATAGATTTATATATTTAGACAAATTCATACATTTAACAAATTTATATATTTAACACATTTTAAATTAATAAAATAATTTTATAAAAATGTATATATCTAATTTGGCTGTTTAAATTTAATAGCATACCAACCACCACAGGTTATCTGAAGCCAAATCCAGCCTACATACATTGTATGTATATATATATATATATATATATATATATATATATTACATATAAAAATTTACAAATGCACATTCGGTATAACTAAGTTTTGGAGTATATTGGCAAGTTGGTAGAAATACATATATCTATGTGTGTGTGAAATAGTATTCAACCAGTCATAAATTTGAGTAGATTCCGATTTCTTTTAAAAATTTGAGTATCCTGCTTGGTCACGTTTCCATAATTTTTTTTTTTCAATTGGAGTAGATAGACTAAACTATCGCCTGGTTCACACTCCACCCACGTCTATTGAACAGGTGAAGAGGCTCATCCCTTGTTTCCTGTTTAGGATATGGTTTCCGGTTTTTCTCTTTTCCAGTCTTTTCACTCTTACATAGCCCCCTGCACATCAGTGGTGTTTTCGCCTTGCTTGGGGTGATATGATTAAAAAAAAAAAAATAGTTTTTTTTCAAACTACTTGTTTGGTAATACTTCTTTCGCACTCTATTTAAGTTTGTACACTCTAAAAGTATATGTTTGACACTTAATCTTTTTTGACAGCTGGTACATATTGGGGATTCTGTGCCCTCCAGTAAATGATGGTGCGTGATGTAGGTATGGCCTATGTGAAGGCGGGTCAGCAAAACCTGTTCTCTTCTATTTCTGTATTGAATGTTCCATTCTCCAATAGTGGGTTTTATGTTTTGGAGTTTGTTTGTTTGTATCTATCCCAATAATTTTGCCACTTTTTAAAAATTATTTTCTTCACTACATCTTTAAAATCAGTATAAGGAATTTTGATTTTTGCTATTTTATCTTTCATTGCTTTCTTTGCTTCTGAGTCTGCCCTGTCATTTCCCTGAATACCTAGATGGCTTGGGATCCAACAAAAGATTATTTCTTTGCTTTTAGTTAAATTATACACTGTTTCTTGAAAAAAAAAAACATGATCACACAAGCATGTATCAAACATGGCAGACTAACTAATATAAAAAGAAAACTACAACACATAACAATTCAACAATCAATCTTCTTCAAAGTAGTCCTCTTCTGTAGCCACTCTTTTTATCCAGTGTCTTTCCGTTGATAAAAACATTCCTGAAAATCCTTTCTTGGGAAGGCGGCTGCCTAGTCACATTCTTTTGGATTGCCTTAACATCATGAAATCATGTTCCTTTCAAGTGGGATTTAAACTCAAAATTTTGTTTAATGGCATATTAACACCTCTGTGGGTTATTTAATGCCAAAAAAGGTAGGGTCTTAAGGTATTTTATTTTTAATGTTTGGTTATAGTGAGAAGGTTGATTTAGTCAGATTTGATGAAATTTTTTTTTTCTTTTTTTTTTTTTAAATTTTAGAAAACTGAAGATGTCTTCTAGTTTTGTATTCAAAAATGTATTGCTGGTAAGAATTTTTTTTTCTTTCAAAAATTATTATTTTTCTATCAAAGTATTTTTACACTTTCATCGTGTTTTGACCCCAGTTTAGGACTTAACTATTTGCCCATAGCTGGGACCCTAACAGGTGTTACCACTCCGGGTTAGAATGGACCTGGGAACAACAGCAATTAAGAGGTGGTTCCTTGCTCCTCACAACCTCTCAATTGGAGGCCTTGCTGCCAGATGCAGTTTACTGTCATGCCCGGGACCGGAATGCTTTGAGAAGCAAAAACCATGAATACAAGTGTAATCAAGATCATAGATTCATTGTCAACAACTGTACAAATTTTTTCTTAACTGCATAGTAAATGTTCCACCAGGATTACACTGTTATTTTTTTCATCATTTCACCCCAAACAAGGCAATAATGCCACTAAGACATAAGGGGGTTACTGGTAGTGAAAAAGACAGAAGACTTTAGAAAAGAACAAGGTTCATGAAGACAGAAAATGGAAATTGGCGTTGGATTTTTAAAGATGATAGGTGACGAGGGAAAAAAAGAAACCAGAGTTCCATGGGCAAAAAGTGCAAGAAAGAAATTAAAATTCAATCTTGCACATTTAGAAATCTACCATTCACCCATGCATTGAATGTTGCTACCATATTTGGTCTGGTGCTACTGATATCAGTCAGTTAAGTGCCATACGTGATACACGCTTGGGCGATCATGTCTCGAAAGAGACATGACTGACTGGGCAGAAGATTATCCCGCAGTAGGTTGCCATTGCTTTCTGCGGTAGACTGGTTACCAGCCAGGCTTATAGAACCCAATCAGTTCTGTTATTTAACCCATAACTGGAAGGAAGAGACGGATTAGTACCTTTCCCAATGGTATTTGCGCGTAAGTGAATACAATGGATTCAACTGGAATTCAAACTCGGCTCCCCGGTTTCTCGTTCCGCGCCGATATCCACTGCACCACAACGCACATCAGCTACTGATATATACTTTGATATGCTTGCCAAAATCCAAAGAAGGGTTTACAATGTAATCAATCCTGACCGGGCGTCTTGATATCAGTCACCATATCCCTCATCATTCAATAACTACCCTGTGTCTTTTCTATATTTCCATGGTAATAGTTTTGAGGAAGTTTCCTCCTTGGTTATCTCACCCCATGAATAAGTGTGTTTGATTGGCAAATAGGTCTCTTCTAGTTTCTCACTTCCCTGTCACCTATAATTTTCAGAAATATGAATGTCATTGTCATCTTTCTCCTAGAATCTTGCCTTTTAGTAATTGTTGTCTCTTGATTTTACACTCAGTAACCCCTTGCACTTTAAATGGTATTATAGCCTGATACTATAGGAAGATGGTTAATATTTATTAATTCAGCCTTGTGTCATACTTAACCAAACACCCTACAGCTTAAAAGTTTGTTGTAAAGAGTTTATGCGTATGTATGAGCGTTTGTTTGGTAGGAATGTCTTTGAATGGAGACGAAGAAGTAAAAGGTTTACCTTCCAAGAACATAAATCCTCCAAATGTTAAGAAGATGCTGAAGAGAGTGAATCCCACAAAACAGGCGACAGGAATGCTACAGAGGATGACAGTAAAGATTCCAAACAAAGTCAGGAAGGGATGGTTGGCGGCAAATATCTTGAAACGTTCGAGGCGGTTGTTCAAATCAAAATTCTCCACCAGATCCTGATAGATCTGGGCCAGTAATGTGCTGAAACTTTCGTTTTCCATGGTGCTAGACTTCTACTGAAATATGGTAAAAAAAACTGAAATGAAAGAAATAAAAATTTTCATTTAACAATCGTGGAATTTTAAAAACACAAGATGATTTCTTTCCATTGTTTGAACATGATAAAGCTTTTTTTTTTCTTTTCTCCTGCTGAAGTTTAAAGTTTTTACTAAAACTTTAAACTTCTGCAGGTGTTTAAAGTTTCTCCAGGCACACTTCTTTAAACTTTTTAGGTGTCCTTGACAAAATCCAACAGAGAATCTGTAATGTGATTGATCCCAACTTGGCAGCTCGGATACAGTCACTTTAATGTGGCTTCCCTGTGTCTCTTCTACAAAAACTTTCACAGCTTCTGCTCGGATGAACTTAGCTCACTGGTGCCCCCTATATATGAATTTACTCAAGCCACAAAATTAGCAACTAGGTCCCACCCTTTTACAGTGAAACCAATAAAATGTAAACAAATTCTACTCCAGCAGCTTCTTTTCTCGCACTTCCCACCTGTGGAATTCCCTTCCATTTACTTGCTTTCCCGACAGCTACAATCTCTAAGAATTTAAATGTGAAGTCAATAGTTATGTCCTATCTCACTAACTTGCAACCTCTCTCTCATCTCATTTCTTCAGTCTTCTCATCCCTCTCCTACCCACTTCCTGACACCCACTATAACCTGTCACTCTTTCTCATAACTTTCGTCATATTTAACCCCCTGCAAAACAGTAGCAGCAAAATGCCTTGCTTGGGGCGATATGAATATAATAAAAAAAATTTAAAAAAATTTTTTTTTAAATACTGAACCTTAGTCCCTCTGTATGTTATTTTCGTTGCTATGCAGAATGTTTATCGTACCACTGAATGTGATAATTTGATTTTGTTTGAATTTAATAGTTGTGTTGTCATATCCTGCTATGGCAACTGAAAACAAGTTTGAGTGAAATTAACAAGGTTATTGCAATTAAGAGGCCTTGAAAAAGAATGCAGTGGAAAGGGAAGCAATATTAATAATGAAAAATAATCCTCTACTGTTCAAAAATGGGTAAAGCATATGAACTGGGCAATACGAAGACCTATCTACTCCTATTGAAAAAATAAAACAAAAATAAACTGCAAATTTAAAACAACTAACACCAGATAAACATCCATGGCTATATCACTTGACCTACAGATCTAGAGCATTGACCCATGCAGATGTTTGATCTGGATGGCATGTGACATATCCTGTTCAGATAATATCATCAAAGTACAAAGAGACGTATGAACTTTTGACAACAAAATAACACAAAACAATGTATTTGTGTAGATACTCTGATTTTATTCTTTGTAAAACATGATGAGAATTATGAAATGATTCAAATTTAAGATTTTTCTCTCAGAAATTTCACAGACTTGCATCATTTGAATACATAGTGAAATATTTCTAATTGTATTCTTATGTGTCCCAAACAAGGTAGGGAGGTCTTAATCACAGACAATTGTTTAACCAATCTGTACGTGACTTCATTTGCTGTGTAAAAATTTTATCCTGCCACTGAAGGTGACAATCACCCCTGAATTTGAATTTGTTTGAACTTCATAGTTGTGTTGTCATATCCTGCTATGGCAACAGAAAAACACCTTTGAGTGAAATTGACAATGATACTACAATTGAGAGGTCTGAAGAAAAAAAAAAATTATATATATATATATATATATGGAAGTAATATTAATAAAGGTTAAGTAAAATGCTGACATATATATATATATATATATATATATATATATATATATATATATAAGGTATGAGAGACAAAAAGTGCCCAATGAAGGGGTGGTAATTATATTTTTAAATTTCCAGTCACCCCCCCCAATTAAGTTTAAGACTACCCCTTTATGAATTCTGCACTTTTGACCCTTTCAACAACTTTCTAACACCCACATGAATTGCATACTGAGAAAAATCCCTGTCCATGATTAAGACCTCCCTAACTTGTTTGGGACTCCTAAGAATATAATGAGAAATATTTCACAATGTATTCCAACGATGCAAGTGTCAAAATTCTGAAAGAAAAATCTTAAATTTGCATCAGTTCATAATGTCCATCATTACTTAGTTATCAATGTATTTTCTCTGTATTTTTTATGACCTTACACTGCATTTGGGAAACAGTGGAGTAACACATAATCGCTCAGATTGAATATTTCAAATCTTCAGTCTAAGCAGTTAAGCATTACTCCTTGATTTCTAGTCGAGCTCATTACATTAGCTTACATGCTAATACCCTTGGGAAAAATATGAATCCATTTCTTCTAACCCCACCTATGGGTAAAATAGCAGAACAACCTCGGTCTCATAGCCTTGGTTAGCAACTAGTCTAGAAAAAAAACTGACCTAAAAACAGCCTGAAGATTTGTTAAGCTATCTTACCCAGAAGACACTACAGTTGCCATATATATGGTGCCCCCACACCCCTAATGGTTTCTGTGGGTTATTTAATGCCAAAAAGGTAGGGTTTTAAGGTATTTTTTTAATGTTTGGTTATAGTAAGAAGGTTGATTTAGCCAGAATTTGATGAAAAATTGATTTTCTAATCTTTTTTTTAATTTTATAAAACTGAAGATGTCTTCTAATTTTGTATGCAAAAATGTATTGCTGGTAATCATTTTTTCCTTCAAAAATCTATTGTTGGTAATATTTTTCCTTCAAAAATATATTTTTTTTCTATAAAAGTCTATTTTTTTTGTATATATTTCTATAAAAGTGTATTTTTATACTTTCATGGTGTTTTGACCCCAGTTTGGGGGTTAACTATTTGCCCATAGCTGGGATCCTAACATGTGCTACCACTTCGGGTCAGGGTGGGAACAACAAAAATTGAGGTGGTTCCCTGCTCCTCACAACCTCCCAATCAGAGGGCTTGCTGCCTGATGCAGGTTACCATCATACCCAGGACCCTAATTGAAACGAGTCTTTTTCTCAAAGTAGCAATGCATAGTAATAGTTTCTTCAGAAAGGATGTTCTTTCAATCCCGCCAAACACAAAAAACACCCCAACCACCACCTCTCTAGTAGATTTTGTGCTGATTAAGCTATTCTGAATTTAGCCATAATGTTCTTTGTTTAAAATAAATCAATTTTCCACTGAAAGCAACTATTTTATCTAACAATGACTTTTCTATATTAGGCAAGAAAAGAAAGCCAAATGAACAACTGATGTTGATGGTGATGTAGTTAGAGTGTTAGCGTTCTAACCTTGAAACCCGGTTTTGAATCACACAATAGTCGATTTGTCAAGGTGACTTTTTGATAATATTGGCCTGAGAGAAACAATCCCAGCATGTGGGCCCTATTGGGAAGTGCACAAAAACCTTGCCACAGATTGACTTTGTGAGTAAAAACATCAGTAGCTGTGCTTATACAAAGTCACAAGACATCATGAATGAGAGACTGAGTGTTATGGCCTTTGTTCAAACTGTTGATTATGTCAAATTATATACTCTCTCAAAAATATCTTGAAATACTAAATAGTAATTTTACTCAACTATGGCCTCTAGAAAACTTCTAAATCTCAGTCTCCTAGTTTAAGTTAGTGAATGCTGCCATAATCCTTGCCTTCATCTTTGGTGTTCCAAGAAGTTTTGTTGGTCTCTCGACCAACTGTGCCCCACACATAATAATCAAGGGGGTTGCAGTCTGGGGAGTTGGGTGAGCCAGATATAAGAGGTGATGTGCTCACAGAAATTGTCTAACAGCCATGAACATGTTCTGCTCATGTGGCATGGTGCAGAATCCTTTTACCTGACATAAGGACTTCCAGAAGCCATCCTTTTGACCCAGGACAGCACTACCTGCTCAAGGCACTTGATGTAGGCCTCCATGTTGAGTCTGAAACCCCATGGGATAAATAGTAGCATAACATCGCCATCATTAGTAATCACTCCAAAAAACCTTCATAGTCACCATTACACTTTCTAAATCCTCTGAACTGTTCTCAGATTGACAGAAATATTCTGAAATGTTTTGTATTGGAGCTTCCAGTGAGAATGCCATTTCCAAATTTCCAGAAAGTATTCCTGATTAGGTTCTATAGCCTTGGTTGGCAACCAGTCTACCACAGAAAGCAATGGCAACCTACTGCGGGATAATCTTCTACTTAGTCATGTCTCTTTCGAGACATAATTGCCTAAGCGTGTATCATGTATGGCATTTATCTGACAGAATATAATAGCTGGAATCATGATTAAGGATTCTACTGGTCATAAAAAGGGGAATCAGTTTTCTGTTGTTATGAAGTAATAAACTGATCCCCCACTAATTATTACTTAATCTCTTCCCTCTCTAGCTATGAGTCAAATAACAGGACAGATTGGGCTCTATAACCTTGGTTGGCAACCGGTCTATTGCAAAAAACAATGGCAACCTACTTCGAGATAATCTTCTGCCCAGTCAGTCATGTCTCTTACGAGACATGATTGCCTAAGCATGTATCATGTATGGCACTTAACTGACTGAATATAATAGTGAAAAACAATTAAAACTGCTACTAGGCATAAAGTGGGGGATCAGTTTTCTATTGTTATGAAGTAATAAACTGATCCCCCACTAATTATATTTAATATAATAATGTAATATAATCTATCTTTTCTCCCTCCAGGTTGGACAGATTGGGTTCTATAGCCTTGGCTGGCAACCAGTCTACCGCAGAAAGCAATGGCAACCTACTGTGGGATAATCTTTTGCCCAGTCAGTCATGTCTCTTACGAGGCATGATTGCCTAAGCGTGTATCATGTATGGCACTTATCTGACTGACTGAAATTGCATCATGATGCTTTTTTTCCTCACAGACAGTGCTCAACAGACCTTACTATACTGTGCAGTTGAAAAAAAAAAAAAAAAAAGTACATGCACAAAATTAACATGGAAAATTTACACATCACACCCTGCAGACATCAAATAAAATTTTCAGATTTCCCTAACTTTGTGTCATGGGTGGACGCTTCTGCCTGAATAAAATTAGAAAAATCACAGGCTCCAATAAAAATAATGCCTAAAAGATTAGTGGGCGGACATGAAGAAGATTACCACCACCTTTAAATTTGTTGTTTTTCAATTTTTTTAAATTTTTTTCAGTGCAATCTTATCGGTTACACCCTAAACTTTCTGATTAAAAAAAAAAAAGAAAAAAAAAAACACTTTGGAAAAATTTCAATACTTCAACAATTTTAGAGGGGGCTCAGTTTTTCAAAAGTGATGATGCCAAGCAGGCGTCTGTTCCCAAAAGCGATCGAATAGGACTGCTGGCTCAATCACAAATCAATATAAATGAAGAAATCATATTTATTACTTGACATCTCATGAGAGAAGAAAACCATCTTTGTTAAGTGAAAATCTATAATCAAGAGAGATAAGTAGATTTCGCTTGAAAAACAATTTGTGAACATTAAATAAGAAGGAAACCCTAGTGCACAAATTATGAAAACTGCAATTAGCCTTTGTCTCATGCTCTTCTTTCACTTTTTGCCTGTATCTTCTCTTTCAATCCCTTATCCCTTTTAATCTTTATCCCTCTATTGATGTTTTTTATGTAAATCTTATTTAAATGTGGATTAGTTTCATAGAATAAAAATAAAAATGTACACCTATTTTATTTATTTATTTATTTTACTGTAAAGTGCACCCTGTACAAGGCCTGGGAGCCACTTGAAGTAGAGAGCTATGTTAAGAGGCAATTTGTGTGGATAAGAGGGGAAGGTAATGGTCAACCCTAGCCTTAAACAGCTCAAAATTGTAGAAATCAAGAAAACATCCTCTTGGGAGCTGGTTCTATAGAGCCATGGTTTGCCACAAAGTGAGTGGGATGGTGGGTCCTTGCTGTAAAAGTTTGAACTGGCAGTTTCAAGGAATGTAATTTGTCCAAGCACTTGTGGTGCAGTGGATATTGACTCTGAATGACAAATCAGGGAGCCGAATTTGAATTCCAATTGAATTCCTTGCATTCACTTATGCATAAATACCTTTGGGGAAGGTATTAACCCATCTCTTCACTCCAGTTATGGGTTAAATAATAGGATAGACTGGGCTCTATAGCCTTGGCTGGCAACCAGTCTACTGTGGGATAATCATCTGCCCAGTTAGTCATGTCTCTTTCAAGACATGATCGCCCAAAGCATGTATCACATATGGCACTTAACTTATTAACTGAATATAATAGTTGGAATCATGATTAAGGCTTCTACAGGTCATAAAGTGGGGAATCAGTTTTTTATTGTTATGAAGTAATAAACTGATCCCCCACTAATTACAACTTAATATAATACCTCTCTCCCCACTCTAGCTAGGAGTCAAATAACAGGACAGATTGGGCTCTATAGCCTAAGCTGGCAACCAGTCTACTGCAGAAAGTAATGGCAACCTTCTGCGAGATAATCATCTGCCCAGTTAGTCATGTCTCTTTTGAGACATGATCGCCCAAAGCGTGTATCATATATGACACAACTGACTTTTTGTGGAAGTAATAAAAGAACAAAGAGAGGCTTGCCATATCCCACCTGAGAGAGAGAGAGAGAGAGAGAGAGAGAGAGAATTTGTTTTCTTTCTATTCTAACTGTCAATAACTTGATTGACAACACGCTCGTATTTCATCCGTCATTTCCTTCATCTTCTCTATATCTTCATACGTATTTTATTTTTATTTTTTCTTGGTTTTTCCATTAATTATTGTTTAAATTTCTAACTGTGCCTTCTGACCTTAGTTTTACCCAATTCATAATATAGTTTCTGACTAAGAAAGCCGCTAAGCGAATAGAGATTAACAAAAATAAAGGTCAGGGAGTCGAGAGATACTTTGTTGATTCTAAATAAATGAATGTAATAATCATTTGTACAGATAAGCAGAATATGAGAAGAGATTTTTGTGTTATTGGCAAAATTACTGCACTTTTTTGTGGGATGAAGGCTATAAAAGTCAGGCAAGAAAAAATAAAGCATCATTCAACTCATGAGAAGGCCAATTTGTGAAATGGCCTCCTTTTTGCCATTGTGCAAACAAAAGCAGCATAAACTAACAAAACTACTGAACTTTAGCATTAAAAAGAGCAGGAAACAAGACAGGAAAATAAATTAAATGCGAAACCAACAAAATGACCTCATAATTTCTGGCCAAACCTATCATCTCTAATATGTTAGTATCACAGATATTTGTTTTTTTTTAACCAATTAATCAACAACTACAATAAATGTGTTGTGGTGCAGTGAATATCTGCTTGAAATGATAAATCGGAGAGCCGAGTTCAAATTCTAGTTAAATTTTTTGTATTCACTTATGGGCAAATACACTTGGGAAAGGTATTAATGTCATTTCTCCCTTTAGCTAAGAGTTAAATAACAGATTGAGTTTATAAAAAACACGTGTCTACGGCTATATCGTGTTGAATACAGCAGTTCTCGTCTGATCACTGAAGTTAAGCAACATCGAGCCTGGTCAGTACTTAAAATGGGTGACCATTTGGAAATACCAGGTGCTATTAACATAAGGACCAAGAATGGTTCACCAGTCCTCCAGGTTTGGGGGCTGGGCACAGGGCTAACAATTCTGACCTGTAAAAAACAGTTTGTTACACAAACAGTAACAAAAAGTTACTGCCCTACATGCCAATGGGTATAAAAGGGTGAGATGATGATGAAACACACCTACTCCTCAGATAATGGACTCTCCCTCCTATATTAAGAGTTAACAGGAAGTTAACTTGGGAAGTTCTTAAGAGTTCTATTGGAGTTCAGTAGAACTATTAGGCAGTTCATATCAGTCGGCAGTTAGCCAAATACTAAGGAGTCAGCTTACAGTGGAAGATTACCAAGTTCCTAACATTTTGGATGCATTAAGTCGATTAGCAACCAACATAGCACGATTATAACCTTCAGTGCGAAAACTACTACACAACAATAACCTTGGTTGGCAACCAGTCTATCGCAGAAAGCAATGGCAACCTAATGCAGGAAAATCTTCTGCCCAGTCAGTCATGTTTTTTTTGAGACATGATTTCCCAAATGCATATCATGTATGGTACTTAACTTACTGACAATAAATGCCCTAAGATAACTGGTTCAGTAAAGTTTTGTGGTATTATATTAATAAGTACTAATTAGCGAAGGAACAGTTTATTACTTTATACAATAGAAAACAGATCCTCCAGTTTAAGTCCAACAGAAATTTTAATTGTATTTGTTTCCAATTACATTAATTTGTGCTAATTCTAGGGGGATCAGTTTATTACTTTAATTTTTTTTTTTTTTTTTAACAAACCATGATGAAAAATATTTTCTTTAAGCCACCCTTATCTAATCTAATCTAAACTTATTTATAAATGGAACTTTGTGTGTGTGTTTGTTTGTGTGTGTATCCTTTAACTATAGACTCCGAAACAGCTGAACCGATTTTCTTGAAAATTTACACAGTTGTACTATTGTGTCTGCGAGTGTTCTTAGCTAGGTTTTGTGTCGAGGTACCCCCGATAAATATCAAAAATCGATAATTGAAAAAAAATCGGGTTATAGAAGGAGTGGTCCGATTTTAATCAAATTTGATACAATTATGCACAAAGACATAAGAAACGATATTCAGAAGTTTCAAGGTTGCAGTTCTTACAATAGTGCAGAAAATCAGTTTTATATATATATATATAAAAAAGCAAGATGTTTGTGCATGTGTCTATTTATCTGCCTGTATGTCTATTTTTTCATCCCTTTTATTTTAGTTTTTGCTTCGGGTTTGGCTATAAGTAGGTATAATTGTAGTTCTTAGTCTCAGCCATGATACCATTTACTCAGAGGACTTATTTAGCCTTCAAAATTCAGTTTATGACAAAAAAAACTTATTTGATATCGATACCAGGAAATCAAAATTTGATTTGCATCCATTCATTTTTCTTTCAGTCTACGTTTTCGCTTTAACTGGAAACAACTATTGTTTTTAGTCTTTTGTGCCAACGTCCAAAGAGTCTGAGCTCCAGGACCATGGATTAGTTTTAAAGCTTCATTACACCCAAGCAACGCCGGGCTATACTGCTAGTATATATATATATATATATATATATATAAGGTAACTAATAATTTGCTGAAAAATGGCATAGCACACACAAAAAGGCCCCAAACTTAATCTAAAGAATTTTGATTTTTAAAGACACATGGCTCAGCATTGGTTAGTTCCAGTTAATTGATCCAAAGAATTTTGAGTTCAATACCAGGCTACAGCAGCAGTGATGAACAAATAGCTTAGAGAGTTGAGTTAAAGCGAGATAACTACATGGCTACCAAAAGTGGCGTTACACATGGAATGAAAATGATCAACATAGGAATTTCAAACCAAACTCTCTATCACCTGAAAAAGGCCAGAGCATACAACAGACGAAACATCTTAAACATGGCAATAAAAAATGAGGGCAAGGATCCGAAGAAAGTAAATAATATAAATACTACCTCATCGCAGAAGTATAAACAGATAATTGGTCCTTTATCAAAAAGTTAATCTATCATCAAAATTTATTCTAAATATTACAATTAAAAATGGAACAGAAAAATGCAAGAACATTTCAAGTTCCAAGAAATTATAGATTTTTATTCTAGTAACAAAAATTTTAATAAATAATTTCTAAATCTATATATATAAAAGGCAATCTGTGAGTGTGTGTGACTGTTCCCTATGCATGCCTACATTTTTTAAGCTATGCCATTCAAACTTTCTAGGGATACATATCTACAGGTAAGTCAGGTCGACACATACTTTTTGAGTTTAAGTTCAGCAATTTTTCCATCGCACTTTTGGCCAATGAAGCCGATTGTTTACATTTGATTCATAAAATATCTAAGATGGTTGCTAAATTACGTCATAGAAATCAAATCATGTGTCAAACGTGACTGAAATCAAAAAAAAAAAAAAAAAAAAAAAAAAAAAGCCTTTATATTTAATCTTTATTTTGACATTTTAAAAATTCATCTGGTTAACAAAAAGAATGTGAATATTTTTCCCCATAATTTTAAAACATAAGAAATATTTTAAAAAAAAAAAAAAAAAAAAAAAAAAGTGTTTTTTTTTAAACAAAATCAAAATATGTATAAAAAAAATTTAAAAAAGTAAAATAAAAAGTGCTCATCGTTAATTTAATTATTCAAGTTTTCCTTTTAATAGAGGGTATATATATATATATATATATCTTGAATACTACAGCAATATGCATTCAATGCCTTCTTCTTAATGCTAAAAATGGTTACTAAAAGCCTCAGCTCTCCTTTCCAACTTTCAATAAATGATTTCCATCTACTCCTCTCATTGGCATTCTCTCCTACTACTAAGATTTTATGAGTTGCACGGGCAACGCCGGGCTATGATGCTAGTTAATCATAAATCATGAACAAAAACAAATTACACTTTTAAAATTTGGAATATTTATTCATAGTGTTTTGTTTTTAAAACAAAACAAAATACAAAATAAAGTGTTTTACCATTTTCCACAGTATGGTAGATCATATGGGTCATTAAAACAAAATATCGGAGGGGGGGTATGCATCTAATTAGTGGATATCATTTAATTTAAAAAAGAAAGAAAGTTTCAGTCAAGAATTCACCCTTCAACTGTATGTTATACTTTTAGTTTTAATGTTCAACTATTTTTCAAGTTTCTATATGATTTCATTAAAAAGTCATTTAATTAGGAACTAATTAATAAAAGAAAAAGATTAAAAAAAAAATGAGAAGGTATTGATTGCTATTATCTCACTATTTTACAATTTAAAAAACAAAGTACTGTTAAGAATAGTAACAATAACGAGAATTTTGGTAGCATTTTTTTAAGACTGGTTGCAGGTGGGGGGGCTTATTCCAAAATTGTCCAATTAGTGAAAAATTAACAGTTGAAAAGGTGACAAACGTTTTTTTTTTTTTTTCCAGCTGAGCTAAAGTGTAAAAATCCAACTAGTTTTAAAAGTCTAATTCATTAATGATTAGAGGTATGGTTGATGGTATTGAGTTAAATTCAGAGAACAAATCAGATTTGAAAAAAAATAAAATAAAATAAAAATAAAATAAAACAAGAGAAAACTGAAATTTTGAAATATAATTTTTATAAAGAATAAAAATTTAAAAATAAAATAAAAACATGTGTCTAACACTTTATTCCCAGAGCGCGCAATTCCTCATTTTACTAACCCTCCTACTCTCTGTCCTACCATCAATTTAAGCTTCCTGTAAATCGCTTCAGCTTTGCTCATGAGTCCCAGAAATTTCAACTGTACTTTCTAAAGTCAGGCAGTAAAAAGTGCCATACATGATACACGCTTAAGCGATCACGTCTTTCTGTGATCGACTGGTGGCCAACCAAGGCTATAGAGTCCAAACTGTCCTGCTACTTAATTCTTTTATCCAGTCAGTTAAAAGTACCATAAATGATACACGCTTGGATAATCATGTCTCTTTTGATTTATGACTGTCTCTAGGCTGAAGATTTTCTCCCACAGCAGGTTGGCATTTTTTCTATGGTAAGCTGGTTGCCAAACAAGACTATCAAAACCCAATCTGTCTTGCTATTTTAACCCATAGCAAGAGAGAGAGTGTGTGTGTTTGCTTGAGTTTTGTTTAATGGCATATCAACCTCTGTGGGTTATTTAATGCCAAAAATGTGGGGTTTTAAGGTATTTTTTTTAATATTCGCTTATAGTGAGACAGTTGATATAGTCAAATTTTAATGAATTTTCTTTTTGTTTTTATTCTTTTTATTTTAGAAAACCGAAAATGTCTAGTTTTGTATTCAAAAATGTTTTGTTGAGAATAATTTTTTTTCTTCAAGAATGTGTTATGGTAATAACTTTCTTCAAAAATGTATTGTTGGTAATATTTTTCCTTCAAAAAACATTTTTCTATAAAAGTATTTTTATATATATATTTCTATAAAAGTGTATTTTTATATTTCCATAGTGTTTTGACAACACTTTAGGGGTTAACTATTTGTCCATAGCTGGGACCCTGACAGGTGCTACCACTCCAGGTCAGGGTGGACCTGGGAACAACAGCAATTAAGAGGTGGTTCCATGCTCCTCACAACCTCCCCAAGGCCTTGCTGCGGGATGCAGTTTACCATCATGCTCAGGACAGGACAGGACGAGAGAGAGAGAGACAGAGACAGACAGACGGATTCATACCTTTCCCAAAGAGTATTTGTGTGTAATTGAATGCAACTGGAATTCGATCTCGGTTCTACCGATTTTCCATTCCAAGCCAATAACTAGAACGCCACAAAAAAAAAAAAAAAAAAAAAAAAAAAAAAAAAAAAAAAAAAAAAGTAAATTACATACGTGTCCGTTTTTTATGTTGGCATTTTTAAAATAAATAAACAAATATCCCTAGCGGCTGACATTGTGGAACTAAAAGAAACAAGAGCAAGACGAAAAAAATAGATAAATAAATTTAAAAAAAAAAAAAAATATCAGTTGAGCCAATCTTCTTATTTTTTTGCTTGGGGGATCAAATAATCATTAATAATTTATGAGTCATTTTCTCTACGTCACCAGGAATCAGGGTTCAAGCCCAAGTAAAAAGCCAGACTTTCGAACTGTCTCAATTTATTTACCCTTTTCAAAGCAAGGAGATCAATATATGAAGATTGTGTTGCGCCAACTTGTAAAACTAGAAGTAACTAGAACTTATTGACAATTATTCAAAAAATAAGTTTTCTATTTCATTCACAAAGGATAGTAAGTTTTTTTGTTATTCCCGTTTGGTATTTTGAAACAAATCCGTTGACTTGCATTTTTTTTAACTGGCTACACAAAAAAAAAAAAAAAAAAAAATACTAACTTTGCGACTAAAAATGACTGAAAATTAAAAGAAAAAAAACTTGCATTCTTTGATTAAAAATAAATTTTAAAAATTCATAAAGTTAGGCCCGAAACAGCACGTCAAATGACGGAGGAGAGAAGTAAAAAACTCAAAACATTTTTACAGAAAGAATGTATAGCGCCGATCATTCAAGAGTTTGGAACATTATCATTTAAATTAAAACTACTTTTTAAAGTTACATGTGACATTGGTTCGATATAAAACAAGTCAAATTAAGGTTTTATGGCAACAAAAGGCCACTTTTTAAAATGAATGGCCTTAAACGCACATAAGGAGCGAACTAGAGATATTGTCTACGAAGACGAGCTCATTAACCATTACTTACACTGCCCTCACGACCTCTATAAACTTTTTTGTAGAGACTTTCATAAAAAAAAAAAAAAAGGTAGTAACCAATCCAGATTGCAATTTAATTAAAAATAAATTTTTTAAAAAAAATTAAAGATTTTTTTTATAAATGCAATTTTTACACATTTATAAAAATCTTTACATCTATTTTTTTTTTATTTTAAAACATATTATTTAATTTATTTCATACTGATTAATTATTATTATTATTATTATTATAGAATACTTTTTTATAGATGTTAAAAATTATTTTAATTACTAAATTTATTTGGCCAAAAAAGGTAATTTTGCTTTAATTACTGTTTCTTTTTGTTAAATATATTTTATTTGAATTTTTAAAAAAAATTAAGTTTTTAGAAGTTTTTTTTTTTTAGCACTTAGTAGAAGCGTCAACTGCTATCTAAGAAATAACTGATAAATTTAATAATTTAATTAAACCGATGAGCGGGAACCTTGAACGAATGTTTTACAAGCTACAAAAATGGCGGCAAAAAATCGTTATAATTTATCATATGACAAAGTATTTCGCGAAATCAAGAACCTTGAGATGTCAACGGGATTCGAACCCAGTATACTTGTTTGTCTGTTTTATTATTTTGGGATTGTGACTAATTAAACCAAGAAAAAAAAAATTTACATTAATTTTTTTTTTTTAATAATTTTTTTCTATTATTTACAATATTTACAAATCGCTTACACAGTAAGTGTAAATAAACACGTTTTAAATGTAAGTATTCATCTCTAAATAATGAAATTAATCCCCGAAAAGCAAGGAATCGTGTTACCATGAAGCTGTACCGTTTAAACGCCAAGCGAAGCTGGTTTTTTACTTTTATTTTTACGGGTTTTATTTTATTTTTCAATAACCATTATGATTAATTATTTAATTAATGAAACCTATATTTAAGTTCTAGCTTTTTAAAAGTTGAAGAATTTAGTTTTTAACAATTTGATATACAGACATTTAAGATCAAGAAGTATAAAAGTGAATTTTATAATTAGCTTAGACCTTGAAATATAGTTTTGTAAATTATGGAAACGATTGGGCTTCCGTAGATTAAGTATTGTCTCCCGTTAATTTTTTTTTTGCCAATATTTCGCATGTTCATACTTACTGTTTTGTGTTTACGTATAATCCAGGAAAAGCAAAGCAATTCTTTTTCTTTTTTTCGTTTGGTGAATCAAGTGCAGATCTATTTGCTGTAAAAGAAATATTTAAAAAAAGGGTTGTTTTCTTTTCTCGCTAGTTTAATAATCCAACCTGGCCGAATTCTAGAATTTGTCCTTCCACCATGATGGAGTTGCTCGGAGGAGGAGGAAAATTTAAAAAATCGCTTCTTTCCGACGATTTTTCTCCAGTTATTGAATTCTGGCGACGACTTTTGATTCCTGGAGGCACACCACGAAAACACCACATGAAGTCACCACTCAAAACTGGAAACATAATTCTTAAAAGGCCACAATTCTAGCTTTTTATACTTCGACCGATGTACTCAGAGGAAAACATTGAAAACATTGCCTGTCTACTGATCGTACCACTGAGTAAAATCACGACTCGCCAACACAGGTTCGAATCCTACTCGCCCCGATTTCTATTTAGTCAATAATAGTTTCGTATGTTAATAAATTTAATTCATTATTAAATATGCATCAGACATTTTATTTTATTATATTATTTTCAGAATTTTTATAAGTCATTTCTAATCAAACACCGTCGGGGGGGGGGGGGGGGCATTTTTGTACATTTTTAAAAAAATATTGTAATATACACTGTACAGTTAGTACACATTTCATAGTTAAACTCTGGTCGCAAAAATAAAAAAATATGGTCCCACGCTGATGCAAAAATAAAAAAAAGATTTCTAATTTTAATCGAAGTTTCGAATGTGAGCTAAAGGATTAAAAAAATATTTAAATAATTTCAAAATACTCTCCTTTTAATAATAACATTGGGCACATCGACGAGGTCTAATAAAAAAAATGGTTAGCGATCTTATGTCGCTAGAACTGTATTGCAACCAAAGGGACTCAAGGGAGTTCGATCCTCACTGGGTACACCATACTTCCAGCCTTGTGCCACATCTAAGTGGCGCTTCTAAAATCAACTCTTAATAACAAAAAACATTTTAACGGGAAAAAATTTACTTTTTATTAAGTTTGGTTGTTTTTTTTCTTCATGCAACGCTGTTTTTGTTTTTCCATCGAAGTGGAGGTCCCGAGTTGATGAGTATTAAATGCGATGTGGATAAAAAAATTTGTATTTTATCGTACTTTATTTTATGTTGTGTGGAACTGAATCAAGAGAAATTAAGCTATTTTAGAGCAAACAAAGAAGAACAAGAGAGAAACATACATGACGACAATAAGTGGAAATACCGTGGTCCGGATTTCATGAGGGCGGTAAAAAAAATTTCTTAATTCTCTCTTGTTTCTTCCTGTGGTCTAGACTGGTCAGCTACATGAATTGTTGATTTGCAATGAAGTGACATCTCTTGTGACTGTTTTTATAAACATCAACCACTCCCGTACTCGAATACAACACAAAGCTTTTTGTGTGTGGTGAAGCCATCCTCACATACCTACGTACGTGTACTGTAAAGAGACACATTTTTCAATTCTAATCTTACCCCGACCTGCGTCCAACCCTCAGGGAATGATCTGTAATCATTCTTACTACTTTGTTGAGTGCAATGAGGGCTTGTGTCTTTGGGGAATGTGCTGAGGTCATTAAGTGCACCCGAGGTGTCACCAAGACCGTATTTTTCAGTGCAGATCCTCCTTTAGATATTGTCGAGAACCTTTAAGTGAATAGCAGGAGCACCCAACCAAATATGGCAACAGTATTTGCATGAACGAATGGTAGATTTATGAATGTACCAAATGTATTCTGACAAGAAAAACTTCCTCACTTGACACAGTGACCCAACCTAGCAGTAGATTACCAGTGATGATGATGTTCATCCTTCTCGAGCAAAGATGACCATTTTTCTTTACACATGACGACTAGGTTGTAGCGGATAAGAAATTAATTAAATCAACCTTCTTCTTCACTTTTACAAAAATTCACAATGACGTGTAAAATCCTGGTTTTCCCAAATAGAAAAAAGATTGACCATTTGCTTAAAGAAAAAGCCCCGAATCCTGATTTCGCAATGATTTTTTATGAACGGAAGCTTGCAAGACCAAAAAAGACTTCGTGTGTAAGTGCGAAAATATCTAGATTACAATAAAAAGACTTCGTCAACGTCAGTCGTCAGTCAGATGGAAGCAGCGAGAAAGACAACACTAAAATGTAACTTTCAACTTCAAGCGACCCGGACATTGTCCTCTTTCTCTTTCTCCTTATCTATTTCAACAATTACTACTAGAACATTTTGTATGAACTCTACCCTTAACCTCTTAATAATATTTCTAACTGAACATTAACTCCTACAACTCATGTTATTCTTCCCTTTTAATAAATTTCTATTTTAACATTCAAAATGTATATTTTATTATTCCACTCTTCTACACTAATCCACACATTCCAACTGACTACCAACCTTCTGATGATAGTTCTGCATAAATCCTATAAGCTGTAGGGAGTTCGGGCAAGTAAGACACAAGGCCGAATCAAAGAAACGTTAACCCCCACGGCTACACGGTATTATGAGTGCAGAGATGGCTAATCAGGCCAATCTTCACTCTAAATTTTTCCGCTGCAGTGTGGACATCGAATGTCTGACTGGGAAGGGGAGCTTGACCTGTCTTTCTGGCATTGTTGCTTTTGTTTTGCTTGGATGTGTTGAGCTTCAAAGTCTGCTACGTCTGTTTTGACTGAGATACCAGGCAAGGCAGTATTGTGCAGCTTATTACCACAAGGCGAAGAGGAATGTTGCAGTTTTTCAGGGAGGTCTTCAGGGTGTCCTTTAATTACTTCCTCTGTTCACCATGAAATCACTTTTTTAAGCTCCCTGTAGAAGAGACGCTTTGAGAGGCGATTGTCTTTAAAAAGACGTAAAGATGTAATGGTTATTGCTGGGGTTGGCTACTATTCTTTCACTTAAACACTCCATATGTGTTGAATTACTTTCGTTGCTTGTGTACGCTGGATATGTGAAGGAAATAAAGAGACAGAGACACTAGAAATATTTTTTTAGGATTGGCTTTATTTACTGGATCGCAACTATCCATTGAAAGAAAACATCTTCCTGAGCAAAACGTATGTCTTTTTTCGTTGAGAGTCCCAGCTAAAAAAGAAAGATTCTTTTAGTTTCTTTTTCACGCCAAAAAGCCCCCTTTTTCTTGCGTATACACGAATAGTCTTTCCTGTCAGAGGGTCTCCTGGGAGATTATTACACTCTTTTTTATGTTTAAGTTTATTTTATTTTGTGTTTTTATTTAAATCCTCACACAGGGCCGGTCCATAGAAGATAGGAGCACATGAGTGTGGTATGGACGCTCTCTATATGGGCTTACTTGAGTACCTCCGTGTCAGGAACTGTGTCTCTTCAGGGTGTAGGCAATAGTTGTCCTCCACATCTCCCTGTTCCTTGGAGCTCTTAACAACCCTTTTCCTGTTATACTGCTCAAACCTCACACCGCCATCCATCTACTCAAGTCCATCCACTTTGTCACGCATTGCTTTCCCTCGTCTTTCTTTCTTTCTATCCCGTGAGTATCAGATTCTCCAAGCCCTCTTTCCCCATTACATGTCCCAGAAACTTCAGCTGTCTTTTCCTGATGTTAAGTATAAGTTTCCTTCTCGTTTCCATCCTCTATCTGACCTGTGAGTATCAGATTCTCCAAGCCCTCTTTCCCCATTACATGTCCCAGAAACTTCAGCTGTCTTTTCCTGATGTTAAGTATAAGTTTCCTTTTCGTTTCCATCCTCCATCTGACCTGTGAGTATCAGATTCTCCAAGCCCTCTTTCCCCATTACATGTCCCAGAAACTTCAGCTATCTTTTCCTGATGTTAAGTATAAGTTTCCTTTTCGTTTCCATCCTCCATCTGACCTGTGAGTATCAGATTCTCCAAGCCCTCTTTCCCCATTACATGTCCCAGAAACTTCAGCTATCTTTTCCTGATGTTAAGTATAAGTTTCCTTTTCGTTTCCATCCTCCATCTGACCTGTGAGTATCAGATTCTCCAAGCCCTCTTTCCCCATTACATGTCCCAGAAACTTCAGCTGTCTTTTCCTGACGTTAAGTATAAGTTTTCTTTTCATGTCCATTCTTTTCATGCCCATTCTCTCCTTGTTCTGTTCAGAGTATCCTCAATATTCTTTTGTAGAACCACATTTTGGTTGCTCCAAGTCCTTCCTTCATCTTTGATGAGATTTTCCAACATTTACTGCTATACCGAAGGATTGGCATCACATAACAGTCCAGCACTTTCTTTTTTGTTTTCAACGAAATCTTCTTGTCTCTCAATACTCTGTTCAGTTTCTGGAATGCATCCTTGGCCATACCAATTCTACTTCGGATCTCGGTGTCACACTTTCCGTCCTCTGTTAGGTCACTTCCCAGGTATTTAAATATCTGCACCTGCTTAATTTTATTATCTTCCCTACTTGGATTTCATATTTTTGGGCTCCTCTTTTTACTGATTACCATGCATTCAGGTTTCTTGTAGTTTAAATGTCGCCCTTTCTTTCCGCTTTCTCTAACTGCTTTCTGTAAGAGGTCTTGTCGTTTACTTTCCATGTCTGCTATCAGCACTGTATCATCTGCGTATATTGTTCAGATTGCTGTCACCAATGACGAATTCTAGCAGAACTTCTAGCATTCTAAGAATTGTTTTGCTTATAGATTGCGAGAAAATTATTTAATCTCTTCTATCCACACTTCTAGCTATTTTTTTTTTAATCGAATCACCCCGAGCAAGGCAGTAACGCCACTGATGTGCAGGGGGCTACGTAATAGTGAAAAGATTGGAAAAGAGAAAGCCAGAAACCACATCCTAAACAGGCAACAAGGGATGAGCCTCTTAACCTGTTCGATAGACGTGTGTGGAGTGTGAACCGGGCGATAGATCTACCTGATCTTTATAGCTGCATGTGGTAACCAGTAAAGTAACAAAAAAACCATCTGAATTCAAAATTGTATGTAACTCTAGCAAAGTATGTACATGAATTGTAACTAAGGTTGCTTAATATTCTTTTTCTGTACATGCATATCATTGTAAGGAGCTCAACCATATTTATTAAATTGGCATTGTTTAAAACACAACCGAAATTTTCACAATTTAAGATTATCAGAAGGTTGGAAAGATAAAACTGTCTCGTTTGTATAAATGAATGAAAATTTATTTATCAAACAGCATAACATAAAATTGTATGTATGAAATTATTAAACTGTGAAAATGTTCTAAGAGGAAGTGTAGTAAGGAGTTTAAAGAATTGAGTTCGTTTGTTTTAGCGAAATGTGATTTGTACAGAAATTAAACAGTTTGTGTTGTTGAGAAATTGTTGGTAAAAATTCGTTCGACTAGTTTAGTTCAGAATAGTTGTCTCGCTTTGTCTGTATTTATGAAATGTTCTTGAGTGAGTTTTGTGATCTCGTCTCTTGTCATGAGTTGTTATTGAGATGTAAGTGTTTGGAGACGTAAAAGAGATTGTGTTTCATTAGCTGTATTGGTGTTAATAAAATATTAACGTTAAACTAAGAAGTTGAGTGTCGTGGATTTGTGTGACGAGTTTGTTTCTTTCTTTCATTGTGTTGACGGCGATTAGGTGAAAAGGAAGCAGAGATTAAGAAAACTGCACGCAAGAAAGCGAGGGAGAGCGAATACAGGTCACAGGGACAGTTGTGTCCGATCAGTGGTTGATAATTTCTGTTACATCTTGGCTGAGTTGACTGTTCTGTGCCTCCTTGAATCTCTCTAATGACTGAAAAACGTGAAATATGTAGCCAAGTCATTACACGGGCAGCTTCAAACACAAACTCATGTTGGGGCTTGTGGCAGGAAGAAATATGATGCAGGTCATTGAAAGTTCAATTTGTTGTTTTCTGTAAATTGCTCTCTTTTCATTGGTTAATAAATATTTCATACATGCTTGTGAAATTTGCCTTGGTCTTTTTCCTTCGGTAGGATGTGCGTTGTGGTGCATTGGATATCGTCTCAGAATGAGAAATCGGGGAGCCGAGTCCGAATTCCTGTCGAATTCATTGCATTCATTTACGTGCAAATACCCTTGGGAAAGGTATTAAATATAATTTACTAAGCGCAGCTTAGATGTGGCACAAGGCCGAAAGTATGGGGCACCCAGTGAGGATCGAACTCACTACTTAATTGCAATAGTGCTAGCGAGACAAGCTTGCTAACCATTACACCACCTCGAGGTGCCCATGGGAAAGGTATTAATCCGCCTATTCCTTCCAGTTATGGGTTAAATAACAGGACAGATTGGGTTCTATAGCCTTGGCTGGCAACCAGTGTACCGCAGAAAGCAATGGCAACCTACTGCGGGATAATCTTCTGCCCAGTCAGTCTCTTTCGAGACATGATCGCCCAAGCGTGTATTACGTATGGCACTTAACTGACTGACTGACGGAGTCAATCTTTTTTTTTTTTTTTTTATTGATCAAAAAATAAATTTTCGCACTAGCTCACGTTTTCGAAAAAGTGAAGGAAAGAGAATTAATTTTATTTCATTTACCATAACCTCAGGATGTAGGCAATCATGGCTCTTCAGATCTTGTTTGAATTTTGAAAGCTGCTACCTTATTTCCTCTTAGCACTAATGCTCTTGGACCGACATGGAGCCACACCATTTAATTCTCCACAATCGCTAGATATCTTGATAAAATCTCTTGTTATTGCTAAAAGAAGTAAATCAGCACTTAGCCAAGCATCTTAGGTGTCCTGCTGTAGGTGGGTATAATCAGTCCGTAGACAATACTACAAATTTCATTAAAAACAAAAAAAGAACATAAACAATTTTACTGTTAAATTTATTTTGCGATTCAAAGAAAATAAAATCATTTTAAAATATTAATTTTAAACTGATAAATTATTAAAATTAATGAACTATTTGAATTAAAATATCTATTCACTTATTTATTTTGAGGACATCAAAAGCATTTTAACTTAAGAATCCCACAAATTTACTTTTTCTGAAAAGTAAAAAAAACAAAATTTTTATTGTTCACATACTGGTCTCGTGATTGAGTGGTCGTAATTCCTCTGCAGTTGAATATAATTTGTTAGTAGTATTTGTCTAAGTCAGCCCCACTGGGGTCACCAGCAAACAAATGTTTGCCTCAGCCAAAATTAAAAAATATAAATAAATTTATAACAAGTAATAAATATAAATTAAAAATAAATTTAAAAATAGCATTAAGGAAATATTTGTATTTTTGTTTTATTTTATTCACAAAAGAAATTAAAATTTTCAGGCAATTTTTATCCTGTAAAAATTAAATCTTCTAATTAACTTCATAAGAAAAAAAGTTTTTTTTCTTGTCAAAGAGAATAAAAAATTGTTTTCCTTCCTTACCAAGATTAAACATTTTTCTCTATAATTTATAAAAAATATAACTTTATTCTGTAGAAACAGATTTTCTTACAAACAGTTTAAAAATATGTACCTTGACTCATTTTCGATAACAAAGTTTTAAAATAAGTTTTTAAAAATAAAAAAAAGCTTTCTTGAATTTTTCATTTGAGCTTTAACTGAAAGTTAAATAATTAAATTTACTATTTTCAGTAAGGAAAATACACTGGGATATTTTGAAGTAGGGAGCTCAAGCATGTTTATTAAACAAGCCTTGTGCCAAACATAACCAAACTCCAGATTATCAGAAGGTTTGAAAGATAAAACTCAACAACTGTTTTGTTTGTATAAATAATGAAAATTTATTTATCAAACAACATAACACTGATGGTCCAAATTGTACGGAGGAAATTATTGACTCAAACTGGGAAAAAAAAGTTCTAAAGTAGGTAGCTCATTCATGTTTATTAAATTAGTCTTGTGCCAAACATAACTGAACTCCCCACAATTTACAGTTTTCGTCAGAAGGTTGGAAAATGTAGTAAGGAGTTAAATTGTGGTGGATAGGAAATTAAAAATTAAAAGCAACTTTGTAAAGATTGAATAAAAATACAAAATAAAGTTAAAAGACCATAAATAAAATAAAGCTACAAAATAAAATAAACATAAAAATCACCCAGGAGTCCTCTGACAGGAAAGACAATTTACACATGTGCAAAAAGGGAGGCTTCCTGGCACCAAAAAATTATCTATCTATCTATCTATCTATCTATCTATCTATCTACCTACCTACCTACCTACCTATCTATCTATCTATCTCTGGTAAAGACATGCCAACTGTTTGGGAAGTAATTCCCCCAACAAGAGGTTGTTGAAATCAAAAAATAAAAACAGTTTCCAAACTGCCCCTCTTGTGTCTCTGTATCGTTCCTTTTCTCTTTGCCTATTTATTTCAGCGGCGGAAGCCATTCAACAAGTCTTGGATGTTTAGGTGAAAGAACCAACCCAGCAGTAATAGCTATAACATCCATAACTTTCTTCTTCACTTTTATAAAAATTCACAATGATGTGTGAAATCCTGGTTTTGCCAAACAGAAAAAGGATTGACCATGTGCTTAAAGAAAAAGTTTGTGAGTAGATGTTAAATTAATTTTTTGACCAATGGAAGTGGTTTGCAAAACTTGAGAAGAGTTAGCGATCCAGTGGTTATAAAAGGCGAAAAGAAGGTCAGTCAGTCAGTGAGATGGGAGCAGCGAGAGAAACAACACACAAATGTAACAGGAGAAAATTCAAGTTGACCCGGACATTTGTTCTCTTTCTCCTTCTTTTTCATGTGCTGATTCCTTTTACTACTTCTTTTCCATTCTCAATATTCTTATTCAACGTTAATATTCATACGTACACATAAACTCTTTCCAACAAGTTACTACTACGAACATTTCTACAACTCTTGATACCCTTAACTCATTACTTGTTTCTCATTAAACATTAACTTCTACAATTCATGTTATCATTTTTTATCAATAAATTTCTATTTTAACATGCAAAATGTATATTTTATTCTTCCACAAATCCACACATTCCAATCTCCAACCTTCTGCTACCAACCAAAAACCTGCCAACCAACCTTCTGATGGTGACAATGACTAAATCTGTAAGCTGTAGGGAGTTCGGTTATGTATGACACAAGGCCAAATCAATAAATATTAACCATCTCCTTATAGCTTCAAAATGAATCCTAAGTTCGTTTGTAAGGTCTTTGTACCTTTCTTTCTTTTTGCGGCCGGGTGAGTAAGTGAAGAGGAAAAAAAGGCAATAAAGTACTTGAGTCAGTTGAAGTGTGTTATTATTGTTGTTGTCTTCTTCTTCTTGACAGTGAATAGACGAAGAAGAAGAGATAAAGGCAAATAGCACGTAAAAAAGAGAGAGAGAGAAAATCTATGTCTTCCCCGAGTTCAGCGTTTTGAAATTTCTCTTTTACTTTGTGTCCTATTTGATCTCTGCTCCCATCTCACTGATTCAACTTTCTTTCTCTATTTTTATCAAATAAGTTTTTGACACTGGCTTGTTAATTTTCCTCAGTTTTGTAAATCACTCCCTTTTCATTGGCCAGAAAATAATTCGCACATGTTAGAAATTTGGCTTCTTTTTTTCCCTTCAGTGCAAAGTTAATCCTTTTTCCTGTTGGTCAAAATTAGATTTCCCACTGGATTGTGAATATGCAAGCAATAAAGAAAAGAAAGTTATTTTATTATTTACCATGAGAAAGTGTAATAAGGAGTTTACCGAATTAAGAGTTTGTTTTAGCGAAATTTTATTTGTACAGAAAAAGATAAGTCCATGTTTTTGCTGAGTGTATCAATAAAGTAGTAGTAATGTCTTATTCCCTTTCTTTCTTTTTGTGTACGGTGGGTAGGTGAAGAGGAAGAAGAGATAAAGAAAACAGCGCAAGAGAGAAAGTAAGAAGGTGTGAATGTGGGTCACCGTAGGCGGCCTGACTATTTTCTTGCTACATGATGTCCTCTTTGTTCTCTGCTCCCTCGTCTTTCTCTCACTGACTGAACAAAAAACATGAAATAGTCAACTCAGCTCATGTGGGCAGCTCCCAAAGCAAATTCACTTTTGAGCGAGAAGAAACATGACGCAGGTCATTGAAAATTCAATTTGTTGTTTTCTGTAAATCACTCTCTTTTTATTGGTTAATAAATATTTTCACACTTGCTCGCAAAATTTGCCTCCATCTTATTCTCAGCACAAAGGCAGTGTTTTTTACCTACTGGTCAAAAAATCGATTTTCACACTAGCTTGCGAATTTGCAAACAGTGAAGAAAAAAAACTATTTTTATTTTGTACTCACCACAACTTAAAATATACTGATTGAAATTTCAACTTTTTGAAAGTTAAATAATTAAATTTACTATTTTCTGTAAGCAAAATACTCTGGTGTATTTCAAATATATTGATTGAAATCTCAACTTTATTAGAGTTTTCAAAATTTATCTTTTTTTTTGTCCGTTTTGACAAGTTTGTAAACAGAAGTTTATTTAAAAAATCTTGCAAAAATAAAATATAAATCTGTGATATATTATTTTTGAAAAATTAGCAAATTTAAAGTTAAATAAATCTGATTTTAAACAAGTATTATTTGTTTATGGCATGAAATTTAGAATAAAAGTATTTCTTAATCACAAAATAATGTATTTAAACAAATACACACACATAAAAAAGTTATTTTAAAAATCTTTTGGCTCAAAGATTTGTATTAAGCTTTCCAATTTTTAATTATTAAATATAGTCGTCACTTAATAACCAAACAACCACAAGGCTTTGAGGAATTAATAAAAATTGAAATTTTATAAATTATTATAATTAAAAAAGAAAAAAATGTAAACAATTTTTGCAAAAATTCCTTACTCATCAAAAAAGATTTTTCTTCAGGCTTAATGTTCTTAATAATATATATGTTTTAAAACCAATTAAAAGCTTATCTAATTAAATAATGTCATAGTTTTACTGGATTTTTTATTTTACTGTTCAGAGCAGATTTTGGTAAAAATTACTAACTTTTTGAAAAAAAAGTAACAAAAAAAAATATAGATGAATTACATTCCTCGAGGAGTCCTGCATTTAACTAACAGAACAAATCTTTGAAACAGAATTTAATTTCTTAAAATTATGTGATGGGTTGGGTAACAGATGAAAAACAAACAAAACAATAACATAGTTTTACCTAGATTTTCTACAAATAATGATTTAAAAAATAATTTCCTACATTTGTGAATAAGTCCTGAAAGTTTCATCAAAATCTGACAATTATTTGATAATTGTAAGAATTTCCAAATTAATGTGTTTTTTACTAGAAAAAAAGTTTTGTAATAATCCACAGTAAACTCTGAGGAAAATTTGGTCACCTGCTGATGAAAAAAAAAAAAGAAGACTTTTTACCAAAATTTCAAACAATATTAGGATTAAAAAATACTTAGATCTTTCCTCTTAATAATAATATTTTAACAGAAAAACTTTGTTTTTATTAAGTTTAAGGACTTTTTCCTTCATATTATGCTGCTTTTTCAGCAAATTAATGGAGGTACCTAATTTAAAACTGAAAGAAGTTTAACAATCTTAGAATAACAAAAAATGTGTTAAAAGGAGTTGCCATTTTTCTCAATCAGAGGCCATGGACTCTCTAGTTGAGTCCCTGACTATGGGGTTCACAGACTCTGATACAGCTAGGTTCACAGCACCTCCGAAGAATACTGTCAGATCTTTTTTTTTCTGACTTGAATGCTTATTATGTACCCATATATATATATATATATATATATTATTTTTATGTCACATATTTAATCATATCAAAATGAGATCGACTATGTTTGTTCTCTGGTGATCTGTGTTCAAACTCAAATGTTGGCAGCAACGTTTCATTCACATATGACAGTGATTTAATAATTAATTCTGTTTCAAAGATTTGTTCTATTAGTTAAATGAAGAATTCCTTGAGGAATGTAATCATCTATTTTTTTTTTTTTTTCTTTTTTCAAAAAGTTAGCCCTTTTTCCCAAAATCTGCTCTGAACAGTAAGGGCTTACAACCATATCACATTGAATACACTGGTTCTCACTCGATCACCAAAGTTAAGCAACGTTGAGCCTGGTCAGTACTTAGATGGGTGACTGCTTGGGAATACCAGGTGCTGTAAGCGTATAGTGATGGATGTGCATTGTGGTGCAGTGGATAACAGCTTGGAAAGAGAAATCGGTGAGCCGAGTTCGAATTCCAGTTGAATACCCTGCATTCACTTAAACACTGGTACCCAGTTATGCCCTTAAAAACAAATCCCAATGAATCTTGATACTCAAAAAGAAAAATGTATTACTAGACACAAAAACTTATATAAAAACAACAATAAATTGTTGAAAGAAAAAGGTATTACCAGCAATAAGTAAATAAAGTTTAGTTGGCAATAAATGACCTGCTGAGGTTGATTTGCCATAAAAACAAAAACAAATAACCAACTGAACAGTAAAATAAAAAATTCAATAAAACTATGACATTATTTAATTAGAGGAGCTTTTAATTGGTTTTAAAAAATATATATTATTAAGAACATTATAGCCATTAGATGTCTGGACCCACAAACTTAAAGAGCAAATTAAGAAGCAAAAATTTGCATGATTTTTAAAATGTGGTACAAAAGTACGTGTCCGACATCAGTTAATGGGAGACACAACCTTTAACTTCAAATTGTGGGATAATCTTGCATTTTCAGAGACACTTGGTGACCCTAATCCCCTACTGAAGTTTTTCCCTTTAAAGCCTTTTGAAACAATCAAAAATAAGTTAATAATCAGATGGTGCAAAATTACATGAATATGGTAGGTGGGAATAAAGAGACCAACTGAGTTTTAAATTTTTGTAAATTCTTCTTCTTGTGTGCAGCCTTTGTGTTGCCATGAAGGGGAAAACCATTTTTCTCAATAATGAGTGCCGGATGATTCTTAACCAAATTTTTATGCACACGTTACAGCTGCTGGACATATAAATGTGCATTTAGTATCTCAGTGCATCTTAAGAACTCAAAATGAATATTATTCTGATGATTCTTTTGCATTAATTTTCTTCTGTTGTGTTTAGCTTTTGGTATTGTGTCACTACTATCTTCTGCCTTGAACATTGCAGTATATAACACACTTTTCATCACCTGCTATGATATATTTCAGGAACGGTCAGTCATGATAGTACAGTTTTCGGTGGACTTGAAGGAGACTACCACCACCTTTTATATTTGTTGTTTTTCATTTTTTTTACTTTTTTCAGTGCAGTCTTATCGATTACATCCTAAACTTTCCAATTGAAAAGAAAAATTTGGAAAAATTTCAATATTTAAACAATTTTGGTGGTGGGGGTGGAGCCCAGTTTTTCATACAACATTATAGTAAAGCGATCATCAATTTTTGAACCAATCGCCAGTACGACATTACCACCACCTGTAAATTTATTGATTATCAATTTTTTTACTTTTTTCAGTGCAGTCTTATTGATTAAACCCTAAACTTTCCGATTGACAAAAACTTTTGTAAAAATTTCAAGATTTAAACAGTTTTTTTTTGTGGTGGGGGGCACTCAGTTTTTCATACAACCTTATATTAAACTGATCCTGTGCAATTAACTTTTTTGCTTGCGCATATTCAACTACCGAATTCTTTTGTGAAATTTTTGATTAAAGCCATTCTTGGCGTTTCCGAAGAAGATGCCATTGTAAGAACTGAAGAAAACTTGAAAAAGACAAAAACAAGAGCAACAACTCGTCACAAAAAAACAAAACAAAGCGACCAAAAATGGAGGATCGATTTACTATAACGTTGTATGAGAAAGTGAGCCCCCCCTAAGATCGTTTAAATATTGAAATTTTTCAAAATCTTTTTTGATAATCGGAAACTTTATAACCTATTAGACGAATTTAAAAGTGGTGGTAGTCTCCTTCAGGTTTGCCCAGTTTTCATTAAAATTCCCACAAATGGAATTTACTTTTGACTCAACCTAGTAACCATAAAAGCTTTGTTAGTGATGTTATTTGTAGAGGTGATTTTTGATAAAAAAAAAAAAACTTACAGTAGAGAGAAAAATCAAAGCTAGTGACAAAGATGCATGTTAACATCATTCTTAATCTATCTTCCATATATAAAATTCTGTGAACTGTTAGTCTGTTCATCCATTAGACCCTATAAAATAGCTACGAAGTACAAAGCACCAATTTTTACAAAAATAAGAATGCAGTTTCCATATTGTTCTGCATTTATGGGAACAACAAGCAAATTGGTCTTGGGTACGACAGTAAATTGCATCTGACAACAAGGCCTCTGATTGAGGGGTTGTGAGGAATATGGAACCATCTCTTAATTGCTGTTGTTCCCAGGTCCACCCTAACCCGGAGTGGTAGCACCTGTTAGGATCCCAGCTATGGGTAAATAGTTAACCCCCCACCTCCAAACTGGGGTCAAAACACTATGAAGTGCAAAAGTACACTTTTATAGAAATATATACACAAAAATAGACTGTTACAGAAAGATACATATTTTTAAGGGAAAAAAAATTATTGCCATAATACATTTTTGAAGGAAAAAAATTATTACTAGCAATACATGTTTGAATACATCTTCAGTTTTCTAAAATAAAAAAAAAATTTAATCAAAATCTGACTAAATCAACTTTCTCACTATAACATTAAAAAATTACCTTTAAAACCCTACCTTTTTGGCATTAAATAATCCACAGAGGTTGATATGTCATTAAACAAAACTCAAACAAATAAGCAAATTACAAGGCCTTACATTTCAAAAAGTTGGAATTTGGCTCCAGAAATAAATATTTATGAATGGCCAGTTGTATGTTGTATACTAAAAAATGAGAAATCCAGAGAATTTTATTATTCACTGTTAAAAAGTAAAAAAAATAATTCTTAAAAAATATTGTTTATGAAGTCCTACAAATTAACTTAAAGAAATTATTAAATCACTGTCATATATGAATAAAGCATTGTGCAAATGTTTGCTTCTTAATTTGCACCTTTAAGTTTGTGGGTCCAGACATCTAATGGCTATAATGTTCTTAATAATATATATATTTTAAAACCAATTAAAAGCTTTTCTAATTAAATAATGTCATAGTTTTATTGAATTTTTTATTTTACTGTTCAGAGAAGTGCTAACTTTTTGAAAAAAAAACCCAAAAAACAAAAAACAAAAAACAAAAAAAATAGATGAATTACATTCCTCAAGGAATTCTTCATTTAACTAATAGAACAAATCTTTGAAACAGAATTAATTATTAAATCACTGTCATATGTGAATGAAACGTTGCTGCCAACATTTGAGTTTGAACACAGATCGCCAGAGAACAAACATAGTCGATCTCATTTTGATATGATTAAAGGAATCGTGCTGCTGGTATCATGTGACATATATATATATGGGTACATAATAAGCATTCAAGTCAGAAAAAAAAAGATCTGACAGTATTCTTCAAAGGTGTTATTTCTAATATAATCGACTTTACAAAAATCACAAAGTAGGGGTTTTGTCAAAGTATTTTTCCAAATAAATCAGTTTTATTCAAATTTCATTTATTGGTTTGTGAAATTGAATGAAACAGAGTTTGTAAATGTCAACAAAAATGTTAGCCATAACTTCAAAAACACGAAATACTGTAAGGATTTCAACACACATCATCATGTAGTAAAAAATTCTAGTACAGTGTAACCCTGATATAAGAGAGTTGTCGGGACCGGATAAAGTTCTCTTATATCCGGGTTTGGTCTATTTTATATACATTACCACAGGCTCTAATTTGGGACCAGATAAAATCTCTCTTATATTCGGGTTTATCTATATTCGGGTTTCTTTTATATCAGGGTTATACTGTACCTACATATTACAGTGTAACCCTGATATAAGCGAGTTGTAGGGACCGGATAAAGGTTATCTTATATCCGGATTTGGTCTATTTTATATACATTACCACAGGCTCTAATTTGGGACCAGAGAAAATCTCTCTTATATCAGGGTTTTCCTTATATCCGGGTTATACTGTACCTACATATTACAGTGTAACTCGGATATAAGAGAGTGGCCGGGGCCGGATAAAAGTTATCTTATAACAGGGTTTCTCTTATATCAGGGTTATACTGAAATTGAATTTGTAAAAATGAAGTATAAGTTGCTTAAGATAGTACAGGGTGGGGAAGAGCAACTTGCTTATTTGAATTTGCCGCCTGAAACGATGCTTGCTCCGAGGAGAGTGGGGAGGGGCTTACTCGAGAGTGCAGGATTTAAATTTTGTTTCTGTTTACTTTACACGGCACACACAGCGCGTGTGTCAATAACAGTTTTGCAGCAGAACTTTCCAGGACACCTCATCTCTTTTAGGGGCGATCTGCATTGACCAGCACGGTCCCCTGATTTATCACCGTTTGACTATTTGCTATGGGGCTACTTGAAGTCAATTGTTTACAACGATCGTCCTAACACTCTGGCTCACCTGAAGAACAACATTCGTCAAGCTGTCGCTAACATACCCACCGATATGCTTGAAAGAGTTGACCGAAACTTCAGAGTACGATTAACCCAGTGTATTGAGCAGAATGGACGCCATCTGACTAATGTCATCTTTAAAGTTTGTAAAACATAAAATTTAAATGTTGTAACTGATGCTGTTTAAAGAATTACATGTATATCTGCATTATTTTTGTTTTGTTTGTTATTCCAAATAAGCAAGTTGCTCTGCCCCACCCTGTATTTTATCGTGGCCACTAACAAAAGTAGAGATGACATTATATAAACGTTCAAATATCCAAGGTAGTTAGAAAATGTATTTGACTCATTTTTTATGGTTTATCAGCCTATTGCAGGTTATTTCAACCCAGAAAATATTTTTAGACTGTGAGAATTTTTTTTAAGATAATAATGACTAGTGGTACAAGTCTTATTAATTAACCCATAGCTAGGGGGAAAAGAGGAAAATTCTTACATTTTACAAAGACATTTGTGTGTAAGTGAATATAATAAACTCAACTGAAATTGGAACTCTGCTCTCCCATTAACAATTCTGAGCCATTATCCATTACGCCACCCACACATCCAGTGTTTGGAAGTTACCCGTTTATGTACTGACCAGATATGATGCTGTGTAAATTCAGTGATTGTTTGGGAACTTGTGTTTTGATGCTATAAGGCAACCTTTCCACTATGATCGAACATTAAAAAAAAATACCTTAAAACCCTACCTTTTTGGCATTAAATAACCCACAGAGGTGTTGATGTGCCATTAAACAAAACTCAAATTAAACTATAAGGCTGTAAGTCAAAGACTTTATCAATAAACTGAATTTTGTTTATTAACATAAAGCTGAAGTAGTCTTACATAGCAATTTTTAAATGTAACAAAAACAGTGATAACATTATTATGAATCCCATAACCCATTTGGGTCTAAGGGGCACCACATATACAGTTGATGCAGTAGAAGTAATATTTCCTGGGTAAGATAGTCTGACGGAGCCCAACCCTCTCCAAGCTGATTTGAATTCAGTTTCTTTTTCTCTTAGACTGGTTGCCACCTAAGGCTATAGAACCCAGTATCTTCTGCTATTTAACCCATAACTGGGAGGAGAAGAGATGGATTCATACCTTTCCCAAGGGTATTAGCACGTAAATGAATGTAATGAACTCAATTGGAATTCGAACTTAGCTCTGATTTGCTATCCATTCCTCCACTCTATCTTTGATAGCATTTTATAAGGTTTCAATTAGCCAAGGTAGCAGTGAATATGATGAATTTAATTTTATTTAGTGAAATAAAACATGTAACTATATATAGCAAATTTTAATGCTTTCTAAAAAAAAATTCTTTCAATATTTGTCTGTATTTCTGATGTGAGATATTGTAACTCTTTACCATGTTCAGACCTCATTCTTATCGCTAAGGATGGATGGCCCAGTGGATAAATGCGTTGGTTGGATCCAGTGACTTGACCCAAAGAGTTGTGAGTTCAATACCTGGCCACAGCAGAGGTGATCAAAAACTTGGAGAGTTGAGTTTAAAGGAAAATAACTGAAACTGAGATACCCAGAAAAGGCATGAAACGGGGAATTAGAACAATCTAATCTGGTAGTATAAAGAGTTTGGTCTGAAATTCCAACGTATATCACCTGAAGATGGCCAGGGTGTACAATGGCTGAAATGTTGTGATATGACAATAAAGATGAGAGTAACGAGCTATGCCATCTGTTTGCTTAAGCCTCTCAAGTATTTGAATCAAATATCCAAGATGAGAGTGAATGTGCAAGAAAGGTTTTTAGTTAAAGTTTTGATTATTTTATTGTACATGATGTCGGATGTGCGTTGTGGTCCAGTGGATATCGGCTCGGAACGAGAAATCGGGGAGCCGAGTTCGAATTCCAGTTGAATTCATCGCATTCACTTACGCGCAAATACCCTTCCAGTTATGGGTTAAATAACAGGACAGATTGGGTTCTATAGCCTTGGCTGGCAACCAGTCTACCGCAGAAAGCAATGGCAAACTACTGCGGTATAATCTTCTGCCCAGTCTTTCGAGACATGATCGCCCAAGCGTGTTTCACGTATGGCACTTAACTGAATGACATGAAAAATCAATCTTTGTACCTTGCCACTTTGAGAGAGTCATGAATTTATACTTGAAATATGCTTTGTATTTAAGGGCTTAAAGTGGCCCTGACTAGGCAGCCTAGAAATAGTTAATTCTGATTGGTTTGAAAATGTTTTGTGTTTGTTTGGAAGTGCTAAAAAGCAGTTATTCCAACAGCTCGTTCTCCTAATCTCTAGTTGTAGTTCTGTATAGTGACCAGAGAAATCTGAAATTGCTTTTATAGAAATTAGAATTGGTGTTCTGATTGACGGATAACCGACCTGTATATCACTATAATTGTATAAATTAAATTATCTATGCCTGTATGAGTGTTCCCGAGACACAATTTAAATGATACATAATACCCCAACCAATTTAGAAGCATATGTATCTTCAAACCATGTCGTGAGCAGTGCCAAATTATAATCAAATTTGGCAAGTTTAGACAAGGGATTCTAAGTTCTTTTTCTGCTTTTATTGCATTTTAAATAGGAAATTCAATATTTGTTTTCAACAGATGTTCTTATATAAATTCGCATATATTAACGCTCTCGGGTCGCTAGTCGTAATGGTCTCGTCACAGTAGCTGGTCTTCGAGTCATCTGTTACAACGGTGTTCCTCCTTGCCCACGCTGTGAATTTTGATCTCAAGGAAGACATGTTGAAATCCCGGTAGCCATTTCTCTACCACTTCAAACCAGATCGGACACACGTACACACTTATGTTAATAAGAAAAAAAAAAGAACGGCACCAAAAAACAAATAAATTCGATGACACAATGTAAACCCGATTCCTGCTATGCCATTTGTTTGCTTAAGCTTATTAAGTATTTGAATCAAATATTCAAGATGAGAGGGAATGGACTAGAAAGGTTCTTAGTTGAAGTTTTGATTATTTTATTGTACATGAAAAATCGAGTCATGAATCTATACTTGAAATATGCTTTGTATTTAAGGGCTTAAAGTGGTCCCGGTTAAGAGTTTAGAAATTATATCTTAGGCAGCCTAGAAATGGTTCATTCTGATTGGTTTGAAAATGTTTTATGTTTGTTTTTAATTTAATCATTTCACCCCAAGCAAGGTGGGACCGCCATTACTGCACAGGGGTTTACCACGAGAGAGAGAGAAGAAAAAAAAAGCCAAAGTACAATGGGTGTTGAAGAAAGAATAAAAGATTGATGGAATTCATGGAAATAAAAAATGACAATTGGTTTTATAAAGCGGTCTGTCTGGCTGCGTCTAACCCGGCCACGGAAACCAATTCTGACAAGGTCCGGAACCTGGGTCAGGGTTTATGCTGTCAATATGGCACCAATTATGAAGACGCCCGCAGGTTGCTAGTCGTGATGGCCTCGTCACAGTAGCTGGTGTTCGAGTCGTCTCTTGCAACAGTGTTCCAATATTTTTGGTCTTAGATCTTTGGGTATATACAACCTGGATCAGCTTTCTTCATCCCTACCCAAAAGATAATAGCTTTCCCTCCTGTATCATATATTTATAGGTTTCCCCTGCCTCTACTTTTCTTCTGAGGGCTCCTATTTTCTTGTCCACCTGTTTTTCTTCAACCTGTTCTATCCACTGGGGATCTATTCATGGCTATAACATTTCCTCTTCCATTGCCTCTAACACAGGGCGATCTTTTAGCATTTGGGAGTTAATTACTCCGATTTGATATGCCTAATCATCTACCCCTGGCTCTACGGTCGACTCCTCTTCTAGCTTTTTGTGTATCCTGAACAGCAAATCTGCACAGGTGTTACCTTTCCCTGCGAGATATTCTATTTTTGCAGTTATATCTGCTTAACTTCAGTGCCCACTGCTGTATTTTTTTATTTGCCCAATCTGTTTCCAGCAAATACTGAAGAGGTTTATGGTCTGTTTTTATGGTAAACACCGCCCAGCTTAGATAATAGTCCAGCTTTTAAAGGGCATACACAATAGCGTACGCCTCCCTTTCTATCACTATGTTGCCTTTAAACCTTTGTAACTATCAGAGAAGCAAGTAAATAGAAGGGAGTTCCACAAATGGAAAGTGCGAGAAAAGTAACTGTTGGAGTAGAAGTGGCGGTTACATATAACTATTCCAGTGGTAAAAGGGTGGGACCTAGATGCCAATCTCATAGCACGCTTAAATTCATGCGGTCAGGGCAACAAGGCAAAAAAGTTCATCAGCTGTTCTTCAAATTTTGAGTGTCCGTTGCTGATGCTGTCCACAATCTAAACAAATGAGCAAAAGTAAATATGTTATTGTTTGACAATTATGGCTGTTCTTCTTCTATGTGAGGTGTTCTTCAGGATGTAGGCGATCATGACCCTTCACATTTCCCTCTCCCAAATGGCTCTTTGCATGCTTCCTCCTGTTACCCCACTCTACCATCCATTTGCTCAAGCCCAAGAATGTTACGCATTGATTTACCCTGCCTCTTTCCCTCTATCATCCCTGTGTGTATCACATTCTCTAAACCCTCTTGTTCATGACATGTCTAAGAAACTTGAGCTGTCTTTTCCTGATGTTAAGTATTAGTTTTCTTTTCATTTCCATTCTCTCCAAAACCTCATTGTTGCCCACATTTGGTCCATGGTATCCTCAATATCCTTCTGTAGAACCACATTTTGATCTTTTCAGGTCTTTCGTCTTTGAGAAGATTGTTCAGCATTCACTGCCATGTTGAAGAACAGACATCACATAGCAATCCAGTCCTCTCTTCTTTGTTTCTAGTGAAATTTTCCTGTCTCTTAATACTCTGCTCAGCTTCTGGAATGCATCTTTGGCCATGCCAATTTGTCTTCGGATCTCATTTTTGTCTTTTAACAGAACACTTCCCCAGGTATGTAAATTTTTGTACCCGCTTGATTTTAGTATCCCGTCTCTAGTTCGCATTTTAGGCTCCTCTTTTTACTGATGACCATACATTGTTTCCTTGTAGTTTCTTCTTGTTTTTCATGCGCTGTGTCCCTTCAGGACGTAGGCGATCATGGAACTTCCACTTGGCTCTCTCTCTTGTCACTCCAAATATTTTTTTCTCCTGGCATCTCTCCCAACCCCTGCTCTGCAATCCATTTTCTCAAGCCAATAAATGTAGAATATAAATGGATAGAAAGTACCATGGCCATAAAGTGAGGGATCACTTTATATATTGATTATAATAGAGAATTAATCCCCCACTTTATATCCACATCATAATTTCTGTTTTGTTAATCAAATTCTGAATAGGTATGAATCCATGTTTTCTCATAACTGATTCACTTCACAGGAATGCCTTTAGTTTTATTTCTTCTTCTTTTTCTTCATGTGCCGTGTCCCTTCAGGACGTAGGCGATCTTGGACTTCCACTTGGCTCTGTCTCTTGTCACTCTCAGTATTTTTCCTTTTGGTATCTCTCCCAAACCCTGCTCTGACATCCATTTGCTCAGGCCTATCTAATGTGTCTCGTGCTGCTTCCCCTCTTTTTTCCTTTCTATCCATCCCTGTGAGTATTAGATTCTTTACGTTCTCTTTCCTCATTATGTGTCTGAGGAACCTCCTCTATTTCTTCCTGATATTTAGTATGTTTTCTTCTCGTTTGCATCCTCTCCGACATTTCATCGTTGCTCACATGTTCGGCCCATAGTATCCACGGAATCCTACTGCAAAACCACATTTCTGCTGCCTCAAGCTTTTCCTTCATCCTTGATAAGATTGTCCAATGTTCACTTCTATACAGAAGGACAGATATCACACAGCAATCCAGCACTCTTTTCTTTGTTTCTAATGAGATTTTCTTGTCTCTCAGTACTCTGGTTAGCTATTTAATAAAAAAAAATGTTTCACTTTAGTAACTTCCATAGTAATTTGGTCTTGAAATATAAACTACTTACCTGTTTGCTTTTTGTATATTTCCAACTGGCCTTAATGATTACTGTTCAAACTTAGAATTTCTACCCCACTTAGCACAATTGCAACTATCAAATCAGGCCCTCCCCACTTGGAAACAATCCATTCATTTCTCTTTATTTAGATTTATGCAGTATTAAGCTGAGTGAACATCAAAAGCAGACATATCCATTCCACTTGGAAGACTGATGCAACACAATCTTCCACCATGTATCATATTAAGCTCAATAAATAATAAAGCAGGCCCTCATCCCATTTAGAAGATTGGCTCAACATAAGCTAAGTTTGAAGAAATAATCATAAAAACACCAATTTATAGTATTGAATTAGTATAATTAAGTTTATAGTATTGGATTAGTATAATTAGTACATAGTATTGGAATTAGTATAATTAGTACATAGTATTGGATTAGTATAATTAGTACATAGTATTGGATTAGTATAATTAGTACATAGTATTGGATTAGTATAATTAGTACATAGTATTGGATTAGTATAATTAGTACATAGTATTGAATTAGTATAATTAGTACATAGTATTGAATTAGTATAATTAGTACATAGTATTGAATTAGTACATAGTATTGAATTAGTATAATTAGTACATAGTATTGAATTAGTACATAGTATTGAATTAGTATAATTAGTACATAGTATTGAATTAGTATAATTAGTACATAGTATTGAATTAGTATAATTAGTACATAGTATTGAATTAGTATAATTAGTACATAGTATTGAATTATAATGGTGATCATTGCCAAAATTGCTGATTTCTCAGTAGTTTACTGATGAGGAGGCCTTTTTTGCAAGCAGGTTTTTGATAATAAAGTGCTTGGTATCAGCATAGAGTGATAATAGAATCAATGTAGTCAGTTTTTTCACTTAACTGTTTGTTTGTTTTGAGGTTTAACGATCTATCAATCCTTATGGGATCATTTAAGGTCATAACCAATGATTTTTTGGGGGTAAGATTATTTTATTTTTGCAACATTTTTCTTTTCAAGAATCAAGATTCATTGGGATTTGTTTTTAAGGGCAGGGTCCCCAAGTCCTACTTTTGTTATTTAACCCATAACTGGAGGGAAGGGACGGATTAATACCTTTCCCAAGGGTATCAGTGCTTAAGTGAATGCATGATAGGCCATAAGCCTTCACTTAACTGATGTTATATATAAAAAAATATTAATAAAGTACACAAAAAAAGTTAAAAATCAATAATAAGGGATTCTACTGAGTCCTACTTGGTATTACAAAAATGTTTTAATTCATGAAATAGTTGTTAAGTAGAGAAATTAGAAACAGAACGTTTGGAAGATGCTAGAATGTTTGAGAAAATTCCAGTTGATTCTAGAAATATGTAAATTAGGTGTTAGCCCCTATAAAAATAGGTTTTGGGAAGGGAGTAGTTAGTTGTTAAAAGGATTTGCTGACATTATCAACTCCAACCTGATTTGGGATTTGTCTATCCAGCCGAAAGAATCTCTACAAAAAGTTGCCGACCAACTAAAACCTGAAAGAGAACTAAATGGGTAAATAGAATGTTTTGACTCTTTCATTGACCAAACTAATAATTATTTTTTATATACACATCTGAGGATTTCCAAAAAGTATAGCAGTTAAACTATTTCAATAGCTCAACTGGGTAAAGATACTTGACACATTCCTTCCCCTTCGTAACACTTACCCGTCACTCTGTCAGTCTGTCAGTAGTAAACCTTGTTTTTTCTTATTTGAATGTAAACATTGTACTCTGTATCATTGCTTCTCATATGGTATTCATAATGTAATTAGTGTAAAAAAAGTTAGAAATTCCTAGTACAGGAAGAAGGCCGGAGCATACAATGGCCAAAACGTCGTACAAATGGCAACAAAGATGAGGACAATAGCCCGAATAATGTAAATAGTGTATAATATCTATTGAAAATTTTCTATTTCTGAAGATTATATATATAGTCATCCACAGACAGATCTGTTTCGCTGTATCACAGCTCATCAGTACGGTTAGACTCTGATTGCTTTTAACCCAGGATTGAAACCCGACCGAATTTGCATGCGATACTAGATTAGCAACTAGATCCCACCCTTTTACAGTGAAACCGATAAAATGCAGCCGTAACTTCTACTCCAACAGTTTCTTTCCTCGCACTTCCCGACTGTGGAATTCTCTTCCAAACGATTGCTTCCCCGACGGCTACAATCTCCAGGAGTTTAAATGTAAGGTCAATAGACACCTCCTAACACACTAACCTGCTCCCATTCTATCAAGCACTCTTCCCATCTGCCTAACCCTCATCCTCGCTATCCTTACTCATCTGTCACCTTCCTCCTGACATTCCCTATGTCTAACCACTCCTTCTCTTTACCTTCCCCTATGTAGCCCCATGCGCAATAGTGGCAGTGGAATGCCTTGCTTGGGGTGAGATGATTAAAAAAAAAAAATAAATAAAATTGGCATCAGTCGGTGATTCTACTTCTGGGATATGGGCGCTTGGTAGAGAAAGGCAGACTTTTTAGCGCGTACATTATCATTATACATGCCCAATAGCCAGAGTGCTCTAATTCATTATTGAATGAGTGATGCATATATATATATATATATATATATATATATATATATATATATATGTATATATATATATATAATAAATCAACAATTCTCTTTTATAAGGATTCATAAAATATTTGCTGCTCTATCTGAAGTAATTTGCTGCATTTATTTCTATAGTAAAATAAATCCCACTGAATTTCTATAAATGCTTTTAATATTTGCTGTTACTTGTGACCTGAGTCTAATAATTAGAACGAATGAGTTTTCATGTATTTGTTTCATATGTCTCGTCCTTGATCCCACAAATTGTATCAACAATGAGAATTGAATAAAAACAATATCAAAAAAAAAAAAAAAAGGAAAATTTCTTTCACTTGTTACAAAAGTAAAAACAAACAATTTTTAAGGAAATATTTTAATGATTATAATCAAATGTAAGGCCATGAATAAACGCTTTCTTTTCCATTTGTTGAGAATATATCCTGATTTGACTTTCATCAAACTGTGATAATTGTGCGTGTGTGTGTGTATATGTGTGTCAGCCAAACAAATCTTGATCATCATAATCATCATCATCATCAGAGCCAAATAAAGGAGGGGGAGCTTGAGGTCGCAGATCCTGGAAGAAAAAAAAATTCTTTTACAAAAGATGTGTAATGGATAAATACACACAAAATTTAATGTGGAGTTTTTTTTTTCACCTATTTGGCAAGAAACTAATACAAAAAAAAAAAAAGGCAAATTTTTTTTTTTTTTTTTAATCATTTCACCCCGAGCAAGGCAGAAACGCCACTGATGTGCAGGGGGCTACATAAATGTAAAAAGATTAATTAGAAAAGAGTCAGGAGTACAAACTAGTTAGAAAGGAACAATAGAAAGCTGAGAAAGCAGGTGCGATGACAGATGCATAGGTGGAGAGAAAGGGAAGGTTATACGGGGGTGGGGAGAGAGCTAGAGTCCAGTGGTTAATAGATGAGTATTGACTTTGCATTTAAATTTCTGGAGGTTGTAGCCGCCAGGAAAGCAAGAATACGGGAGCGAGTTCCACAGGCGGGAAGTGCAAGAGAAGAAGCTGCAGGAGTAGAATTGTCATATGCATTTGGCTAACCTGACTGTGAATGGGTGGGACCCAGTTGCCAGTCTGGTTGCACGAGTAAACACCTGTTGAGGAGGCATCAGTGACTTTTGCACATCATCTTTTATATGCCTTCAAGAAACAGCTGATCGTGGCCCTTACTTTCCCTTGTAGCTCTTAATAACTTTTGTCTTTCAAACCCTGCTCTGCTATTCATTTGCTTAAGCCCATCAAGTACATCATGTGCTGTTTCACCTGTCTCTCTTTCCCTCTAACTTCTCTGTGAGTATCAGATTCTCCAAGCCTTCCTTTCTCATGACGTGTCCCAGAAACTTCAGATGTCTCTTCCTGATGTTAAGGTGATTTTCCAAGCGCAGCTTAGATGTGGCACAAGGCCGAAAGTATGAGGCACCCAGTGAGGATTGAACTCACTACTCAGTTGTAACTGGTTTCAGTGAAACAAGCTCACTAACCATTACACTATGACGAGGTGCCTCTTCCTGATGTTAAGTATAAGTTTCCTTTTCATTTGCATTCTCTCCAAAACCTCATCGTTGCTAACATGTTTCATCCATAGTATCCTCAGCATCCTTCTGTAGAACCACATTACGCTCCTTTGTCTTTCCTTTATCTTTGACAAGATTGCTCAGCATGAACCAGGAACATGGCTCATGGGTGCCACACACACTGACCGAGAGAAACAACCTCCAGCACTCTTCCATTGGTACCAGTTTACTTGTCCGACACCAGGCTATTTATGGATACAAAGAAAGGTTTTGTTTTTACCGAATTATCCCCAAAGGTGTTTCTACGTGAATATGAAGCAGAGAAAAGAATGGGTGAGTCCTGACAAGCAGACAACAACCCAGACCAAAGCAGCAACCACGTAAGTGAATAATCTGCATTTGCTGGGATTAGTAAGGACTAATTTACTATAAAATGCTACAAAACAGTAAATCAGTCAATGCTAAGCTGCATGTTGAACAGATGAACAGACTTGAAGCAGCTAAAAAACCTGACCAGCAATATGAGTGGGCCCATGCCATCAAAAATGACAGAAAAATATAAATATCGATACGTCATCTAAAATGACGGCAACATATATATTGATGTACTTACTATTGAGTATCTTACATTAAGACATGAGAAAAAAAAAAACAAACCAAATCTAGAGTGTGGCAAGAGGGATATATATATATATATATATATATATATATATATATAAATAGAAAACGATCTTTATTATAATAGAGAGGATATGTATATATATTCTTCAGTAACTGACAACATAATTGTTGCAAAAATATAAAATAAAGCTCATTGTTAGTAAAGAGAATGAACTGAGCTGATGATGCCTCACTATTGTCTCTCTCCCCATGAATGTGACAGGAAGAAAATTATATATATATATATATATAGCATAATGATGGTCCACGTATACTGTCTTAATATGTATAGGAAAAACTACTAAAAAGTTGTAAGTTTAAAAAAGTATTTTTTTTTTTGACAGTATTTATTTATTTCTATTATATATATATATATTTGATATTTCAGACCGGCCTCGGCCTTTTATCAGAAACAAATGATTTTAAAATTTAAACTAGAAGCGTTCGTCACGAGAGCATTTGTCGCGAGAGTGTTCGTCAAAAGATGTTTACATCACGTGACAGAGAAAGCGATAGAGTTTTTTAATATTTGTAAATGTAAACCTATCTCTAATAATACTTTTAAATGTTGTTTTAAAGAAAAATTTTTTTAAGTGTATCTAGAAAATGTTTAACTATATATATATATATATATATATATATACACACACACATAAATAAATACCCAAACGTTTTTTATTATAGTAGAGAGGATGACAATGCTTGCACTTATATCACTAACTTAACCAAATTTTCAATTAAAGAGCTCATCTGGGAAATTCTGCCACACCCAGCATATTCTTCTGATTTAGTCTCTTTAGACTACCATTTTCAGTAACTTTTTAACAATTTGAGGGGCGTTTCATTCAACAAAGTTGCTTTTAAATGTGGCCTGATGAATTTTTTAAAATCGATTTCTATTGTCAGTGCATTGAATAATTAATAGATCATTGACAGGAGGTTGTAAACAACGACGGGAAATATATTACAGAAATATTCATTAGAACTATTAATAAATGAGTGGGCCTGTGCTGTCAAAAAATATCCTAATTTTTATATGTTAGGCCTAAATGGCAAAATAATGTTCTCTGTTAACCTTATCAAATTTTATTCTATCTACTTACACAATTTTACTTGTTATTTCATATTAAGTTAAGAATAAAGGAGACAATTACATTCTATACATGATCTGCTATGACTGATTTACTCATCGCAGAATATGGATTTCAAAATAATTGTTATTCCCACTTCACCTGTCAACCAAATAAGAATTATGTATTTACCTCAAATGAATCTTCTCGGTTTATGTCACGCGTGCTGTTCTCTTTTGAATGAAGGTTGGAGGAGACGTCGGCCTTGGCTTCGAGTTCATCGCTCGATACTGAAGTGACAGCTGAACTGAAAAGAGCAAAATAAGAAAAAAATCAAAAATAAATAAATGCCCGTTTTTCGTTTCACCGGCAAAAGTTTGGCGGAGGGAGTTGAATCTGAAACCAGTCAAGAAATGTAAGTTTTGACAGTTAAAAATTTCAAAAGGGACATCAGACGAACTTTCTTGTAATGATGATTTCTTGCTATCGGCTCCATGATGATTCAGTCAATAAAATCCAATGTCAATCAAACTGTTAACAGTTCAAATTATAGAATGAGGCTCAAGCTATTAAAAAAAAAACTAAAGCTTTTGATTCTGAAGTGGATTACGAATAATCTGTCAGGAGATGTATAGATTGAGCTCAAGACTTCATCTCTTATGTGTTTACCATGCAGGGGTCAGACAAAAATGTTTACAAACAACAAACTGAATTTGTAAACATTTTTCTTTATCTTAGGCTCGTTTTAATTTTCTAAATTCTTCTTATCCCTTCCAATTTTTATTATCCGTTCATCTATTTACCTAAACGTTATACAAACACAGTATTTTTTTTTTATAATCATATCGCCCCAAGCAAGGCATTTTACTGCCACTGTTGTGCAGTGGGGTTACATAGGAGGAAAGTTATGAGAAAGAGTGTCAAGTTAAACGAGGTAGCAGGAAGTGGGTAAGAGAGGGATGACTGTGGCCATAAAGTGAGGAATCAGTTTTATATTGATTGTAATGTAGAATCGACCCCCCACTTTATATCCACATTATAATTGTACAGAAATTTTTCTTTTTTTTTATAATCATATCGACCTAAGCAAGTCATTTTACTGCCACTGTTGTGCAGTGGGGTTACATAGGAGAAAAGTTATGAGAAAGAGTGACAGGTTATAGGGGGTGTCAGGAAGTGGATAAGAGAAGGATGAGAATACTGATGAGAGTGGAGTGGACAGAAAAAGAAGCATGAGAGAGAGGATGCAGGTTAGTGAGATAGGAGATGACCATTGACTTTATATTTAAATTCTTGGAGATTATAGCTGTCGGGAAAACAAGTAAATGGAAGGGAATTCCACAGGCGGGAAGTGCGAGAAAAGAAGCTGCTGGAGTAGAATTTGCATTTACAATTTATTGATTTCACAGTAAAAGAGTGGGACCTAGTTGCTAATCTTGGGGCTCAAGTAAATTTATATATAGGGGGCACCAGTGAGCTAAGTTCATCGCAGCAGAAGCCATGAAAGTATTTGTAGAAGAGACACAGGGAAGCCACATTGCGCCGGGGAGAATGTGGCTGTATCTGAGCTGCCAAGTCGGGATCGATCACATTACAGATTCTCTGTTGGATTTTGTCAAGGATACCCAGGTGGATAGCAGGAGCATCCGACCAGATATGGCAGCAGTATTCAATGAACGGGCGGATGGTAGATTTATATATGTGCAGGTGTGTTTCAGGCGGAAAAAACTTCCTGGCCCTACACAGAGAACCAACTTTCTTAGCAGTGGATTTAGCTATGGATTCTATATATCCATTCCACTTGAGGTCTGTTGTCAGAGTTAAGCCGACGTTAGGTTAGGCTGGTTGATTTTATATGCCAACACTTTCTGGGTTCTTTAATGGCAGCTCTTGTATTGGGAAGCCCAGTGAGGCTTAAGTTTGCTACTCAGTAGCAATGGTCAACCAAATTAGTCTATTACCATATGCTAATTGCTAGTTGGTTGATTTTATGACAGTTCAAGTTTTGTATGAGGCACTCATTGAGGATCAAATTCACTACTTGGCAGTAATAGCCAACCATACAAGCCTTGCTAACCATTACCAAAAAACCTTTTAGTGTTTGAATATACTTTTACCAATTAATCATATAAATATGTAGTAATTCAAAAGGATCAATTTATTACTTAATAACTATAGAAGAATAATCCCTCACTTCATGCCCACTAGTTTATCTCTGTCAAAAAATACAGTAGATTTTTGTTAAGGTTTTTATATATATATGGTGATTTTCTAAGTGCAGCTTAAATGTGGCACAAGACCGAAAGTATGGGACACCCTGTGAGAATCGAACTCACTACTCAATTGTAATGTTTCTAGCAAGATAAGTTTGCTAACCACTACACCACCTCGAGGTGCTCTAAGGTTTTATATATGTAAGTTTAGGTGGGTTGATTTCATGATACGTCAACACTTGTCGGGTTATTTGATTTCGAATTTTGTTTAGTACACCCAGTGAGGATCAAACTCGCTACTCAGTAGTAATAGTCAATCAGACCAGCACGTAACTAGTCAGTCAGTTAAGTGCCATGCGTGATACACGCTTGGGCGATCATGTCTCGAAAGAGACATGACTGACTGGGTAGAAGATTATCCTGCAGTAGGTTGCCATTGCTTTCTGCGGTAGACTGGTTGCCGACCAGGGCTATAGAACCCAATCTGTCCTGTTATTTAACCCATAACTGAAAGGAATAGACAGATTAATACCTTTCCCAAGGGTATTTGCGCGTAAGTGAATACAATGAATTCGGCTGGAATTCGAACTCGGCTCCCCGATTTCTCGCTCCGAGCCGATATCCAATGCACCACAACGCACATTCATGTAAATAGTATGAACCAATTAATTTCGTATATGAAAAAGAATAAGGAATGTACAAGTATTTTCTGTATATTTCTGTTTCTGGGATGAGGAATCATATAATAATTCTGCTTGTTCCTTCCTTAGTTAGTAAGTTAGTTTCTCCGTCCGTTACGCCACTGAAGAAAGATAACACACTTACTCTCTACACGATCTTTTCCTTTCTATCTTTTTATAATCTATAAACACTACTCTCCTCAGCCTTCCTCTCACCTTTGCCAAATGGAAGGGTAGTAAAGAGTGAAAGAATAGGAGGAGAGAGCCTATAGCATTACCGTAGCAGTAGCAGCTTAAGCTGGTGGTTGTAGCAGTAATTGTGTGTGTATACGTGTGTGTACTGTAAAATATGGTAAAAATAGGTAGGTTTGTTGTCGTATCCCGCAACCTAATAACGAAATGTCTGGCCTCTACACCCTTGGCCATTACATTGTTAATCTTTTCTGTTTACAATGGACACAGGAGCCATGATTTTTCAGCAATAAAAAAGAAACATTTTCTCTTTCAAAATCTCTCACAAAATTTTGGTTATGGTGTGTGCATACGCTGCTTAATATAATATCAGATTAGAGTGGACATTACTTTTATAGATCTTTTAATAAAATTACACTCTGTGTTATCGTTATTTTATTATCCAATACCTTTGCATTTGAAGACGTTACTATCATTTGTAGTATGACAAAGTAAAACTTTTTCCAGGAAATCATAATTATCCTTCCGTGGAAATTCCATGGGTTCTGCTAGTTTTAATTACTGGCAGCAAGTAACCCAGAATGGTACAGGATTGGAAGAGTAAGAATTCTCATCTTTATATGACCTACATTTGCAGACCTTAAATACGGAAGATAACTCTTGAATTTTTTTGAAAGAGTTATTCTCCATGTCAAACTTACTGTGTTGAACTTATCTTTAACAAAAAAAATACTCGAAAATAAGAAATTAAAACGAAGATTAAACTAAAGAGCCAGGCACAATTTCTTTTTCTTTGTTGTGTAAAATAATAAATTTGCAAGGGGGTGTATAAGTTTTGAGACAAATCAGATGAAAAATGTTGAAGTGTATTTCAAAAGAATTCAGTGAGGATACACACTGACACACATCTTCAATTTTATTTATAAAAATTTACACTATATTGTTTGAATTGTTGTTCTCATCTTCGTTGCCATATTCACAATATTCTGGCCGTTGTACACTCTGGCCTTCTTTAGATGATTTGAATTTTAAACTGAACCCTTTATTTCATCCACCGGGGCAAATTGTTCTGGTTCCATGGGCCAGATCATTTTTGGATGTGTGCTCTGTCATAAAATATGACGAGGTCATCACATAACACAGGAAAATCACGCAGAGAGACTTTGAGAGCCAATATTTATGGTACATGTTGAATGCTAAAGTGTTAAATAAGATAACGTCAATCTACCTTCAATATGCAATTATATTAAATCTAATGACTCAATGTGGCTTGAGGTGTTTTTTTTTATTTTTAGTCGTATTGATCCCAGTAGAGCATAGGCCATTGACAACCAACCCCTTGCCATCAACTAGGCAGTTATCGATGTTTTTGTAATTTGTCTTACAAGTAGGGGTCTACAAGTAGGTACCCAAACCTATTTATTCTCTACACAAACCTATTTATTTTCTGGGTAAGGTAACCAAGGTAATTAAGTGCCATATGTGATACACGCTAGGTCAATCATGTCTCTTTTGATCCATGGCTGGCAAGGTAGAAGATGCATAGTTTTTCTCTAATCCTCTTGCCACAAATCTTTCCTGTGAGTATCAAAGTTTCCAAACCCACTTTCCTTATTATGTGCTGTAGAAATCTCTTTCTAATCCTATGTATAATTATGATTTTTGTTTCCAGTTCCTTCTAAAAATCTTCCCATTCTCTTTCACTTCCAGTAGCCCCCTTGCGTCTTAGTGGCATTATCACCTTAATTGGGGTGGACTGATTAAAAAAAACAAAAGAAAAAAAAACAAACAGAGTGCCTGATACTGACAGAAGTTCATTAACAGACTATGAAGTCAAAGGTAAGTGAAGGTGTATATATATATATATATATATATATAATTAGGTCAGGACATTTCATCACAGAAATGTGCGAGGTAAATGGTTAGCTGGATGAGAAAAAAAAACACTACAATTTATATTTTCTGATATTTTTTAGTTGATTGCAGCCAGAGAGATCAGCCGATCCAAATAAGGGTTTTTCTATGTCACATATCCCTTCAGAACATTGGCAATCATGGCTCTCCACAATTTTCTGTCATTTGTAGCTCTTAATGTCTTTTTCTTATCTCTCCTTCAGTCATCCATTTACTCAACTTTGCTAGGTAGGTTATGCATGGTTTTCCTCTTACCACAAATCTGTCCTCTGAGTATCAAATTTTCAAAACCCTCTTTCCTCATTATGTTCCTTTAAAATTTCAACAGTTTCTTTTTGATTCTCAGAATAATTATGATTTCTGTTTCCATTTTCTCTAATATCTGTTGTTGTTCGCATGTTCAGTCCATGGTATTCTTAGTACCTGCTCTTTTACCCTCAATCTTGTGTGTGTCACATTTGCCAAGCCCTCTTTCCTCATTATATGCTTTAGAAATTTCAGTAGTCTCTTCCTGATTCATAGGGTTCATTTTGTTGCCATTGTCTCTAGATCTTTATCAATGTTCACAGTCGGTTCATAGCATCCTCAGCATCTTTCTGTAGAACCACATTTCTGTTGCCTCTAGTCTCTTCTGTTAGGAAATAGTCAAGCATTCACTGCCATTCAGGAAGACTGATATTACATAACTATGCAGTGCTCTTTTCTTTGTTTTCAGCAAAATCTTTCTATTTCTTAATACTTTTAACATGCCTGGAACTTTGAGTTGACTATAGCATTTTCTTTTTTTTTTTTTTTTTTTTTAAGAAATAATAAATGAAATCTAAAAAAAAATAAGTAGGACCTTCTACAGAAGGAAGCTGAGGAGAGTGACAAAAAAGGACTACAGATAAACAGCAAGAAAACTGAATGCATTGTCATCAGCAAAAAAGAACCCAAAATGCCAAATACAGTTGGGGGATACTAGAATCAAGCAACTACAAAAATTTAAATACCTAGGAAGTGTTCTAACAGGAGATGGAAAGTGCAACACAGAGATCCGAAGGTGGATTGGCAAGACGAAGGATGTGTTCCAGAAGCTGAGTAAAGTACAAACACACAAGAAAAATTTCCCTAGAAACAAAGAGAGTGCTGGATTGCTATGTGATGTCGGTTCTTCAATACGGCAATAAATGCTGGACAACATCATCGAAGACCCAGAAAAAAACTTGAAGCAGCGGAAATGTGGTTTTACAAAAGGATACTGCAGATATCATGGACCGAACATGTGAGCAATGATGAGGTGTTGGAAAGAATGGCAACGAAAAGAAAATGAATAGTGAGCATCAGGAAGAAACAACTGAAGTTCCTGGGACATGCAATGAGGAAGGAGGGCTTGGAGAACCTGATACTGACAGGCCAGATAGAAAGAAAAAGAGACAGAGGAAGGCAGTGGATAACATATTTGAAGGGCCTGATCAGGTTGATGACGGAATGGGGGTTGCAAGGTGTAACAGGAGAAAGCGTGCTAAGAGCCACCAGGATAGGGAGATGTGGAAAGCCATGATCGCCTACGTCCTGAAAGGATAGGGCCCATAGAAGAAGAATATATATGCCAACTGTTTATAAGAAATTATAATGTGAATATAAAATGGGGGATCAATTCTATATTATAATCAATATATAAACTGATCCCTCATTTTCTGGCCATACTAGTTTCTGTACATTTATATTCTAGATTTATGGTCTTGAGCTAGTGGATGGCAGAGCGGGTTTTGGTTGGTGTAACAGTAGAAAGTATGCTAAGAGCCACCAGGGATAGGGAGACGTTGAATGCCATGATCGCCTACGTCCTGAAAGGACAGGGAAAATAGAAGAAGAAGAATTAAACAATGAAAATTTATGAAATATTTCTTTATGGAAACTTTTTTTTTTTTCATTTCACCTGGTATATTCTCTTGCCATTATCAGGTGACATGATGTAGGTGCAATTTTGCAAGTGGTTTCTGTTGATGTATGGAAATAAAACTATTTCCTGTACATTTCATGGTACCAAAGAAACAAGAAAAAAATTTGGAAATTTTAAGGCAAAAATGATTTTTCTCATGAAAATGTGCGAAGATTTCAAAGGTCATGATTACAATTTATTTTAATGCATAAAAGTCTAAGGTTGCAAAAATATTTGGCTAGACAAATCTGTTCTCAGAAAGAAAGACAATGAGTGTACAAATCATTTGCATATAAAAACTGAAACTGATATATAAAACGTAATATTGGATAAAATCTCTGGCAAACTTGGACCTTCATACCCGAAAAAGAAATTGTCAAAAAGGACGGTTTTTCCCTTGACATCACTATTATTTTAACTACCTTCACTCCTCAACAATGTTTATTATTTTAAAAAATGATGATTAGAATTTTAATAAAACCTAAAGATATGAATGTGAATTTATACATTTTCTTTGTTCTTGAATTTATAACAAAAATAATAAACTTATTTGATTATTTATTTAGACTATCATATTGTTTATTGGAATATTTCGCAAAACATCAGCTAATTTCTACAAACCTTATAAAATGGTAAATAACATAGATTTCTTTATAATCAGTTACATATTTCAGTAATTTAATAAATGTTTATAAATTTATGATTAAAAAATCTTTTATTTATTCCTTTATAAATTTGTAAATGATGAATATTATTTGCATTAATTTTAATTGTATCAGTTTTTAGAATGCTGCAAATGAAAAATTATTCTTGTAAAAAAACGAGCTAATAGCGATTAATATTTTTATTTTATATTTCATTTAATATTTCCCTGTTTTTTTTCTATGAGGATTTTCATGGCAACCGCACCAAAAGGCTTTTTCCCTGGTGCCCCGTCCATGTTAATTCAAGCATGCTACTAGTTTGGCATCTAGGTCCCACCCTTTACCATTGCAATAAATAAATGCAACTTCCACTTCTACTTCAACAGCTTCTTTTCTCGCACTTCTCGCCTACGAAACTCTTTTCTGTTTACTTGCTTTCCTGAGAGCTACAATCTCAAAAAAATTAAGTGTAAAGTCAATAGCCATCTTCTATTTTCTTGAATCCTTCTTATCTTTTATCGTTGCTTTCACACTGCCAATACCCAGTCGTTTTTCTCACTGTAAACCCCTGTGCACTAGTGGTAGACCCACTTTGCTTGTTGTGGAATAATTAAAAAATAAATAAAGAAAAAATTCTCAAGAACAAAGAAATGAAACTCTTAAGTTTTTTTTTCATCACACATTAAGGTTTTATTACAATTCTAATCATAGTTTTTTAAAACACTAAACATTGTCCTAGAATGGTAGTAGTTATAAACAAGGAAAAAAACTGTCCTTTTGACACTCCATGTTTTTTTGAGGGTATGAGGGTCCAATATTTGTATATACTTCTGAGATGAGGTATTGGAATTATTTAGATCATTTGGACCATTGCCCTCATCTTTATTGCCATATTCCCCTTCAATATCTGTCTATATTTCTGAAATGAGGTATTGTAATTATTTACATTGTTCGGACTGTTGTCCTCATCTTTATTGCCATATTCACCTTCAACATCTGTCTATATTTCGGAGATGAGGTATTGTAATTCATCACACTATTTACATTATTCAGACTGTTGTCCTCATCTTTATTGCCATATTCACAACACATAGGCCCGTGTATAAAAGCGTTGGTTAGATCCAGTGACTTTAAGGGTTGAGTTAAAGAGCATAACTATGACATCCAGATGTCACATGACTTATGGAACAAAAACAATGTACCCCAGTAATCAAAATTAAAGGTTTTGTTTGAAATTCCAGTTATCTGAAGAAGGTTAGAGTGTACAACGGCCGAAACATTGTGAATATCTTAATAAAAGGATCAAGTTTTGACAAAAGATTGTAAAATCTTATGTTCATTCTACGATTACCAACATTATCTAAACTTATTTATAAATGGAACTTTGTCTGTGTGTCCGTTACCTATAGACTTCGAAACGGCTGAAACGATTTTCTTGAAAATTTACACAGTTCTACTAAAAGCATCTGCGAGTGTTAACTAGGTTTTGTGTCGAGGTACCCCTGATAAATATCGAAAATTGATAATCGAAAAAATCGGCTTATAGAAGGAGTGGTCCGATTTTAATCAAATTTGATACACTCATAGACAAAGACATAAGAAACGATATTCAGAAGTTTCAAGGTTGCAGTTCTTACAATAGTGCAGAAAATTGATTATATATATATATATATATATATATATATATATATATAAAAGGCAAGATGTTTGTGTGTGTCCCCATTTATCTGCCTGTATGTCTGTATGCTTTTCAGCCTTTTCATTTTAGTTTTTGCTTCGGGTTTGGCTCTAAGTAGGTATAATTGTAATTCTTAGTCTTAGCCATGATACCATTTACTCAGAGGACTTATTTAGTCTTCAAAATTCAGTTTACGACGAAAAAAACTTATTTGATATCGATACCAGGAAATCAAAATTTGACTTACATCCATTCATTTTTCTTTCAGTTTACAGTTTCACTTTAACTGGAAACAACTATTGCTTTTTAGTCTTTCGTGCCAATGTCCAAAGAGTCTGAGCTCCGTCATGGATTAGTTTTAAAGCTTTCATTATACCCGAGCAACATCAGGCTATACTACTAGTTACATGATAACTGTAATCCTGCATCAAAACTATTTTGTTGGTACCTTATCCATTTGACTTTTTATATATTTTTAACAAATCTATTATTCTGTTTGTTTTTATTGCTGCTACACTTTTTTGCTATTGTATACCCGGCACAGAGTCCTGGAGGCAGATTGAAATTTGCAGCATATTGAAATAAAATATGTTATGTAAGACTGTAACACCTTAACTGTTGTATTGTTGTCTCAAGGAGTTCTTGCCGTTATTCAAACAAACTGAGTCTATGATTTTATAGAGATCAGATTTTATGAGTGTTCAAACAATAAATCCTAGAAAAAAGATTTTTAAATTGGCCATCCAATGTTTACAAATAGGCTGAAAAGAAGTGAAAATTTTTGAGGTCAAGTGTCACTTGGTTATAAATTAATAAAGTCCCAGTCACAGGCTTTTATAAACCAAGTTACAGATTTTTTTTAATCATTTCACTCCAAGCAAGACAGTTTTACTGTGCAGGGAGTTACACAAGAAAAAGTGATCAGAAAGAGGGGTAGGTTATAGGGGATGTCAGGAGGAGGGTAATAAACAGATGAATATATCAGTGTAATGGGGGTAGAGTGGATGGAGAAAAGAGCTTGAGAGAAAGGATGTAAGTTAGTGAGATAGGAGATGTCTATTGACCTTACATTTAAATTCCTGGGGAATGTAGCATGAAGGGGAAGCAAGTATATCGAAGGGAATTCCACATGTGGGAAATGCGTGAAAAGAAGCGGTTAGAGTAGAAATTGTGGTTACATTTTATCGGTTTCACTGTAAAAGGGTGGGAGCTAGTTGATAGTCTAGTAGCTTGTGTAAATTCATATATAGAGGGCACCAGTGAGCTAAGTTCATTGGAGCAGAAACCATGAAAGTATTTGTAGAAGAGGCACAGGGAAGTCATGTCACGCCAGTGAGAGAGCGACTGATAATGTTTTTGTTTTTAATAATTCTTCCACATCCAGTAACCCCTTGTGTCTTAGTGGCTTTACTGCTGCTTAGGGTAAAAAAAAAAAAAAAAAAGAGGAGAGAGAAGAAGAAGAAAAAAAACACAAGCAGTAAAAGACCACAAACCACTGCCAAGTCAATACTGACATTTTTTTTTGGCTTTTGGACAATAAATATTAAATTTATATTGTAATACAAAATAGTGCATTCAGAAATATTATGGTGTAAAGTAATCTAAGGGAAGTAATTCAGTATTTGGCATGTGAAATGTAAGAAAAAATATTAGTAAAGAAACAGGAAAAATGACCCAGAAAGTTTATCCCATACCAGATTAAATGCAAAATCTAATCCGTTTGTACCAGTTATGAGGCCAATCATCCTTGAAAGTTTCAACTGAATCCAATCAGTGGGTCTTGAGATATCTTGACCATGGACAGACAAATACAACTGACTACAATACCTTTGTCTTAAGGCAGAGGTTAAAAAGAAAAAGGCAAAGAAAAAAGTTAAAAATAATCTGATAAAAATATTTTTGTTTCTTATTTTCTACTTGTGGTTTATTGTTAAAAGCATCTGAATAATTTGTAAATATTTATCTTTTCATTTGAAGTTTAAAATGATTCTGCAGTTTTTTGCCAATCATATTGTCAACAAATTTATCAAAATACGAGGGTCATTCAATAAATAAGGTGAATTTTTCGGCATAAGGACTTCTACGAGGGTCATTCAATAAATAAGGTGAATTTTTCGGCATAAGGACTTACTCACTGAAGGTCAATTCAATAAGGAAATAGAGGGAAATAAGAATTTTTCGGCATAAGGACTTCTACGAGGGTCATTCAATAAATAAGGTGAATTTTTCGGCATAAGGACTTCTACGAGGGTCATTCAATAAATAAGGTGAATTTTTCGGTATAAGGACTTCTATGAGGGTCATTCAATAAATAAGGTGAATTTTTCGGCATAAGGACTTCTACGAGGGTCATTCAATAAATAAAGTGAATCTTTCGGTATAAGGACTTCCACGAGGGTCATTCAATAAATAAGGTGAATTTTTCGGTATAAGGACTTCTATGAGGGTCATTCAATAAATAAAGTGAATCTTTCGGTATAACGACTTCTACGAGGGTCATTCAATAAATAAGGTGAATTTTTCGATATAAGGACTTCTACGAGGGTCATTCAATAAATAAAGTGAATTTTTCGGCATAAGGACTTCTACGAGGGTCATTCAATAAATAAGGTGAATGTTTCGGCATAAGGACTTCTACGAGGGTCATTCAATAAATAAGGTGAATTATTCAGTATAAGGACATCTACGAGGGTCATTCAATAAATAACTGTCTAGCATGACACAGTGAACAAACTTTCTTAGCAGCTGACTTAGGAATGGATTCAATAGTCTCTTCCCATTTCATGACAGTCATGAATGTTAGCCCAAGAAGACGCAGCAAGTCACTCTCCTGAGGGTCAGGATTAGAATGAAGGCAGAAAGGAGCCCCCCCATTGAGAGAGAGAGAGAGAGAGAGAGAGCAGTTTTATTTTGGAGGCATTAAAATTAGCAAGTCATCCTTTGCCTCAGTTAAAGACAGACAGTAGGTCAGTTTTGAGATCTGCTACAAATTTAATCAGAATATAATAAGTGATTGTTTCCTTGTGAAATGAGAGAAGAGTTTCCATTTTTAAATTTTTCTTAACTTCTGCCATTTAATCAATTCCTGGCTTGGTAGCTTCGCCAAAACTGTCGAATCTACAATTTAAAAACCCAATGCAAAATGATATTTGGTAAAACTACTCGAGCTGCTGGGCAGAAGTCAGTTGACATTCAATCCAAATTGAAAGAGCTCCACTTTTGTTTTGAACTCAGATGCCCTCTTCTTGTCAACCAAGGCCAGAAAACCTATTCTGCTTTGCTATTTAATCCATAGCCGGGGAGATAAAAGATGGATTCATGTCTTTCGTCAGAGTATTATTGAAAAATGAGGATAAACATTAACAGCCGAAATTGAATTCTGCTCATCAATTTCATTCTTCATTCCACTTGATCACTCCTTACAATGACTATGATATAATTAAACATTATTTAATTATAAACACAATACAATTTATGTCCATTTCAGTCTTGCTGGGAGCTGACACTTTATTCCAGATCTGTGCTTTTTACAAAAGACTATAGATGAAATTCTGATCAGTTGCAATAAAAAGCAACTAAAATTAAGATGAAAGAAATATTAGTCAAAACATCAATAATGTTTGACAAAGCTTCATTTTATAAAAATTTAAGATAATTTTACTAGGGTAATCTACAAGTTACCCAGATTGATGTACACCTGATGAAGGCTGGAGGGCACAACAGTCGAAACATGATAACGATAACAATGATGAGGACAACAGCCCCAATATGAACAGTGTAAATAATAACTCCTCATTCCAGAAATTAAGACAAAAATATATTAAGGGTCTGATGATTTGAATGGTGGCCATGAAAAGCAACTAAAAGTAGAAGAAATGCTTGTCAAAAATTAATGTTTGACAAGGATTTATCTAATGATAATTCAAGATAATATTACGATTAATTATTACTGATAAGACATGAATTTAAACTTGCTACTAGATTGGCATTTAGGTCCCACCCCTTTAACATTGAAATAAATGTAACTGCCACTTCTACTCCAACAGTTTCTTTTCTCACTTACCGCCTGTGTAATCCCTTCTGTTTATTTGCTTTCCTGAAAGTGCAATTGCAAAAAATTGAAATGCAATGTCAATTGCTATCTTCTTGAATCCCGTTCATCTTTTATCCTTTATTCAATACCCGCTGTACCCAGTCTTTTCTCTTCCCTGATAGCTACAATTTCCGAAAGATTTAAATGCAACGTCAATTGCCATCTTCTATCTTCTTGAATCCTGTTCATCTTTTATCCTTTATTCAATACCCGCTGTACCCAGTCTTTTCTCTTCCCTGATAGCTACAATTTCCGAAAGATTTAAATGCAACATCAATTGGCATCTTCTATCTTCTTGAATCCTTATAAAGAAACTTCAGAGAGAAAAAAAAAATTAAATTAAAAAGAGGGTAAAGCATTCTCTATCCACGGCCAAAATTGTAAAAAGAAAAATATTACAACTAATAATTGACAGAATAGATAATAAATACAACTGCAACTTCTACTCTAATAGCTTCTTTTCTCACACTTCCTGCCCGTGGAACTCCATTTCGTATACTTGCTTCCCTGACAGCTACAATCTCTAATAATTTAAATACAATGTCAATTGCCATCTCTTATCTCCTTGACTTGCATCCTTTCCCTGACAACCCTTGTATAAGGTTTTTCACCCTGTAACAATCAGGCCCTTTCCCCCCATCCACTCTACTCTCATGCAGCTCTCTTTACAGAAGTGTTCTCAATCTTCTCTCATCCATTCTCTGACACCCCCTGTAATTTGTTCCTCTTTCTCATCACTTACCTCTTATGTAAACCCTGTACACCAGTGGCAGTAGTGCCTTGCTTGGGGTGAAATGATAAAAAAAAAATTTAAAAAGTAAGTGTGGAATAATTGAATTTATGTCTGGTCATTGAGAACACAAAAACAAATAGGAATAAAGTCCTATAAAAATTAAATATCTAAATCTAAACTTATTTATAAATGGAACTTTGTGTGTGTGTTTGTGTGTATCCTTTAACTATAGACTCCGAAACAGCTGAACCGATTTTCTTGAAAATTTACACAGTTGTACTATAAGCGTCTGCGAGTGTTCTTAGCTAGGTTTTGTGTCGAGGTACCCCCGATAAATATCGAAAATCGATAATCGAAAAAAATCAGGTTATAGAAGGAGTGGTCTGATTTTAATCAAATTTGATACACTCATAGACAAAGACATAAGAAACGATATTCAGAAGTTTCAAGGTTGCAGTTCTTACAATAGTGCAGAAAATCAGTTATATATATATATATATAAAAAGGCAAGATGTTTGTGCGTGTTTCTGTTTATCTGCTTGTATGTCTGTATTTTTTCAGCCCTTTTATCTTACTTTTTGCTTCGGGTTTGGCTCTAAGTAGGTATAATTGTAGTTCTTAGTCTCAGCCATGATACCATTTACTCAGAGGACTTATTTAGCATTCAAAATTCAGTTTACGACGAAAAAAACTTATTTGATATTGATACCAGGAAATGAAAATTTGACTTACATCCATTCATTTTTCTTTCAGTCTACGATTTCGCTTTAACTGGAAACAACTATTGCTTTTTAGTCTTTCGTGCCCACGTCCAAAGAGTCTGAGCTCCAGGACCATGGATGAGTTTTAAAGCTTTCATTACACCCGAGCAATACTGGGTTATACTGCTGGTTTATCATATTTGTTACCATATGAGATACACTTAAAAGGAATTCACCATGTGTATATAGTGTACTTTTTCTTTTTTAATCATATCACTTGCATTTAAATTCCTGGAGGTTGTAGCTGCCAGGAAAGTAAGAATATAGAAGTGAGTTCCACAGGCAGGAACTGCGAGAAAAGAAGCTGTAGGAATAGAATTGACATCTGCATTTGGTTGATCTCACTATGAATGGGTGAGACCCAGTTGTCAGTCTGGTTGCACGAGATCAGTTTGAAATCAAAACTGTTTTATACCCTAGGACCCTGATGAAACCAGAATTAAATTTATATGATTATAATTAAAATAATGTTGAAATATACAAAAATATTTGCAAACAAGAATTCTGATTACAGTTTTAGTGTTTTTCTAAAATATTCTTTGTTAAACGAGCGTGCCTATGTCATAAAAAAAATGATAGCAAAATATTTATATCAATATGCCATATAAAATGACAACAACATATATATTGATACACCTACTAATGAGTATCTTGCATTAAGACATAAGAAAAAAAACCCTGAGTGTGACAGGAGGGAAATATATATATATATATATATTTGTATATATATTGGTTACGGTCATATCATGTTGAATACACCGGTTCTCGCTCAATCACCAAAGTTAAGCAACGTTGAGCTTGGTCAGCACTTAAATGGGTGACCACTTTGGAATACCAGGTGCTGTAAGCGTTTATTGACAGATGTGCGTTGTGGTGCAGTGGATATCGGCTTGGAAAAGGAAATCGGTGAGCCGAGTTCCAATTCCAGTCAAACACTCTGGTACTCTTGGGAAAGGTATTAATCCGTCCCTTCCCTCCAGTTATGGGTTAAATAACTGAGGTCTGCTGTTCATGCAATCTGTGGCGAACTTCTGCACCGACTGTTTGTTATCAGCAGTTCCAAAAAGTGTGGATGGTGCTACACAAGCCTTCACCACTCAATACAATTCTTTGTGTGGCAGTCTGAGTTAGACACTCATACGTCGAAATCAACGGGAGAGTCCATAATAATATATATATGCAAATAAATACACAAATCTTTATAATAGAGAAGATATGTATATATATTCTTCTCCACCCAATGACATAATTATTGAAAAAAAATAAAATAAGGCACTGTTAAAAAGCAAACATGTGGCAAGAGGTTTAATAACTGGCAGTAAAGTTTAATAATTGGTAGTAAAGAGAATGAACTGAGGAGATGCTGCTTTTCTATTGTCTCTCTCTCTCTCTCTTTCTCTTCCCCCACGAGTATGACTGGAAGGAAATATATATATATATATATATATATATATATATATATATATATATATATATACTTAAATTCAGTGTATCGAGGCAGCAGCTAATTTTCTACACATACTGTTAAATGTGACAGACAATGAATGTCTATTATGTTTAATCATGAGCCGTTCTAAGCATCGTATTTTAGCTTTAATTTCAAGTGAAAATAAAGACAAAAATTCTCCAACATTTGGATAATTTTTTATTAACTTGGTTCTAAGCTTTCAGTTCACATGACAGATTTTAGTCAACAATACAATAATACTCACTTATATACACAGTAAAAAGAACCTTCAGATATTGGAGGCCATCTACATTTAATTAAAACAACCTACACTTAATAATATGTTTAAATCTGGTTATAACACATTACATTCCATTTAAATATATGGTTCTGTTAACATTTCGAGCTCTCATGCGTTGTGACGTCATAGAACCGCATTACAAATTTGCAAAGTTTTATGTCAACACAAGATAAAATCGTCTTTGATGGTGGATGTTTTTATGTTAACGTCCTTGTAACCTCTCTGAAGATGGTTTAGAACCAACTTAATAAAAAATTATCCAAATGTTGGAGAATTTTTGTCTTTATTTTCACCTGAAATTAAAGCCAAAATATGATGTTTAGAATGGCTCATGATTAAACATAATAGACATTCATTGTCTGTTATATGTACCAGTATATGTTTAGAAAATATACATCTATACATACACACACACAAATACACAACGGTCTTTATTATAATAGAGAGGAATATTTCGTTCATTATGGTTGATTGTTACAGGGTAAAAATCGTATTAAGTGTAATCAGAAATATTTACAATACAAATATATTTATTAAAGAACATAATTACATCATACCATATAAAATTTTATACAATCAGAAACAAATTCAAAATTCTGGAAAAAGTGTCATTTAATGACCAGAATGAAAAGTAAAGCAAGTTCATATCTAAAATGAAAACAAAATTATTTACAGTTTATACCAGCATTTCCCAAACTATGGGTCACGACCCACTGGTTGGTTGCAAAAAGTTATCCTAGAATTACGTCTTAACTTTGATTAAATTCTATCTGTCGTGGTATTAAGCAGTATAATGTTTTGACGAGCTTTATGAATCAGAGTGGGTCGTACTCTCAATCATTCGTCATTGTAAAAAGGAAATCAATTTTCACTTATTCAGATAAATAATATTTTTTTATATTCTTTCATATGTTTCTGCCCAGTAAATTTGAGTGGGTTGCCATAAGCTGTAGTCACTGATAGTGGGTTGCAGTTCTAAAAAGTTTGGGAACCCCTGGTTTATACAAGAAACATTTTTTTTCATAATATTTTCAATAAAATTTAGTAGAATCTAAGGAAGTGTCTGCGCTTTGATCATGGTGATAGCAGTCATTATGACTTGTTGAATTGATTGATTGATGGATGTAATTAATTTTATGGCATATCAACCTTTTGCTAGTTATTTAAAGCCAGAAAATTATTTTAGATGCTAAGAATGTTTTCTTTTCGAGATAATAAGGATTAACTGATAGAAGTTTCACTAACTCATAGCTAGAGGAAAAAGAGATGAATTCATAAATTCCCTGAGAATATTTGCACATAAATGAATATAATGAACCCAACTGGAATTGAAACTGCAATTCCTGATTCTGAGCCAGTATCCATTACACCACCCACACATCCAAGCTTACAGCAAATGTTTACCAAAAGCAGTCACCCATCTAGGTACTGATCAAGCTTGATGCTGCTTAACTTTAGTGATCATATGGGAACCAATGTTTTAACATGATATGGCTATAAGTCATCAGCTGATGAAAGTCTATGTTTTTCGCAAAGTTTTTTTCTCTTTCTTTATAAAAATCACATACAAGATTTTTTTTACGGAATTTATGTCCCAAATAGCATTTCTATAAATAGTCATAATTAGAACCCATATTAAATTCTTTCTTCGTTATAATTAATTTCTGTAGTATCATTTAATATTTAGCCTGTCTGTCTGTTAATAAGAAAAAAGTCTTTACGACAAAAGGACAGTCAGTCAAGTGCCATACACTTGGGTGATCATGTCTCTTTCAATTGCTGACTGACTAGGCAAAATATTTTCCCCACAGTAAGTGGTCATTTCTTTCTGCAGTAGAATGTTTGCCAACCAAGACTAGAGAACCCAATCTGTCCTGCTATTTAACCCATAGCTGGAGGGAGAAGAGGTTTAATACCTTTCCCCAAAGGTATTTGTGCATAAATGAATGCAACAAATTCAACTGGAATTTTATATCCATTATACCACAATTCATACAGTAAACTGAGACTCAAAATCTGGGTCACAATGATTGGCCGTCTCTAATATTAAGGACTGGCATAAAGAAGGTGTGTAACGTTGGGGGAGAATAGGACAGAACGGTAAATATGAAAAGACGGTATTTCAAACTCTGTATACCAAGACAAATGAAAAACAAAACCCGAATAATCCGATATGGTATGTTTTATCCTTTAAAAAGAATTTATCAGACAAATAATGTTTTTATTCATGGTAACCTATGTACATAATATCCGATACCCCGATTTACATTTGTTGACATTATGATACATTTCAGAGCAGATATGGTTATTACAATGAATCGAAAATTGTGTTATATAGGCTTGATTTAACTTCGTTTAGACTGATCATCATTCGTGGTCGAGATGTCTAACACGCGACAGATCAGTTGGTGGCTTTCCCTTTGTAGATAGGAGTTGCAGGTTTGAATCCTGCTGAATGACACACATTTTCATAACAAAACTTTATCGTAAATAATCAGGCCAGTACAAATAAATATATAATACTGTTTGATTATAAACAGAATATCTGCTTAAATACGAGTATCGATAAAAAATAATGTTCAAACAAATCATTTCAAATTGTCTGTTGCTTATTACCAAGTTTCGTTAATTTTCGTTAATTTCCGTAATATGATGATTACCGTAAATAATCAGGCCAATAGAAATAAATATATAATACTATTTGATTATAAACAGAATATCTACTTAAATATGAGTATCAATAAAAAATAATGTTCAAACAAATTATTTCATATATATATATATATATATAGCCTTTGAGATTTGAAAAAGAAATCAATTGACCAGCGGCTGAGAGTGAGGGAAAATTTACTCACCCCAAAATCATTTTACTCGACCAACCCCATTTTCTTAATAGACATAGTGTGAATCGCTGATGGAAAACAAAAAATGAAATTTTAATTAAAATTTCAAATGTGTTAAAAGGATTTAAAAAGTTTTGGAAAATAATAACAAAATGTAATCTTTCCTGGTAATAAGAGCATAAACATTTTGATGATAAAATTTGTTTTTATTAAGTTTGAGCCCTTTTAACATCATGATAGGCTGGGTTGTTTTTTGGAGGTACCTAAATGTAGTTTCTTTCTTCCGTTTGACTACAATTACCATCTCATGGATGATAAAAAAAATAAATATGATTTTCTGAATGAATTTTTAGAAAAAAATTATTTGTATAATTTGTTTTTTGGTCGCTTTTACTTTTTGTAAGCGGTGCGGAAATTTAGATGTTGAGCCAAGGATAATATTTTTTCAAATAAGTTTTAAAAATCTGTAAGCGTCTTTAATTTGGGCAACAGAGACATTTTGACTCAATTCTGGAAGTGTTAATTAAACGAATGTTTACCCTAACCGGGATGATAAAAGCGAGACAGGAGCTTGTCAATCTAAATTCCATTTGTCAGATCTTGCTTTGATGATTGCGGGATGTTTTGTTTAACCACACACTTCAATGTAAATCAGGCGCCATGCATGAGACCAAAGAGTTCAACAATGTCAATGTAGGTCATTCTAAGTAACTTGTGAATCTTCAATGGCATACTTTTGGGGTGTAAAAGGAATCAGATTTTTTTTTCTATATTTGAAGGGACATGTTTCATTGTGAGATATTTAATCGACCGTGGGCGAGTAAAGCAATAAACTTTAATCGCCCAATTAAGTTTTTAATCGACTGAGTCGATCGGATGAGTGAAATCTCAAAGGCTATATATATATATATATAATGTATATTTTGGCAGCAACTTTTTTTTATGCATCTTTCATTGAATACAGCTGACAAGAATGATTTAATCAATTTTTTATTTACTGTTTCCAGTATTCTAATGTTTTCTGTCTTTTAGGAGATAAAGAAAATGAAAATTATCTGTAGCTTTTATTGTTCCGGGTGCTTTCACTCAAGGGTGTTGTATAAGGAATGTTCATTCTCTGTCTGTTGTGCTACATATTAGTGATTTACTTTGTGCCCATTCTCGTGAATGAACGACCATTTGGGGCAGTCACATGACATGCGTGGCTGAGTTGATGTGAGGTTCACTTCTATTTTTTTTTTTTCTAAAACACATAACATGGCATTTCTACTAGTACTACTAGTACTACTAGTACTAGTACTACTAGTACTACTAGTACTACTGACAGTGTCAGATTTATAGCAAGAGAATGGCACTTAATCAGCAGAGCTTCCCTAATAAATGAGAGTTATGTCATTTGAAAAGGATTTTTGTGTTATCAACTAGGATTTTCCTTAGGGGTTCTGTTAAAATATGGGTTAATAAAAGCATTTTGATTCAACAGGTGACACACACACACACACACATATATATATATATATATATATATATATATATGTGTAAAAAGAACTCAAACAAGTTTTATGAAATTGAATCAACAAAATCCAATTTCTTGTCACACAACCGTGAACAAAATTTGTGGAGGAATTGTGACCAAAATTTGGGATGTTTTTATTAAATTACTTTTAATCAGCTCAAGCCAATCAACCAATAAAATTTTAATACATTAAGTTGGATACATATTTGTTGAATTTAGGAGATTATTCTTAGCCTTTTTTTACCCACTTCCTGATACCCCCTAAAACCAGTCACTCTTTCTTATAACTTTCCTCTTGTGTAACCCCCTGCAAAACAGTGGCAATAAAATGCCTTGCTTGAGGCGATATGATTATAAAAAAAAAAAAAATTCTATACTATTATGTGTATATAAAGTGGGGGGTCAATTCTACATTACTATCAATATATAAACTGATCCCTCACTTTATGGAGACTGTTATCCTTCTTTCAACCACTTTCTGACACTCCCTATAACCTGTCACTCTTTCTCATAACTTTCCTCCTATGTAATCCCCTGTGAAACAGTGGCAGTAAAATGTCTTGCTTGGGGCGATGTGATTATAAAACAAAAAAAAAAGTATATAATTAATTATAGGCTTATAATATGTCTTTTAAAGACGCGTGTTATTTCTCTCATATATTAAAGATTGACTAAGCTAGGTCTGACGTAAGTGTAGGCCAACTCGTGAGAGCTGAACTCACTAAACACTTACACTTAATACAGTGTAAGTAACCCGGACATAAGAGAAACCCCGGGTATAAGATAGATTTTCTCTGGTCCAAAATTAAAGCCTGTAGTAATGTATAGAAAATAGACCAAATCCGGATATAAGAGAACTTTTATCCGGTCCCAACAACTCTCTTATATCAGGGTTACACTGTATCATCACTTGCTAAGTTATTTTACTTGTCTAAAAAGAAGTACAAAGTGCAGATGGCACAAAGGTTAGTGGCTCAGAATGAGTAATAGGTAAGCAGAGTTCAAATTCCAGTTGATTTCATAATATTCTCTTTTGTGCGAATCTCCAGCTATGAGTTAAATAGTAAGACAAATTGGTCAATTCGTGTCTTGGCTGGCAATCACTCTAACGGACAACTCCAAAGTCAAATTGATTCTTCCTGTAAAAAATCCATTTGGTATAGAAAGCCTCAGCAGCATTAACTAATGTTAAGAGCTGTGTCCCTACAGAACCTGTGCCAAGGGAATATGAAGTTTTGAAATAGTTCCTAAAACCAATCAACCAATCATTTCCCAGAAAAATAAAAGGTGTCAAGTTGTTCAGTTAGAATTTCAGGTTTTATAGTCTCCATGGAAGTAGAAAAGACTTCCATTGGTAAACAGAAACTGATATAAGCAGTTTGGTAAATGAGTTCTACCATTTCATATGACGATGATCAAAGACAGAACACAATGAAATTATTTGCACATTTCAAGAATTTGGTCAAGCTGAAAGGTTTTTAATAAAATCCAAGGCTCCAACTCCAAGCTGAATACAAAGCAAAAAAAAAAAAAAAAAAGAAATAAAGAAATGTTAGATAATTGTAAAAAAAAAAAATAAATTTTTTTCTGTTTTTTTTGCAGATCAGGAATGATCATTATTATATCTTGATTTATCTGAACTATTGATTGTCGGAAAATTCAATCCATGTGTCTGGCAGTTGAATCTAGTGGAATGAACGGGAGGAGAAAAACAAGGGCAAAACAACAGAATTATTAACCAATAGGTATTCTCAAGTATGCACAAAGAAATGAGAAATTCATTCATGTGAATTGATTAAAGGGTTCAAGTTGAAGTTTTTATATTACTGAATACAAATGAATATTATGAATAACAACTGAAATGAAGTCAACAGTTCAAATAAATTGGTGTATAATAATGCCGAAGTGAAAAGCCTTAAAAACAGAGCAAGAATATTAGTCTGCAGAAAGAAATAGCGTAAAAAAATGTCTTCAAGAATTGATCTAGCATCAAGAGGAAAGAGAGAGAGAAATATGAGGCAGGCAAATATCTTGGGGTGTGGGGCAAGAAGGCAGTCAGTTTATAAGGCAGGTGCTGACAAGAAGGAGGAAGCAACACACTCGACAAGCCTTACTTGCTGGACACTGGCACTTGGGGTGCAGGGGATTCTGTTGCAGCTGTCCCATCCATTGGGGGCGTGACAACAACATCCAGCTGGCTGGGAGGGTCCTCTGATTCTGTGATTTTGGGTATAGCATCTGGAAAGACAGGCTGCTCTGTTGGAGGAGACACTGCATTCAATGTCGCACTTTCAACAGTTTCTTTTTTATCATCTCGATTTCCATCGTCAATAACATTTTTTTGCACTTGTCCGTTGGAGATTTCCAGATCTTCGGTTGCCTGATCTGGCGCTGCTTCTGGAGTAGGCACTTTGGGACTGCTTCTTGTCACAGATACAGTTTTGGCAGGAATATTATCTGCTTCAGCACTTGGTATTGTTTCTGGAGAGAATGGAGGAAAATCTTTTAATCAACATAAAAAAAATCTTTAACGAGCTAGTTGGATTAATAAGTTGAATAACTCAACATTGTAGGTCATAGAAACTTCGAAATTATTATTGAATTTTGGTTGTTACAAAAAGTAACAATGTACTTTCAGAGACAAATGAAGATATTCAAATGTAACAAGTGTTATATTTATCAAGAACAGAAAAATTATTATAAGCAATTGCAAAACAAATTCTTTTATTATTCCTTGAAAGAATTTGGGATTCTGGTGATAAAGAAACCTAATGGAGCTGGATTAATCTATTCTGATTTCAAAGATTTGTCCTTAAGAAAGTGTGTCAGTAATTTAATTAAATAAAAATCTTAATGTGATAATCCAGTTAAATTAGTGGACAGCACAATAAAATATCTTGTCCAATTGATGCAGAGTGTGAGAAGTTTACATTGTGTTTCGTTATAGAAGTTAAAAGTGTTACTTCGTTTTCTATATAAAGATTTTCTTCATAAGTTTACAATGTGTTTCTTTTATCTTTGTTTTTTTTTTTACATAGTGTTTCTTTATACAAGAGTCATTCAATAAATAAGTTAAATTTAATGGTATAAGGACTTCTTATACAGATAAAAGCTTAATTTTTAAATTTTTTTCCTTTACTTCTTTTTCAAAGGGATTTAATTTTTTTGCAGATTGAAAATAAAGACTTTGAGAGTTTTGGAGATTAACAAAGATGGCCGACCAAGAAGCATGCTCCAGGATTGAACAGAGGTCAGTTATCAAGTTTTTGGTTGCCGAAGGGTGCAAACCAGTTGAAATTCATAAGAAAATGTCAACTGTGTATGGTGCCACATGTTTCAGCCAAAAAAATGTCTACAAGTGAGCTAAATTGTTTCAAGAAGGACGAAGCAGTGTTGAGGATGAAGACAGGCCTGGGAGACCTACAGAAGTAAGGTCTCCTAAAGTGATCAAATCAGTCAATGACCTCATTCAGTCTGACAGAAGGGTGACAGTGGATGACATTGCAAGAACTTTGAGCCTATTTGTTGGGACAGCACACAAAATTGTCCATGATGACCTTGTCTATTCAAAGGTCAGCTCACACAGCAGCCCAAACAGTGCAGACCATCAACGAGCTGGGCTGGGAACTGCTCCCTCACACCCACTTACAGCCCAGATGGAAGCTGACGATAGTTCACCTGAAACAGGCCTATACTTCTGCTTAACCATGGAATAACGTGTCTGTCATATATATATATATATATATATATAAATTTATGTCTCAGTTTGAAATTAACTGATTAAATGGAGGGTTATGCCATATGATTTTTCTGCTTCTATTTTTCCTTTTTGGGCTACTAAATTTTTCCATAAAGTTGAACTCTGTCTCTAAGAATTTTATCATAAATTGTTTTGTGTTTTATCGAATATTTCTTTATTTGAGGAGTGTATGTTGATGCAACGTTCAACTGATGATGGAATATGTTTGATAACGGATGGTAGGTGATTAGAGTTGGAGTTTATATAGATTGGGTTAGCATTATTTTTCATGTAAGGTTGAGAGCTATTAGAAACTAAGTCTAATGTCTACATGTTTTATATTAGGGTTAATTACCACGCTAAGATCAAAAGATTTAAAAACTCTATGAATTAATTTCTTTGAGTCCATCACCCTTACCTCCAGTGGATTTTCTTACTATCACCAGTCCGTCATCTCTAGAAAGTCCTATATTCTTTATGTTTATTTCTTTATATGCTTTGAGGTTGTACAGGAGAAATAATCTAACTAAATCCGAAGGCTCTGCAGAATCCAGAACACATATAGATAAATAAAAATTTTCTATCGAGTTTTTAGTCCATTGTTCGTTGTTGTGGATAAGAACTGATTTCCTGCAGTTCGAGATTATTTTGATTTCCTCTTTTGAAATGTCCGAATAAAATTTCGAATTCCAACGCAAGATGGAAGAGGCTCTCAGATAAAGATGCGTAAAAGTCCACAACGTTGAACTGTAGGAAAGTAGAATTATTTTTGTCTTCGAAGTTCTTGAACCAATCAATTACCTTCGAGGTACCGTTCCATTGTATGAATTGGAGTTGGTTTTTTATTTGTTGGTTTACTCTTTCTAGTATTACCTTACTAATTCTACCGATCTCTGATTTTGTTGGGTTAATAATCCTAGTGGGTAATCTTCAGTGGAACTCTGGTTTGTGGTCTTTTCAAAGTATATACGCCTCCTTCATTGTAATTTTAGGGACTGTCACTGATTTTTAGTTTGTCAGTGGTATGTTTGTCCGAATGGTTAATTCGATCAATGTGGTTTGAGTGCTCCATGTTGAGTGCTGGCATTACTAAAATAGTTCCTAATGTAATATAACAGAGCTGTATACATGTTGTGGAGTAGTTTTTGCACTGAAAGTTATAATTGTGCTATGTAGGTTGCTAATCGATTTAACACACCCAAAATATTAGGAACTTGGTAATCTTCCATTGTAAGCTGACTCCTTAGTATTTGGCTTACTGCCATCTAATATCAATTGCCTTAGTCCAACTATGTCCAAACTGGAACTAACTAATAGTTCTACTGAACTCCAATAGAACTCTCTAGAACTTCCAAGAACTTCTCAAGTTAACTCTTATTAATATAGGAGGGAGAGTCTGATGAATAGGTGTGTTTCACCATAATATATATGATTGATCTATGGTTGGTTATGCACAGCAAGAATTGGATAAAAATTTGGCTGCAATACTTCAACCCTCTCCGATCTATTCTCCACACATTGCATCTCAGACTCTTTTAAGTTTTCTGATTTCATAAGAAACCATGAAATTAATTCTGATAAACTTTTAGTGTCTTTTGACAGTGTTAGCATGTATACCAATGTTCCTCTTTAAGACACCCAAAATATTTGACCTGACACTTTCTATAGGGGTCACCTAGGTCCTGTTCTTATTCCAGAAACCTTATTTTTGAAGTTTATGCATATAACAACAGAGGGCGTTGAGTTTAGTTTTGATAATACTATATATGCCCAAGTCTATGGGGTATCAATGGGTAGTCCGTTGGGTTAGGTATTAGATGACTATTTTGTTCATTTCTATAAGAGCCTTTTGTTTGAAAAACGTCGCAAACCCCAGTTATATTTGTGTTATGTCGATGATACAATTTCTATCTTTGACGAAACTACGGATTTTCCTACCCAACTTAGTTCCCTTCATCGATCTTTGCAATTCACTGTAGAAATAGAGAATAATCGTATTTTGCCTTGCTTAAACGTTTTCATTGAACATAGAGATGACTTGTTCATTACATCTGTTTATCACAGATCTATGTTGACAGATCTTTACCCCAACTGAAATTCATTTGTTCCAAAAGTCCTCTAAGATTAATTTGGTATCTACTTTTGTCCATTGCATGTCGATCTGTTCTTTTTGTCTAATCGATCAAGAATTTGAGAACATTCATCACATTTTGAGTGACAAAGTATCCAACTGTCGTATCGTGGAATGAAGAGATACACAGAGAAATGTAGATAAACTACTTTATTACCACAGTGGTACAACCAGGACGTATATACAATATTCACAGTCTCTCGCAGTAGTAGGTGTTACTTCTCGAAGTCCATAATAATGACAACCCTCCCCGTGCTAAACACACATTGTCTTTTATACATTCGGCGAGTAGATGTCACATGGTACAAGCCATGACACAACACCTACAAATGTCATAAAATGTGTGATTGTGTGTAAAATCATTTACTATAAAAAAAAAACCAGCTATATTTGGGCCTAGTCTTTGTCCAATATATCTAAAAGTGCCGTGGCTAGGTAGGAAAAGTCAAATGCTTGGAGACAAAGTGTCTGCTTGCATTATCTCAGGGTTTACAACTGTTGGGTTACATATTCTTTTTGGTATAGTGAATACATACTTTTATAATGTTGCTTTTAAAGTCATAATATAGAAACAGAAATATTATTTTTTCTTGGTTTCGGTGGAAAGTGGTGTTGGAACTTTCTTTAAAGTCTACTTATATCAACAATGTTTATGAAGTCAGGGAAATATAATTTAAAAGTTTTACAACATTCAATCCTGAAAATTGGAATCATTTGCAGATCCTGAAAAGTTTAACATAAAACTGTCAAAAGGGAAAAAAAATGTAAACAATATTTCTGAAGTACATTGTTAAATTTTGTAAACTGACTTTGTCCTTTTCTATTCTCAATGTCTGTGAATATTTTTCATGGCTTTTTTTTGGTGTGAAGACTCCTATCATGCCATATTTTAGCTTATGCAAAGGATAAGTTGCAACGACAAGAGGTGACCGCATTTTTTCCCTATAAGAATTGACAATTCCGCTTCTTTGCTTAGAAAGAAGATAGCAAATATTTATGATGAGAATGTTTTTCTTTTTTACCTGGAGTCTGGGTTTGGTCTTCATCTTTCTTATTCTTTTCTTCTTCTTCTTCTTCCTCCTCCACTTCTGTTTTTTCTTCTCTCTCGTCATCTACAGAAACTTCTTGGTTAACTGGTGCTGATTGCGGCACCAATGCCAGAGTGGTTGTCTAAAAACAAAAGTCAAAATTTTTAAAACAACCTGTCAAAATTAACTCCGTGGATGTCATTTTTGTAGGTTTACAAAAATGACATTCATCATCATCATTTAATGCCTGTTTTTATGCTAGTGTCAAATATTTTGATTGCTTAATAGATCAGACTTTACTCACACATATGTTTCAGGAGCCAATGAGAAGAGGTGTTACATTTTTTTAATTAACTAATAATAAATCATTTTTTATTTGATAATTGGTTTTATAAATTTTGCCATATGCAGATGTTTTCCAAAAAAAATTGGATACTGATGTGGACCTAAATTAGGACCATCAATAATAAGACAAACGCCAATGTAGGTCTAGACGTATATTAGACAAAACAATACAACGATACAAGATATCCACATAGAAAAGGCAAAAGCGAATACTGCACTGTAAGTCAGTCAGTGAATGCTACTAGAGTCTCCACAGAGCCTCAGCAACACACCGAACGTTAATAACCCTCGGCTACATATCGTCCTATGACGAGTCCATTATCTTATGTTGGTAATACCCTACAACAGATATACAATCATATATATTAAGCAAATTAAAAGGCAGGGAAAACTTGATTCTGTTCTTGGTCATGAAAATGCTTATATATGCATGATTTTGCCTTTTTTCTCTTCAGAGGGCTTTTGAGCCATTCCCCACTGGATGTAAGTCCTGGCAGCCTGTATTTCTTACCCTCATGTAGTGAAAGAAAGAGAGTCGCAATTAATAACTGGACCTTCCAATCCACGTTAATATGCATTTCCCACTCTCATCTTCTCTCTTGTGCTGCGATCATTCTCTCTCTCCTTCTTTCTCATGCAAAGGACAAAGAGCTACGCCTGTATAGACATTCAAAAAGCATACGGCAATACTTTTCTTCCTCAACTGGTCAGCAACAATTGAAAAAGAGTAACAAACTAAATTTACGAAGCCTACTACGGACATGCGGTGTAGTGCAGTGGATATCGAATCGGAATGAGAAATCGTGGAGCCGAGTTCGAATTCCAGTTGAATCCCTTGCATTCACTTACGCACAAATACCCTTGCAAAAGGTATTAATCCGTCACTTCCCTCCAGTTATGGATTAAATAACAGGATAGATTGGGTTCTATAGCCTTGGTCGGCAACCAGTCTACTGCAGAAAGTAATGGCAATCTACTGCGGGATAATCTTCTGCCCAGTCAGTCATGTCTCTTTCGAAACATCATCGCTCAAAGCGTGTATCACGTATGGCACTTAACTGACCGACTGAATATAATAGTTGGAAACACAATTAAAACTTCTACTGGACATAAAGTGGGGGATCGGTTTTCTATTGTTATGAAGTAATAAATTGACCCCCCCCCCCCACTAATTATACTTAATATAATAATGTAATATAATCTATCTCTTCTCCCTTCAGCTATGAGTTAAATGGCAGGACAGATTGGGTTCTATAGCCTTGGTCGACAACCAGTCTACCGCAGAAAGCAATGGCAACCTACTGCAGGATAATCTTCTACCCAGTCATGTCACTTTCGAGACATGATCGCCCAAGTATGCATCATGTATGGCACATAACTGACTGACTACTTTTGTGCATGCATACAGAAGTAAATATCTATAAAACTTCTCTTTACAGTATTTATATTATTCGAACTATTGTCCTCATCTTTGTTGCCATTTGTATGACGTTTCGGCTAGTGCATGCTTCGGCCTTCTTTAGATGCTAGGAATTTTGAACTGAACCCATTATTACAATCACTGGGGTATATCATTCTTATTTCTTTGCTTAGAGCCTCTTCTGGTAATCATGGGTTATCTCTCTCTAACCCTATAAGTTACTTGTTCACCACTGCTGTAGCCTGGTATTGAACTCACAACTCTTTGGGTCAAGTCACAGGAACTAACACCTGAAGAAGCGTACAATGGCCGAAACGTCATACAAATGGCAGCAAAAATGAAGACAATAGTCTGAATAATGTAAATTCTGTAAATAATCCCTCATCTCAGAAATACAGACAAAGCTTCTCTTTCTAAAAATCTTTCCAATGAACTTTAAACACTATTTTTATAAACATCAAAATTTAATGAATAATAAATCTTTTTTATTATTAAAGAGAGATTTTTTTATTTCTTTGATGCCTTTGAAACACTGCACCTTCTGATATATTAATTGTGGAGAGTTCAGTTATGTTTGGCACAAGGCCAATTTGATAAACATAATTGAGGTCCTTACACTAGCATAGGTTAGACTGAGTTTTCTTGAGGGCTCTTTTCCAGACTTCCCTATTTTGTGTAAGGTTTGGCTGTAATCTCAACTTCTGTAAATTATCTTTGATAAGCTGAGTCCAAGTTTTACGTGGCCTACCTTTGGCTGTTGACCTCAACAAACCTACAATTGCTGACCAAGTTTTCTATGTCCATTCTCTCAACATGCCCAAACCATCTAAGTCTTGCTTGACACATAGCATCTGTTATACTGGCAAGACCCAGCCTATTTTTTAACTCCTCTGATGTTTTTTATCCCTAAGACTGACATTGCACCATACTATATATACATATATATATACATATATATATATATATTAATAATAATAATATTACTAATCACAGTGAAACCAACACCAGTTATAAGAAACTAAACCGCTAGAACTGGCATTAACTTAACTGTAATTTAATTGTCCTGAACACCCAGAAGAGAACCTCCTCCAAGAGCAAAGGGAGGGGGGAGGGGGGCAAAAAAAAGAAACCAACGGCGTACAAGCACAAAACGACGAGTACCCGTTAGAAAGAAAAAAAACCCACGAAACCTTAACAATAAAGTCCTCAATACATAGTACGAAAGTACAAACGTAGAGCTACAAATGTAAAAAAAACTAAACGTGAGCCAAAACCTACCATGGTTTCAGACTACGGTGGCTAACAGGGCATGTGGCTAACAACCTAGATTACAAAAGCAAATATATAGTCACTCAGACACGTAACAACCCAACCTAAACAAGGAGGGGAAACAAACTTTATTATCCACATATGTTTTTTTTTTTTTGAAGTTCCATGGAGTCAATTGAAGAATTCTAAGTTATTTCTTCAAAATTATCATTGCTATTTTCTAAGCTAGACCAGTGGTTCAATTAGTCCCTGACAGGAGCTAATTTAAAATTTTGCATAGAATTTCAAATAAAGGGCATTTTCCTATGTTTTTTTTCAAAATATGCCAGCACAGCCATGCAACAATGCTAGAACAATGCATCAGAAATAAAAAAAAAACAAAAAAAAAATATTTGATAGAGAGCAGATATTCATTTTGACATCAATGATTTTAATGATTTTCACAAAGATTAATGTTTATTTCTCTCCTCAGCCAATTACTTACATATCATATGTGATACATGCTTGAGCAGTCACGTGTCTTTTGATACATGACTGACTAAGCAGAAGATTTTTCCCTACCATAGGTTACCATTTCTTTCTGCAGTAGACTAGTTGTCAACCAAGGCTAAAAAACTCAGTCTATCTGGCTGTTCCAAGGCAGCAGGTGAATTTGAAATTTTCCTTCACATAGACTTACCTACCAAGGATATAGAGCCCAATCTGCCCTGCTATTTATCTATCTATACCTTTACTGAAGGTATTATAGCATGTTAGTGACTGCAACAAATTCTACTGGCTCTCAGATTCCAAAATCTGAGGCGTTATTTGTGACTCAACAGTGCTTCCATGCATTTTTTTCCTCTCTTGTGTAATATAACAATCTGGCCCCACCTGAGGAAGGCTGATGCAAGCGAGGGTGTTTCCGGTCGTTGAAAGGAACGGATGTCGTTTGACCTTATTTCTGGCAGCAGCGGAAATAACTACAGAGGCAAACAGAACAGGTGCCTCTGAGAATTACGTGGGCGTGCGTGGGCGAGGCAAAACCGGAAGAAAAAGTCCCGGTTCTGGAAGATTATAAAAAGACCTCGGCACACGGATTCGCCAGTAGAGAAGCAACAGAGATCGGCCGGTGAAGAGAGACACAACAGATACGACTACACTCCCGTCAACCCATTAGAAGCGCGCTCTCTCAATTCTCTGTTCCCTATTCTACACGGTTCATCGTCATTAATAAAAATATAACTTTATATTTTTATATATATATGCGTGTTTGTTGTTTGTCGATATATAACACTTGTACAGATCTGAAAACATTCAATTTTCCTTTTCTTTGTACAATTACTAAATTAAAAACATGTAGAATATCTCTCGTATCTTTGGTTTTCTTTTTTGAAGTCGCGGTTATTTATAGTTAACTTTAGAAATAAACAACTTATCTTTTCTCGCACTTCCCGCCTGTGGAACTTGCTTCCTTATTCTTGCTTTCCTGACAGCTACAACCTCCAGGAATTTAAATACAATGTCAATACTCATCTCTTAACTACTTGACCCTAGTTCTTTCCACACCACCCTGTACATCCTTTCCTTTCTCTCTACCTCTGCAACTGTCATCACACCTGTTTTGCCACCCTTCTCTTGCTCCTTTCTAACTGGTTCATCCTTCTCTTCACTCTCTCCTAATCTTTTTACTCTTATGTAACCCCCCTGCACATCAGTGGTGTTACCACCTTGCTCGGGATGATATGATTGAAAAAAAAAAAAATTTAGTTTTACTTAATAAAGGTCCCAGAATTCAAGATTGGTGGATGCATCCAATCGAGATAGGCCAAGAGAAGCTGTAATATGATTCCTTTAAGTGTAATGGCAAATTAAACAAAAATAGTCTATTGAAGTTGCTAAGAATGATCCTTCTATCAATACCATAGCTTTTATTCCAGTCTGTTGTTATAAATCTCTTATTGTGTTTAATAAGATTTATGGTAAGAATAAATCTTCTCTCCATCACATGACTTTTATTCCAGTCTATTGTTATGAGTGTTCTATTTTATTAATAATTGTTGTTGTTTAGTTCATAAACTAAATTTATTGTGCATATAAAAATGAAACTTAGTATATGTAAGTAAACAAGATTAAGTTTTGTTGGTAATATATTTTTCATTCAAAAATGTTTTGTTGGTAAATACCGTCATAGCATTTTGACCCTGGTTTGGGGGTTAACTATTTACCCATAGCTGGGACTCTAGCAGGTGCTACCACTCTGGGTTAGGGTGGACCTGGGAACAACAGCAATTAAGAGGTGGTTCCATGCTCATCACAACCTCCTAATCAGAGGCCTTGCTGCCGGATGCAGTTTACCGTCATACCCAGGATCCATCTGCTAGATCCTTTCCAGAAAGACATCATATCTATTTTTTAATGTGAGATTCAGAGAATAACAATTTGGTATCAGATCGTCTCACAAAGGGAGAGAAAGATGCAGCAAGTCAAAACAGAGACTGAATCTCCGTCTTTGGAAAATGTTTAATATTTTGAAATAAGTAATTTCAGTTGACACTGAATGTAGAAAACCTTTTCTGTACATGTGGTGGACATGTATCAGTATAAATGCAAAGAGGTTTCAGATCACATGTGGACATGTTTGCTAACACCAGTGACATCTTGGTTTTTTTCACATTAGCAATGGGACAGTGTCATGCCTAGATACAGGCCTCTCTGCAACTAGTCAAAATTCCAGATCTTTCTAAGATGCCTCATACCAATGAAAGCGGAGGTCAGGAGTTTAATCCAGCACTCGGCAAGACATGTGATAGCTTGTGAAGTAAGTTCCATAGGCATTTTGTTCCTAAAGTTGTTGTGGTTTCCGAGGAAGTGTTATTTGCTTTTTACCTCCCATCTCTCTTTCCCTCTCTCTACCTATTACACATGTATTTTTTTTTTTAAATCATTTCATCCCAAGCAAGGCATTCCACTGCCACTATTGCGCAGGGGATTACATCGGGGAAAGTGATGAGAAAGAGTGGTTAGCTATAGGAAATGCCGGAAGGAAGGTGATAGATGGATGAGGATACCAAGGATGAGGGTTTGGAAAGAAAAATTAGGTGCCCCCCAACTAACCTCAACACACTGTTGCCATATATTACAACAGTACATTGTATTTTTTGTCAGTTGCTATATAAAACAAGGTAAAATTTGTACTCCCCCCCCCCTTTTTTTTAAAATCGAGAGTCATTTTCTAGGCCAGTGGTTCTCAAAAACTATTTTAGGATTTTTTGCATGGCGGTCTCTTTATAATATTTTAGATGGCTCGCGGACCCTTTTATATTATAAGTACTATAGACGGTTCCATGAAGTCTGGAGCAAAAATTTTACCATCTGAACTCGCTCTGCTACAGGTGTATTTAATTTAGTGATGCTGGTTATATTTTGAAATCACTGTTACACCTGTTAGCAAAGCAATTCAAATATAATCACACAATTCACCTCACCTCCAGTCAAAGCAACTCGAATAAAATCACGCAAACTCTAGAACACGAATACTTTCTTCATATAGATTAGCGTACCTTTGCAACGGCTTTTCCCCTTATTATATAAGTAAAAGATAAGCAAGGGCCAAAATAGAACTAAGGGAGGTAACTCAAGAAATAAAAACAATGCATACAAAAGGAAAAAGGAGGTAAATAAGCGAGAGTTGGAGATGAAAAGATATAATCTCCCTTTCCAATAACAACGCTGCCATTATGACTTGTTAACAATCTCAAATAGCCAATAATTTCAACTGAGTGGCCTCTTCGCGGTCCCCTTAAAACCCCTTCCTTGTCCCCGAGGACCCCAGTTTGAACCCGTAAACCCACAAGTATAATATTCTTTAAAATTTTTCAGCAGACATGATGCATCTCTTACGGAAGATATTTTTCATTCTGACCCCCACCAACAATTCAACAACAAAAAGAAAATGTCTTTTTAAGCATGTTCACCCCAAGCAAGGCAGTAAAGCCACTAAGAAACAAGGAGTTACTAGGTGTGGAAGAAGTAGGAAACATTACTAAGGAGCAGAATCAAAGGAAGAGTAATCAGAAGGACAGTAGATAGTGATTGACATTGCATTCAAATTTTTGTAGTTTAAAGTTGATTGAAAAGCATGGAAATGAAAGAGTTCCTCAAGTGAGAAAAGAAACTTTTAGCATAAAACTGTAGTAAAAAAAAAACAAAAAACAAAACAAAAGTTAGATTTAAAATTCAAATGCTAAGCACTGACTCATTTATTTTGTTAGAAATAAACAAATTTACTCGAATATGCAAAAGCGAATCCAAAACAAAACTCATTTCACACCTTGATGCAAAATGTTTTTCGGCCAATAGAAAACTAGGAAACATCTAAAAACAAAATTTAAATAATCTTCAATTATCAGAAACAAATTATTTTATGAACCCTTTTTGCAAGCCAACACAAAGTTTGTCGTCCAATAGAAAGACCAGAATCACATCCGTGAGTCAATTCCCAAATGACTTTTTTGAGCCCCACAAATAAAATAAAAAAAGAAGCAAATTCAACTGTCGTCAGTGAAAGAGAGAGAGAGAGAGAAAATGATGAGCCCATTAACACATCCCTTGACAAACGTCAGGTAATTGCTATTATTATCTCTTTCTTTCTCTCTCACCTCCTTCCTCTTCATCGTTCACCTGTCTACCTTCCCTTATACTTGATAACCGAACAGAACCCTTTAAGACTGAGCGAATACTTTAAACACATTCATACCCTAAGATAACGCTCATACATACATACGTACGTACGTTCCTGCCTACACCCACAAGTTACTACTATGAACTCTTGATACCCTTAACTTCTTAATACTGTTTCTTATTGAACATTAACTTCCACCAATTCATGTTATTCTGTTCTATTAATAAATTTCTATTTAAACATATAAAAGGTATACTTTTATTCTTCCACAAATCCACCTGCTGAACCTTCTGATAATTCTGGATAAAACCTTTGTAGTTATCGGAAGTTTGGTTATGTTTCACACAGGGCCAATTCAATAAACATTAACCATCTCCCTTCTTCTACAGAACTTGTAGTCACATCTACCAGATTAACTGAAAATTGATGAGACCTCATTGCTAATCTATACTGTGCTTAAATTTAGAAAAATCTATGTGGCATAGATTCAAACAGCTTACATAAAAGTATTTATAGAAAAAGAAAATAGAGGCAACTTACAAAAAAAATGAGAAGGCAACTGAAAGTAATATGAGTTTCTGATTGGGCGAAATGTGATGCTGCTCTTTGTAGGAGAGCACCTTCCCCGAGAGTCAATGTCACATGACAGCCAACAGAGGTACCACTGAAACATTATGGGGTCTTAGATAACTACAAGCGAATGACTGATTGGATGTTCATTTGTTTTAAAAGCATATTAAAAACCTGTGGGTCATTTTATGCTGAAACTGGATTTTTGTATTTGGGGAACGTTTCAAAATGATTCTAGTGGTTGTATGGTTTTTTAAAAATTGTTTTCAAAATATCACGAGTTGTATAGTTCGGAGTATTTCAAAACATAAGTTTTATGGCTCAAAATTCAAGCTCTACTTCCTATAAAATTTGGAAGTATTTTATTTTCTTCAGATATCCTATTATTTAGACAAAAGGTAAATTTTTGAAGAGCATGTTAAGATTTTGTGCTTTGTAAAGGTTGATTTTAAAGAGGATTATGTTTTTGGTTATTTATTTCCATACTTTATATATATATATATATATATATATATAGTAAAAGAGGATTATGTTTTTATTATGTTTATTATGTTTAAAGAGGATTATGTTTTTGGTTATTTATTTCCATACTTTATATATATATATATAGTATGGAAATAGATAACTAAAAACATAATCCTCTTTAAAATCAACCTTTACAAAGCACAAAATCTTCACACACACACACACACACACACACAGATATATATATATATATATATATTAATGCAGGTTTCATTGAATAATATAGACAAGTTTTGTCTATTAATTTTGTGTAGGATCCGTTCATACTGTCTGATATACTTGATGGTGATGTCGTTGAAAGACAACAAAAAATCACAGTATTTGTTGAATTTTTTATCGGGTCTAAGCTTTCGGCTCACATAAGCCATTATCAAAGAGTAAATATTAACATACAGTAAACATAGAACATTTAAGCTATTAACAATAAAGATAATTGAATTGAAAATATAAGTCCATCCCTATCGTGGTGGATGGCCGAAGACAGTGACAGAATAGTAGCGTTGTGGTCCCTGGTCTGATTACAGGCATTTGAGTACGTTACTGGAAATATCAAAATTGGTTGTATTCAAACCAGGTTTAAATTGTTTAATGTAGATTGCTTCGAGGATTTTTAGTTTCTGTTTATTATTTTCTTGTTTAAGTATGTACGTGTTATCAACAAGCGTTTTTCTCAGAAGTGTGCGTTGATAACCGTGTTGTTCTAAAAAACGGAATATATTTGAATTTTCATTTAAGTGCAACGTCAGACGCCGTGAGAGCGAATTTGTGGTGTGTCCGATGTAGATATTAGTGAGGTTGTTAGAGATACATTCTCTAAATGGACATATGAATTTATATACTACATTGGTTTTTTGCAAATCACTAACAGTGGGGGAAGAGTCGTTGCGGACGAATGAATTAGATGTAGTGGATTTAGTGTAATATATAATAAACTTAATTCTTTTGTTAGAGTCTGTCAGAGAAATATTAGTATTTATGAGTTTTTTAGGATGTTTTCATCTAGTTGGTAGTTGGAGTGCATCTGGCTACGGTATAAGAGAGTGATATGTTTAGGATTGGTTGGGTTAGTATCATGTGTTGTTTTTTCCATGTTAAGCTTTTTAAGAAAATAGCGTATTTGTTCATCAACTATGTAGTTGGGAAAATTATTATTGATGAGTGTCTGTTTTATGTTTTTTAGTTCACTGTAGAAGATCTGATTTGTAGATGAATTGACTTTTGCACGATATAATAGATTTTTTATAATGGCTATTTTGTAATAGTGGGGGCATTCACTAATATAATTGAGTGTGGAGGGATTTTTGATACGGTGAGATAGTAAATTTATTGTTGTCAGTGTTAATTAATATATCAAGAAAAGGAATTTTGTTATCTTTGCTAAGTTCATAAGTGAATTTTAAAACTGAGTTATTTTGAAACTGTTTTTGAAGTTGTAAAATTTCATCGGTATTTTTAATTAATAGTAGGATATCATCAACATATCGTAGATATATTGATGGTTTTGTAAATTTTGCAAAGGTAGTATTTTCAAGGTTAGACATGTAGAAATTACTAAAAGTCGGACCAAGCACTGAACCCATGGAGACTCCGTCACGTCGTATATATATAGTGTTGTTTGGATCAACAAAAGGCACTTCAGTAGTACAAGCTAGTAGAATTTTTCTTAGGATGTTGGGATTAATTTTGAGTGGGGGTAATGAAGGATTACTGTAAACATTTCTTATAATTATATCGATAGTTTCACTGACGGGTACATTAGTAAAAAGGTTTTCCACATCAAGTGAGGCTATGATTTCATTGTTAGGTTTTTCGCTCTTGAGGATTTGGATTGCCTCTAGGGTTGATTTTATGCTGTATTTACTCGGAAGGTAGGGTGTGATAAGCTGGTTAATATGTTTAGTTAACTGGTATACAGGAGTAGGAATTTGGGATATGATAGGGCGGAGAGGATAGTTAGGTTTATGAGTTTTTATGGTTCCGTATATGTAACCAGGTTTATAGTCACCAGTAATTTTAGGGAGTTTTAAGGAATTCTGATCAGCGTTGTTGGCACTAATGAGTTTATTAAGTTTAGATTTTAGTTGGTGTGTCGGGTTTTTGTTAATTTTTTTAAATTTTGTGTGGTCATGGAGTATGTGGTTGAGTTTTGTGTTGTAATCTGATTTGTTAAGTACAACAAAGATGTTAGCCTTGTCAGCTTTTTTTACAATTATGTGAGGTGGTTGCGTAGTTCGTGCGCGGCACTTTTTAGTTGTTTCGATAGAATTTTTGAGGAGCTTCTGCTTTTATCAAGGCGATCTTTGATTGCCTCGGCCTTAAGTAGATCTTTCAGTTCGGGTTTAACGGTTATAAGTTTTTCATCTTGTAATTTAGTGATGCTTTGATAGAGCATTTCTATTTCAATTTTTTTAGTAAGCTGGTTATACTTACGGTATATATGGCAGTTAGGTCCAAGGTTGAGTAATTCTTTTTGGTGCTTAGTTAGTTCATGATTGGAAAGATTTATGAATTTATCTAATTTTTTTGGAAGAGTGATCGTGCCATTGTATAGTGAATTAAGTTTTTTGACAATTTTAGCACGGTGTTCAACTTCAGATTTTACGGTGGTTTTGGATAGTCTGAGTATTATTTCTTCTAGTTGGTTTGAAGTAGTTGATGAACAAATACGCTATTTTCTTAAAAAGCTTAACATGGAAAAAACAACACATGATACTAACCCAACCAATCCTAAACATATCACTCTCTTATACCATAGCCAGATGCACTCCAACTACCAACTAGATGAAAACATCCTAAAAAAACTCATAAATACTAATATTTCTCTGACAGACTCTAACAAAAGAATTAAGTTTATTATATATTACACTAAATCCACTACATCTAATTCATTCGTCCGCAACGACTCTTCCCCCACCGTTAGTGATTTGCAAAAAACCAATGTAGTATATAAATTCATATGTCCATTTAGAGAATGTATCTCTAACAACCTCAATAATATCTACATTGGCCACACCACAAATTTGCTCTCACGGCGTCTGACGTTGCACTTAAATGAAAATTTAAATATATTCCGTCATTTAGAACAACACGGTTATCAACGCACACTTCTGAGAAAAACGCTTGTTGATAACACGTACATACTTAAACAAGAAAATAATAAACAGAAACTAAAAATCCTCGAAGCAATCTACATTAAACAATTTAAACCTGGTTTGAATACAATCAATTTTGATATTTCTAACAACGTACTCAAATGTCTCTAATCAGACCAGGGACCACAACGCTACTATTCTGTCACTGTCTTCGGCCATCCACCACGGTAGGGATGGACTTATATTTTCAATTCAATTCTCTTTATTGTTAATAGCTTAAATGTTCTATGTTTACTGTGTGTTAATATTTACTCTTTGATAATGGCTTATGTGAGCCAAAAGCTTAGACCCGATAAAAAATTCAACAATTACTGTGATTTTTTGTTGTCTTTCAACGACATCACCATCAAGTATATCAGACGGTATGAACGGATCCTACACAAAATTAATAGACAAAACTTGTCTATATTATTCAATGAAACCTGCATTAATGAAAAAATGCTGCCAAAATACACACAAAATATATATATATATATATATATATATATACATATATCTACTGTGTTTTTCTTGTTTGTGAACTTGTTTTTCATAAAGTATTTCTATCGTCTTGATTATTTGGGTCCTTTTCATTTTTTTTTTGATCGTTGTCTTGTTTATTTACTTTAACTTCTGTTTTTTCTATTTTTTGAATTTTGATTTTGTTTTGAGGTTTGATCAGATTTTGTTCTGTTGGTGTTCTGTTTGTGGAATTTTTCATTTGAGACGTTTCGTGTGTTTTGTCATTGTGGTCAGTGAATTTTGTGTTGGATTTACATTGTGTATAGATTTAGTTCAGTTGTAAGGGTTGTTTTCACGTTTACAAATGGTTCTAAGGTTTTTAATATGATTTTAATTTTTGAATAAAATATGTTATTTTTTAAGTTTCATAAAATTTGTTTGACATTGAATTTTCATGGCTATAGTTTGATGTTGCTTGGTAATTTTTGCATATGATGGTGTATTGGATTTTGTCTGAATGCTTTTCTTGGCTTTTTTAATTATACAGTGTATAATTAAAAAGAAAAACACATAATTATAAATGCTTCCCAGACTATTATAATCTTGGTCTCTTTAAGCTCAAGGTCAACCAATATCTATCCTACCCATCCTCATAACACTCTTACTATTGTCCTCATCTTTGTTGTCATTTTTACAAAGTTTTGGCTGTTGTACACTACGGCCTTCTTCAGAAGAAGGCCTGAGCATAGAACAGCTGAAACGTTGTACAAATGCTAACAAAGATGAGGAGAATAGTTTGAATAATATAGTGTAAATACTTCCTCATCTCAGAAGTATAGATAAATAATGAGTGAATTTTGTTTGTTTTATTAGTATGACTAAGGGCTTGATGTTACAAACTGGTTCATTGGATGGGGCCTCTCCAACTGCACATCTAACTCAAATAAGGGGCCAAAGTGGTTTGTTGGAGTTTAGGAGTATATGTATAGCCTAACTCCTAAAACCCTCAATTATTGCAGGTCACTAACCACTGCAAATGGATGCCACCCCACCTAGGGGACTTTTACCCCCCCCCCCCCCCGCAGAAGTTCTGTAGCCCTATCAACAGAGTGAACTACAAATATAGAAAACAAAACAAGATGGTATAGGTGACATTTGATACTGCGAGAAGAAAAGTCTATTGCCAGTCTCAAGATGACTGGGTTGTTCTCAAATCACCATTCCACGACATAAAAGTCAGTTTGGCCGAGCTAGGAACAATCATTTTTCATAGCAGTTCCACAGAGGAAATAGTGTAACACAAGGCTGCATATTTGCACTGTATCAATATTGAAATAGAACAATGCGACCTCCAACTAACTTATTCTGTTCAACTCCTACTGATACTGACTTCTACCGACAAACTGATTCATGTGTATGTATATTCTGTTCATATAGACAAGATTAATTAGTGTCTCAAACAAAGCACCTTCTGTAACTAAACTAGATTGTACCCATAAAGTATTTTTCAGTTTGGGCCTTGAGCCCAAAATTAGGATTAGGAAAAATCATTTTTCATAGCAGTTCCACAGAGGAAATAGTGTAACACAAGGCTGCATATTTGCACTGTATCAATATTGAAATAGAACAATGCGACCTCCAACTAACTTATTCTGTTCAACTCCTACTGATACTGACTTCTACCGACAAACTGATTCATGTGTATGTATATTCTGTTCATATAGACAAGATTAATTAGTGTCTCAAACAAAGCACCTTCTGTAACTAAACTAGATTGTACCCATAAAGTATTTTTCAGTTTGGGCCTTGAGCCCAAAATTAGATTGAAATCAACTCAGATATGACAAATAGGTCTCTAAATTGTGGCCTTTTAGTTATGTCATGTCAACTTTCTTGGGGTCATGGAGTTGGGCGGGGGAGGGGGTGTCATCAGTTATACTAAATTTTACTTCTGTTAATTTGAGTTCAAACTCTTCCGAGGCCCTCCTAAGTATTTAATGGTTTTGAATTAATATTTTTAAACAGGACTTTATTTTCCTATCAAACTCCAATCTAAATAACCACTCTCCCATATTTTTTATCTCGTCACATCTACTCCTTTGCTCAGTTATGAAGTTTCTCAATACCTCAAGTCACTAACCACTTTCCATGCACCAATATGACTCGGTCGGAATCACACTCACCTTGATGATTTGAAGTAGAGTAGATAATACATCAGATCCAGAGTACGTCTCATCTTTGCTGAATTTGGCTCGAGAATTCTGGAAGACTGCATTCATGATTTTCTTTACCTGCAAATGAAAGAAAAAGGAAAAGAAAATTGCTTTAGGGATCGATAATCAATAATCCCCATAATCTGATTAATATCAAAGCAATATCACCAGCAGATTGCTACTTATGGCGAAATGTGCAAGACAACGATAATGAAGTTTAACCAGGAAAAAAACACAAAACAAAGCAAATTCTATCATATAATTTTAGATAAAATAGATCAGAGAAGCTATATCAAATTGCATTCATGATAGTTCATCAAAACAGAGGCTGATTGATTGATTTTGTTTAACAATATGTTTATGGGTTACTAGCAGTATAGCCTGGCGTTGCTCAGGTGTAATGAAAACTTTAAAACTAATCCATGGTCCTGGAGTTCAGAATCTTTGGACGTTGGCATGAAAGACTAAAAAGCAATAGTTGTTTCCAGCGAAAGTGAAACCATAGACTAAAAGAAAAATGAATGGATGTAAGTCAAATTTTGATTTCCTGGTATCAATATCAAGTAAGTTTTTTTCGTCATAAACTGAATTTTGAAGGCTAAATAAGTCCTCTGAGTAAATGGTATCATGGCTGAGACTAAGAACTACAATTATACCTACTTAGAGACAAACCCGAAGCAAAAACTAAAATAAAAGGGCTGAAAAAATACAGACATACAGGCAGATAAACAGACACACACACAAACATCTTGCCTTTTATATATATATATATCGTTTATTGATATTTATCGGGGGTACCTTGACACAAAACCTAGCTAAGAACACTCGCAGACACTTATAGTACAACTGTGTAAATTTTCAAGAAAATTGGTTCAGCCATTTCAGAGTCTATAGGTAACACACACAAAGTTCCATTTATAAATAAGTTTAGATTTAATGCCGAAATACATCATTTTATGGCTTCAACTAAATATAAAGAAGTTGTATTAGCAAAGCTTGAAATTCAGTGTATGTGATTTGGCTGAAGTGTAAACAACTTTGTTTTTCATGGCATTAAACATGTGGGATTTCATGCCAAAGAAAGTGTATTTGCAGGGAATTTTACAGCACTACTTTATTCAAAAGAAATCTGCAGCTGAGGCATACAGAGTCCTTGTTGAGACTTACACCAACCATACTCTGTTGGAAACATCATGCAGAGATTGGTTTAAACACTTCAAAAATAATGGTTTTCATGTTGAAGGTAATGCTTTGGTACACCGAAAAGTTTGAAGATGAAGAATTGGAGGAATTACTCATATTAGGTGTTAAGCTGAACTTGCAGAATCATTAGGAGTTGATCACAGTTCAACTGTTTAGAAATGTTTGTAAGCAATAAGAATGATTCAAAAGCAAGAACATTGGGTGCTTTACAAGTTGAAGCCAAGAGACATCAGACAGCATCTTGTCATGTGTGAACGACTGCTCCAATGGCAGGAAAAAGGTTTTTTTTTTTATTGTATCTTGACCAGTGCATTGTGGTGCATTGGATATCGGCTCGGAATGAGAAATCAGGGAGCCGAGTTCGAATTCCAGCTGAATTCATTGCATTCACTTACGCGCAAATATCCTTGAGAAAGGTATTAATCCATCTCATCCCTCCAGTTATGGGTTAAATAACAGGACAGATTGGGTTCTATAGCCTTGGTCGGCAACCAGTCTACCGCAGAAAGCAATGGCAACCTACTGCGGGATAATATTCTGCCCAGTCAGTCATGTCTCTTTCGAGTGTATCACGTACGGCACTTAACTGACTGATCTTGACCAGTGATGAAAAAATACACCATGATAACCCTAAATGCAGAAGATTGTTGGGTAAGCCTGGCCATGAATCAACATTGGCAAAGCTTGTTCGAAGCTTTTGTTCTCCATTTGGTAGCACCAGCTGTCCACTTTGTGCATATGGTAAATTTTTTATTTGTTCCCCGAAGGCCTTTACCCCGTCAAATCTTTCCAAAACACATTTAATTCCGTGCAAATGTATATGCTGAACTCAAATCAAACCAACCTTTTTTCATGTTATTGACCAGAAAAAAAATCGGACTATATCTCACCCCTTAACACTATTCTCATATCTGATTCACTGCTGAATGACTTGAGGCGTAGGATACTTATTTCGGCCTATTTACTTCCTTTGAGCAATTACTCCGTGATTTGTTTGGTTTTGGAACTAAATTTTTGTGTAGTAATTGCAAAAAGGTAGTAAAAATGCTGAAAAATCGGCAAACTACACCTGAAGTCATTCTACAGTGAATAACATTTTTTGAAGCGTAGTTACGTGGTGAGATAAACAGCGACAAGAAGTTCGATATTTTTCTGGTCGTTAACTTGAAAAAAAGGTAGGTTTCTTCAATAAACAATTATCGATTTGAGTTTGGCATTTACATTTGCACGGAAATAAGGATTTTTTGGAAAGATTGGAAGGGGTAAAGGCCTACGGGGAACAAATCAAAAATTTACTGTGTATATACCTGGAAGATAAAAAGATTAGCTTTGTAGACAAAAGATTTGGATAGCCAGCTACTGTGAAACTAATTCTTACCTCTGTAGTCAAATCCGCTGAAGCATTCGAGCCTGTCCAGGAAGGAGGACTTTGTTGCATCTTTGCCTTTGTCTCTTCCACTTCTTCCTCTAATTCCTGGATTCGCTCATCATATTTAGTTTTCATCACCGATGCCTGGTTTCGTAATTTCTCATACTGAAAATGAAAAATGTTTACAGAAAATAATTAAAAAGAAAAACACATAATTATAAATGCTTCCCAGACTATTATAATCTTGGTCTCTTTAAGCTCAAGGTCAACCAATATCTATCCTACCCATCCTCATAACACTCTTACTTTCCCCACTCTTACAATCTCCCTATTTTAACCCTTTAGCTTTGTATTGGGTGAACTCTCAGTATATAAAAAAGTTTTATTCTATTTTGCATGTTGGTGAATTTACCGATTACATTCAAGTGAAAGATGCAACATTTGTCTATATTTCTGAGATGAGGTATTATTTACACTATTTACATTGTTTATAGTGTTGTTCTCATTTTTGTTGCCATATTCACCTTTAATATCTGTCTTTAATTCTGAGATGAGGTATTGTAATTATTTACACTATTTTACATTGTTCGGACTGTTATCCTCATCTTTGTTGCCATATTCACCTTCAATATCTGTCTATAATTCTGAGATGATGTATTGTAATTATTTACACTATTTACATTGTTTATAGTGTTGTTCTCATTTTTGTTACCATATTCACCTTCAATATCTGTCTATAATTCTGAGATGAGGTATTGTAATTATTTAAACTATTTACATTGTTCGGACTGTTGTCCTCATCTTTGTTACCATATTCACCTTCAATATCTATCTATAATCCTGAGATGAGGTATTGTAATTATTTACACTATTTACATTGTTCGGACTGTTATCCTCATCTTTGTTGCCATATTCACCTTTAATATCTGTCTATATTTCTGAGATGAGCTATTGTAATTATTTACACTATTTACTGTTGTCCTCATCTTTGGTACCATATTCCCAATGTTTTGGTCTTTGTGATTGTGTAAGAAATGTCAGATCAATTGATAGTTTCTCCTAGGAGACACAGGTTCAATTCCTGCTGGACGATGTATATTTTTGTAACAAGATTTCTTTATTATTCAGAACAGTAGATATTAATAAATATACTGTCTAATTATAAAAAAAACGAAAACAACAACATATCTACTCAAATACAATTATCCTTTAAAAACAATGTTTAAACAAATGTGACACGATAACTAGACATATATGTATTTTATTATAATAGATTAAAATAGAAAATAGATTAGAATAGAAAATAGTTTAAAAACATATTTAACAAAAGTGAAAAAGAAGAGGAAAAAATAAATAAATAAACGCTTTTTCTTTTATGAGGAAAATTGTCCTCCGGCAAATGTTTGACTCAGTGATAAAGAGATAAAGTTCAGAAAAGTTCACTAGGTACGTTTTTCGATGACCCGGTCAAAGGCTGTCCTTTACTGTATCTTGACCACATATTAAGCCTTTTCCGGCGGAAGCCTTATTAAGATAAAAATAAAAGATAACTGAAATTTCAGACTTACAGTTGCCGGTGTTTGTCACCGGTGGTCTAAAGCATTTCCGGATTTCCGGATTCATTTTAAATAAATAGAGCGAGTTAAGTTAAGACGAGTTAAGTGAAGGGAGTCAGCCGGGTGCGAGCTTGAAGGATCTCCGTTCGTCTTGTTTCGTTCAGTTTGGGTTTGTTGATCTCCATTAATTGGAGTTAGAGCTGTGTGTCACATTCGCCTACCCCAACCGACAAGGCTAACTCTAAACGAATAAAGCATTCTTTTCCACTCATCCAAATTGTGGAAGTTCGTTCCTTATAGTCAATCTTGTACCCCCAGCTGTCCGGCCGACATTTTCTACAAATTTCCGGCAACATCACATCGTGGAGAACGGCCGCCGGAGAAAATTGTTAGGACGGACCGTTGGGGGTGGTACACAAAGAAATTATAATTATTAGAAGCATAATGCAGTAGCAAGCAACGTTAATATTAAAAGTCAATTTGTTTAATATTTACTCTGAAGCTCCAAGTTGCATCCCTATTTTTGGGCAGACTATGTCTCAGTTGTGGGTCTGTCACTAGAGAGAGATGCAGCTGGGGAAAATAAATACTGCAAAGTGCACAGGGTCTCTAGGAAGAAATGCCTGAGGCTGCACCCCTCTCCCGTTGCACTGAAGAGAAGGGATCAGTAGGCATGCCGATGCCAGCTCAATTGACAGTTGCAGGGGCTGTCAATTTTGGTCCTTGCCCTAGATGTACGTGCACGGGTTCTCCACATTAAACCCGAACTTGTGTCACATCAGTGTAGAGACTAGGGTAAATAACTGCACCAAAGCGGTAAAAGTTCGACAATGTACTTTCAGGAGTCATTCTGGTCTGGGACGTATATAGATCTGACCACGTGGAGTCCAGTTTGACCATAAGTTAGAAAGAAACTTATATTGATTGATATTTCAAAAAAAAAATTTTTTTGGGGGGAAATATCAATCAATATAAGTTAGAAAGAAACAGAAACTTATATTGATTGATATTCCCCCCCCCCCCCCCATTTTTTTTTTTTTTTTAATCATGTCACCCCAAGCAAGGCATTCCACTGCCACTATAACGCAGGGGGTTACACAGGGCGATAGACAAGTTAGGATGTACATAGGGGAAGAGTTGGGGAGAATGGGAGGGTTATGGCACTCACCTTTTCTTGCCAAACTTTAAGTTCTTCAATTTGTTCCTGCAATTGTGTCTCATTCTCCCCACTTTCTGCTGCAGGTCTCTTTAAATCCCGCAACTGATAAGTATTAAAGAAGAAGAATATCACACAGAAAAATTATAACGGTTTTAATAAATGATTGAAATAATTTTAAAAATAATATTTGCCTATAATTAATTAACAAGTGATTTTGTTTATATTCCATGATTATATTCTACGCAAGCCATCTTTGTCTTCAGGCAATTTTCAATAACTGATTTAACCATTCACTGTTTTTTTTTTGTTTTTTTTTTAAAAGGATGCTCTTGTAATGGCAGGTTTTTTTTAACGCTGACGTGACAGGGAATTTTTGAATGAGTTTTTTCATTCAGTAGTTCATTTTTGTTTGAGAATAGCATAATCGCTAACTTTCTTCCTGGTACAGTCTACATATTTTGCCGCCATTGTAAAGCTTGGCTGATTTTGTGGTTGGTCGAGACCGGTAGAGAAACACAAACAATTACCATATTTCAAAGTCTGCTAAACTCGTCCCGATCTTAATTCTGATTTTCTTTTTTTGACAGTCCAAACAAAAAAAAAATTCTTTGGTTTTCTCTTTTGTTGCCAAAACATCTAAAAATTCCCAGGGAAATTGTGTTTTTTTGTTTTCACTTAACCAAGTTTACAATGCACCCTCAAGTTTAAATCCATTGAGTACTGGGACCAGCAAAGTAAGTACAAATCAGGTGAGTGATACGGGAACAGTATTTTTTGTCATGACAGAACTTGAGGGATTGTGTTTTCTTAGTCAAACAAAGCATTTCCTTTGGGAAACATGGCAGACAAAGATGTGCAAATAGTTCACAATAAGATTAGTATGTGTCAAAGCTGTCAAGACAGACTCCAGTTTCAGTAGTGATCCTTGTAAAAATCCATCAGAACACGCTCAATGCCATTACAGATCACAATCAGTTTGTACAGACTGGATCCATAACCTTATGTAGACTCCGACACTAAACCATCTACCTGAAAGAGCTACAAAGGATTAGTCAGTACAGTGAAAACCTTTCATGGTCTAAAAACAATGTTCTTTGCAGAAAAATGGAAAAAAATCACTTTGAAAGAACTATATACTAAATGGGTTGAGCAGCAACAACTTTGAATTAGATGTGATTTTATGCAATGTCCTCCTTTGTTGGGTCATAAACGTTCTTGTCACATATTCACATCACCTTTGGATGATGACAGTTTTCATGTGCAGCTGATGTCTGTCTGGAATTCCCATATATTCCTTAGACATCCTTGCTACTATCACCTAAGAAAACCCAGAACAATCTTTGTGGCTCATTCTGTAGCCATCATTAAGCCCCGTGTTCTAGAGCCACAGACAGCCTTTGAGATTTCACTCGCCCAACTCAGTTAATTAAAGTTTATTGCTTTACTTGCCCGCGGTCGATTAAAAATCTCGCAATGAAAAGTGTCTCTTCAAATATTGAAAAAGAAAATCCAACCCTAAAGTATGCCATTGAAGATTCGCAAGTTACTTAGAATAACCTACAATGACATTATTGAACTCTTTGGTCTTATGCATGGCGCCTGATTTACGTTGAAATGTGTGGTTAAACAAAAGACAGTGACATCCCATAATCATCAAAGCAAGAACTGATAATTGGAATTTAAATTCACAAGCTCCTGTCTTGCTTTTATTGTCCCGGTCAGTGTAAACATTTGTTTAATTAATACTTCCAGAGTGAAGCCAAAATGTCTGTCACTCAGATTAAAGATGCTCACAGATTTTTAGAAACCCATTTGGAAAAATATTATCCTTGACTCAACATCTATATTTCCCCCTGCTTTCGAAAAGTAAAAACGAACATTTGAAAGAAAGAAAAAAATACACATACTTCTTTCAACCTTGCACCAAAAAACAAATTATACAAGTAAGTAATTTTTTTATAGAAATCATTGAGAAAATTAAATTTGTTATTGTTTATTATCCATGAGATGGAGGTTGTAGTAAAACAGAAGAAAGAAACTCCGAATTTAGGCACCTCCACTCAATTGCCAAAAAGAAAACAGCATACATGATGTTAAAACTTAATAAAAACTAAGTTTTATCATCAAAATGTTTATGCTATTATTAAGAGAAAAGATCAAATTTTGTGGTTATTATTTTTAAGAAATGTTGAATTAAAATTTCATTTTTTGTTTTCCATTAGCGATTTACGCTATGTTTACGTAAAGCCACAATTAATAAAATGAAGTTGGTCAAGTAAAATGATTTTGGGGTGAGTAAATTTTCTCTCGTTCTTGACCACCGGTTGAGTGATTTCTTTTTCAAATTTCAAAGGTTGGTCACAGCTACACTACTTCTTTAACTATTATATCACACATATACTATCAGGTTAAGCTAATTTCTCCAGATGGAGGAGAATTAAACTAGCAAATATTTTGCTAGTTTGTAATTTTTGGCACTTCAGTTTAAAAACAATGTTTTATAAGTCGGACAGGTCTGACAGATTAAAACTGGCAGCTGATCTTGAAAGTAGCCTTCAAGCAGTTGTTAACAGGGGCAAGAGATGGCTTGCAATTTTTGGCACTTCAGTTTAAAAACAACGTTTTATAAGTCTGATAGGCCTGAGAGATTAAAACTGGCAGCTGATTTTGAAAGTGGTCTTCAAGCAGTTGTTAACAGGGGCAAGAGTTGGCTTGTAAATTTTAATGCCTCCAAAACAAAACTGCTATCATTTATTCATCATAAAGAACCATTTTTACCTCCTATCAGCATGGCAGATGCTAACCTTTATTACATCTTATTGGGAAGATCATATTGAGTCAATTGCTGTTGCTAGGAAAGTTGGTTCACTGTGTAAAAAACAAGAACAAATCAAAATATAGATTTTAAATTAAAGAATGAAAGTTTAGATAAATTAATAAAACAATGTATCAACTTAATTTTCATTTAGGATAAAAAATTGTTATCCACCAATATTTGTCACCTCACTCAGAGCAAAAGGGTTAATATCACCTCACTCAAGCTGAAAGAAATAATATCACTTCACTTAGGAGCAAAAGGATTAATAGAAAATAAAAAACTTTGAAAACTAAGAACAGTGTCTAGCTGTCAAAGGGAATTAAAGAATCAAATAATGAAAAAAATTCAAGAAAACCTTTGTTTCTAAGTCTTTAACCATTTTTTCCAATACTGATTTTTCTTCCTCCACAGATTGGAGAGCTCTGTTGTGTTTCGCTTGCACTGAAGAAAGAGTTCGTTCATTTTTCTCTTCCAACTCTTTTCTTAGGTCTTCTTCAATCTGCAACATCTGGAGAAGAGAAAAAGAAAAATTTAGCAATGATCTGAAGATGACTGTATAATGAATCAGCTAAAATGTTTAAGAACTTCTGAATGATGAAGAAATTTTTTTATTTCTCTATTTTTATTGTTTTTATTTTTATCAAAAGATAACCACTTCAAAGATCCTACTTTAGAGACTTTACCACCCATAGCTAGATTAAATTGTGTTACTTACAAACACACATTTTACATATACATATATATATATATATACACACACACACAAATATACACACATACACATATATAAATACACACACACACACACATATATACTGTTATGGTGAAACACACCTATTCCTCAGATAATGTACTCTCCCTCCTATATTAATAAGAGTTAACAGGAAGTTCACGGGAGAAGTTCTTGGGGAGTTCATAGAAGTTCTTTCGAGTTCTATTAGAGTTCAGTAGAACTATTAGTTAGTTCCAGTTTGGACATAGTTGGACTAAAGCAGTTGATATTAGTCGGCAGTTAGCCAAATACTAAGGAGTCAGTTTTCAGTGGAAGATTAAAAAGTTCTTAATATTTTGGGTGCGTTAAGTCAATTAGCAACCAACATAGCACGATTATAATCATCAGTGCGAAAACTACTCCACAACATATACATACACACACACATATATATATATATATAGAGAGAGAGAGAGAGAGATAGACAGAGAGAGAGATAGACATACATACATACAGATTTCATTAAAAATGACAAAGTATTATGGTTAAGTTTTTTATGTAATTTTTTATATGATCATAAAAAAATTATATAAAAACTTAACTTAGTCTGTCCTTTTAATGATACCTGAATAACAGATATATATATATATGAGATAGAGACAACAGGCAGAGATCAACACTGTCTCATGACTGTCATGCTCCAGTGTAATCTTCCTAACTTTCAGTGCTGATCCCCATTATATATTTAAACGCTTTATGATATTGAGCACTTGTCCTCTATTACTAGTTCATATTTTTATAATGATTTTCCTCCCAAGCAAGTAAGGACTACCACTGGTGCACAGGGGGTTACAGTAAGAGAAAAAACCAGGTCTAGTGGATGTCAAAGAAAGTATAAGAGATGGATGAGAATCAAGTAGAGAGAAGATGGCAATTGTAGCTATCAGGGAAGCAAGTAAACAGTAGGGAGTTCCACAAATTGGAAGTGCGAGAAAAGAAACTGTTATAGTAGAAGAGATGGTTTTATTCAACTATTTTGATAGCAGAAAGGTGGGACCTTGAAGCCAATCTAGTAGCATGCGTAAACACATGGTCAGGGAACCAGGGAAATAAAAAAGCTTGCCAAAGCAGTTGCCCTGAAAATACTTGTAGAAAAGACAGAGTGAAGCCACACCACATCAGTGAGAAAGTGACTGAAGGTAGACTGCCAAGTCAGGATCTATTATATTGCAGATTCTCCTTTGGGTTTTGTCAAGAACCTCAAGATGAATTGCAGGAGCACCCAACCAGATAAGAGTATTCAATGCAGGGACGAATGGAAGATTGATGTGCAAAATGGATTCTGACGAGAAAAAATTCCTGGTCCAACATAGTGACACAACCTTTCTAGCAATAGATACAGTGATTGATTCAATGTAGTCATTCCATCTGAGGTCATTTGAGAGAGTGAGGCCAAAGAGGCACAGTGTGTTGCTCTCTAGGAGATTAGCATCATCCATTCTGATGGTAGGCAAGAAAGTTTCTCTATGGTGGTTAAAGAAGAGCAGCTTCATTTAAGAGGCATCAAAATTTACAAGCCATTTCCTACCTCATTCAGTCACAGATTGGAGGTGCTTCTGAAGGTTTACTTTATCAGCCATGGCAGATTCCTTATTGAGATGAGAGTAAATGGTGGTGTCATCTGCATAGATGCTGACTTGGAAATTGATGACATCAGGAAGATCATTGATAAAGAGTAGGAACTAAGATAGAGCTTTGAGAGATGCCCTTGTTCATATGAAAGGATCTGGAAGCTTGGCTGTTTGATAGGAATGACTGGATTAAATCAAAAATCCAGAAATACCATGGCTCTGGAGCTTGCACAGAAGGCCAGCAGGCCAAACCCTGTCAAATGCTTTTGAGATACCAAGAACAACAGCTTAAGCATCACCATTCTTATCAAGAGCCTGGTATAAATGATTGATCTCAATGTATATATATATATATATATATATATATATATATATATATATATATCGATGCGTGTTTCATTAAATAATATAGACAAGTTTTATCGATTTATTTTATGTAGATTTTTTTTCATATTGTCTGATAAACTTAATAGCATTATCATTGAAAGAGGAAAGAAAATCACAATATTGACACGTGTTTTTATTTAATCCTTTTTGAGCTTTTGGATTACATCAGCCATTATCAAAGATAACAATTGTGTTGGTTGTAATGGGAAGTTCGGACGAACCATAGTAGTAGTCGTCTATTTTGTTTGCGTTGAAGATTGGCGAACATATGCATATACGCTGGAAGTGAAAAATTGCACTACAGCTTGTGGCATCTCACATGACCACACGAGAGTGGGGGCGAGAAGTATTAAGTAAGGTAAGCCATTGGTATAACCAATTGCTTCTGTTATCTATTATAGGCTTTTGAGAATGTGTGTGAAGGTTTTGTAGTTAATTTTGTTCAGGTTAGGTTTCAACTTTGAGTATTTTTAGTTTTTGTTTATTGTTTTTGTGTTTAAGTATGGTTGTGTTTTAGACAAGGATTTCACGGAATATATATATATATATATATATATATATATATATATATAGAGTGGGCTATCATAAGTTTTCAGCCACTCTTGATTACAGCAATTTTGTCTTGTGCAATAACGTCTCTTTTTTTTTTCAGACAATACCATGTTAGTATCAAGCTACACTCATCTATCAATTTATTTAAAATTAATGCAATTTACATTGTGACACAGATGTTTTGAGATTTTACCTTTTTATTAGGCAATGTTGAATAATTGTGCTGAAAATGATTTTATATATATATACATTTGAACAGTTTTTCATTTTTTCTTTTTGTAATCACTCTTTTTTTTATTTATATCAATTTTACGAAAACTAATCAGATTTTACTGTGAAACGAATAAAATGTAAATGCAAATTCTATTCCAGCAGCTTCTTTTCTCGCATTTCCCACCTGTGGAATTCCCTTCCATTTACTTGCTTCCTCGACAGCTATAATCTCCAAGAATTTAAATGTAAAGCCAATAGTCATCTCCTATCTCACTAACCTGCATCCTCTCTCTCATGCTTTCTCCGTTCACTCCACCCTCATCAGTATTCTCATCCTTCTCTTACACACTTTCTGACACCCCCTATAACCTGTCATTCTTTCTCATAACTTTCCTTCTATGTAACTTCCTGCAAAACTGGCAGTAAAATGCCTTGCTTGGGGCGATATGATTATAAATATATATATATATATATATATATATATATATATATATATATATATACATACACACATACAAAGAAATTTAAATAATGTAATTTAAAACCTTTAATGTTTCCCTAGTTTTGAAGGACTTAGTTAGGATCAATCCCACTGGCAATGGCTTTTTGGAATTAGCATGACCTCTAATGCACTACAGACATTTACTCACAGTATTACAGTACCGTCCCTCAAATTGTATGCTAAGGCTTCATTATTAGATAGCTTTACTCCCACAAACACATACCTGTTCTGACGAAGTTGCTGTTGTCTTCTGTTGGTGCAACTTCTTCCTCAGTGCTTGGATCTCATCCTGGATATGAGAGAGAGAGAAAAAATACTGACAATAAACTTTGTGTTTCATGCCTTTCCAAGATTTTTGTCTGATTATTCCAGTAATAATATTTAATATACCCGCCTCCCCACTTAGTATGACAATTGTGATATAGAAAACAGAATTGGCTGAGTGAATTCCAATCTCAGATTTTTTGAGAAGATTTCTTCTCATAGACATACCTACCATATTGGCTCAGAAAACTGTTGCCGTAATTATTTACAGTAAGACTACTGTCCACGTTTTTGTTACTAATATCACAACATTTCAACCATTATGCCTCTAGTCGTCTTCTAGTTACCCAGATAATCTTCAGGGAATTTTAATCTAAACCCTTTATTTAATCTATAGAGGTAGAAAGTTCTCATTCCTCTGTCCATGCTTAGTGATATATTCTCCTGTTCTTTTTTAGTATTGCTCTGTAATTCCTTGCACTGGTTCCATCAGGTCTGTACCGCCCAACCTAGAGATTGAACTCACATAACCAACACTTTAATCCACTGGGATATTGTCAACAAGACAAGAATTCCTTTAAAATGAGCAGCACAAAGAGAACAAACTCCCTGCTGTGGTTTAAATAAAATGTTTACTGTGAAATTCCCTGAAGGTTATCCACATCAAGATACCTGAAGAAAGATGGAGTGTACAGTGGCCAAAATGCTGTGATGACAACGACAAAGATGTGAGAAAAGGTAATATCACCAAATTCACACATTAACATTTTAATCTGTTGTTCTGTGGGACAATCCTGAATCTATGACTAGGAGCCTTGAACTTAATGTTCGAATTGCCTACTTGCCCTTAAAGGGATGCTGGAGTTCTCAATGGTCAATGGTCAAAATGTTATGTTAAAAACAAAGAAGAGGGCATTTGTCAGAATGTAAATAATAAAAATTCTTCATCCAAAATTTCAGGCAGGTGTTACCCTCATTGTTAAACTTGATGACCAAATCATACAGTATTAAGTATATTTATAGCCATTGGTCAGTACATGCACCAAAACCCAAAAATTATATAAAGAAAATACTAATAACCAAGTTTTTCATTATCATCAGCCTTTGAGATTTCACTCGCCCGATCGACTCAGTCAATTAAAAACTTAACTGGGAGATTAAAGTTCATTGATTTAATTGCTTGCGGTTGATTAAAAAAAAAAAATCAAAAAAAAATCAAGCAATGAAACGTGTCCCATCAAAACTAATAAAAAGGAAATTTGATTCCTTTTACAACTGAAAAGTATGCCATTGAAGATTCACAAGTTACTTAGAATGATCTACAATGACATTATTGAATTCTTGGCTTTTATCATCCCAGTCAGTGTAAACATTTGTTTAATTAACGCTTCTAGAATGGAGCCAAAATGTGTCGCCCAGATTAAAGATGCTCCCAGATTTTTAGAAACTCATTTGGGAAAAAATATTATCCTTGACTCAATACCTATATTTCTACAAGAAGTAAAAATGAACATTTGAAAGAAAGAAAAAAATACGCATACTTCTTTCAACCACGCATCGAAAAACAAATTATATGAATAAGTAATTCGTTGAGAAAATCAGATTCGTTATTTTTTATCATCTATGAGATGGAGGTTGTCGTTAAACAGAAAAAAGAAACTACGAATTTAGGTACCTCCGCTCAATTGCCAAAAAAAACAAAAAAAAAACAGCATATCATGATGTTAAAACTTAATAAAAACAAAGTTTTATCATTAAAATGTTTATGCTATAGCCCTGAAAAAAAAAACAAAACAAAACAAAAAAAAAACATTATTGCAATTATATATATATATATATATATATATATATATATTTAAATTCAAAATGAAAATATCATGTATGTAAAATCCCAAAAATAATCCAGATTTTTTAAATCCTTTCTCATACGTTCGAAATTTTAATTAAAATTTCATTTTTTGTTTTCCATCAGCGATTCATGCTATGTTTACGTAAGGTTACTATTAAGAAAATAAAGTTGGCCAAGTAAAATGATTTTGGGGTAACTAAATTTTTTCTCACTCCCTACCGTCAGTCGAGTGATTTCCTTTTCAAATCTCAAAGGCTGATTGTCATTCGCAATGGATGCTTCTAAAATCTATTATTTATATCCAGCAGTGATAAAAACAACAAAGATAAGGATAGTCACGTTTCATGTTCAAATTTCAGAAAATACTTTGGCCTGATTATCAAAATATTTCAAAGATTGACTTTATAAATGTTTCGACAGCACCTTTTGTTTCATTTCTAAAGATTTTACTGACCTTTGACCTGCCATAAAAGAGGCCTTGTTGAAGAACATTAAAACTTCAATAACAGAAGTGAACTACCTAATGAGTTTACACGCCTCAAATGTCAGACAGAAAACAAATGAATACATCACCTCGTTCTGTAGCCGGATTTCATCAATTTCTTCTTCAAATCTTCGACGTTCTTCTAAAGCTTTTTTCTTTCGATCACTCACATTCTGATAATTTAAAAAAGAAAAAGGGAAGAAAATTGAATTTAGTAAAAAAAAATTTTAAATAAAGCCTTCAAAAAAACTTTTTAACACAAAAAAAAAATAGAAGAGAGCTGAATTATAAAAAGAAATAAAAAAAAATTATTCAAACTAAGCTGAATTCTGGTGTGAAATATTCATTCTATAATGTTTAAGGCATGTGTTCCTCACCTTCGAATGCTTTGCCTTAAAAATAAAAAACAAATATGAAAAACATTTGTTGTACAAATAAATATATATTCATCATTATTGATATTCCAACAAATGTCTCATATTCCAACAAATGTCTCATATTCCAACAAATGGTGTCGCAATTCCAACAAATGTCTCATATTCCAATAAATGGTGTCTCAATTCCAACAAATGGTGTCTCAATTCCAACAAATGGTGTCTCAATTCCAACAAATGGTGTCAATTCCAACAAATGGTTCTCAATTCCAACAAATGGTGTCTCAATTCCAACAAATGTCTCATATTCCAACAAATGGTGTCTCAATTCCAACAAATGTCTCATATTCCAACAAATGGTGTCTCAATTCCAACAAATGTCTCATATTCCAACAAATGGTGTCTCAATTCCAACAAATGTCTCATATTCCAACAAATGGTGTCTCAATTCCAACAAATGTCTCGTATTCCAACAAATGGTGTCTCAATTCCAACAAATGTCTCATATTCCAACAAATGGTGTCTCAATTCCAACAAATGTCTCATATTCCAAGAAATGGTGTCTCAATTCCAACAAATGTCTCATATTCCAAGAAATGGTGTCTCAATTCCAACAAATGTCTCGTATTCCAACAAATGGTGTCTCAATTCCAACAAATGTCTCGTATTCCAACAAATGGTGTCTCAATTCCAACAAATGTCTCATATTCCAACAAATGGTGTCTCAATTCCAACAAATGTCTCATATTCCAACAAATGGTGTCTCAATTCCAACAAATGTCTCATATTCCAACAAATGGTGTCTCAATTCCAACAAATGTCTCATATTCCAACAAATGGTGTCTCAATTCCAACAAATGTCTCATATTCCAACAAATGGTGTCTCAATTCCAACAAATGTCTCATATTCCAACAAATGGTGTCTCAATTCCAACAAATGTCTCGTATTCCAACAAATGTCTCGTATTCCAACAAATGGTGTCTCATATTCCAACAAATGGTGTCTCAATTCCAACAAATGGTGTCGCAATTCCAACAAATGTCTCATATTCCAACAAATGGTGTCTCAATTCCAACAAATGTCTCGTATTCCAACAAATGGTGTCTCAATTCCAACAAATGTCTCATATTCCAACAAATGGTGTCTCAATTCCAACAATGGTGTCTCAATTCCAACAAATGTCTCATATTCCAACAAATGGTGTCTCAATTCCAACAAATGGTGTCGCAATTCCAACAAATGTCTCATATTCCAATAAATGGTGTCTCAATTCCAACAAATGGTGTCTCAATTCCAACAAATGTCTCATATTCCAACAAATGGTGTCGCAATTCCAACAAATGTTTCATATTCCAACAAATGGTGTCTCAATTCCAACAAATGTCTCGTATTCCAACAAATGGTGTCTCATATTCCAACAAATGGTGTCTCAATTCCAACAAATGTCTCGTATTCCAACAAATGGTGTCTCATATTCCAACAAATGTCTCATATTCCAACAAATGGTGTCTCAATTAGTCTGTAACTTGACAGAGTTATTAAGCTTAATTCTCCTCTGAGATTTTTACCATTCCATTTTTAATGGAGAAGAATTCGGTCCATCGCATTGATAAGTAAGATAATGTCAAGCAAAAATGTATTTTATAAAATGCTTCTTCATCAGACTTATTGATTATTATAAAAGTTATTTTTACTATTGCTATTCCAGTTTTTTTTTTCTTAAACAGTGAAATTAATGACAACCAAAATTGAGAAGTTCTACTGAAGAAAAATTGTGCCTTTGACAGAAATTGAAACTACATCTCTTTTGTAAGCAACAAAAAAATGTTTATGTTTTGGGTAAGAAAATAAAGTTAGCCAATATAGATTCCCAGAAGTCCAAACAAGAAAACTGATTTCCTTAAATAGGTAATTCAAACCTTGCATTGTCAGGTTGATTCTGTTGCCAAACATCTAGAGGAGCACTTTGGCTCAAGAAGCAGATAGAAAAAAGGGATTAAGGTTCAATTCCTATCAGTAGTACAATTTGTTTTTTTGGACTTAGCCAGTGCAGAAATTATCCAAATGATTGTTCATTCCAAGGTATTTCAGTTCACCTGCTAATTTCATGGATTTTTCATCATGCTATTATAATAAGTCTTTAAGTTGCTAAAAGGGGGATATATTTTTAATCCCTAAATATGGCCAGTAAATTGTTGATGTGTATTTGACAAAATTCTCAACAAGTGTAAATTGGCAAAGTTGTAATATTCAACAAAAGGGAGAAAAGAAGAAAAAGAACAAGGTAAAATAATCTTATATATATATATATATATATATATATGGTTAAGATTATTTAGATTATTTTATATATATATATATATATATATATATATATATATAAAGATTATTTTATATATATAGTTAAGATTATTTTTATATATATATATATTTGTTTTGCTTTGTGGCATATCAACCTCAATAGGTTATTTAATACAGATAAAATGTTTCATTAAATTTATAATAGAATATACTTCCTTTGTGAAGTGGGTTTTACTGAGAGTCACATGTATTGCTGGTAATATTTTTCATTCCAAAACCTATTTTTGTGGGTAAATAATTTTATTGCATTTTGACCCCAGTTTTGGGGGTTAACTATTTACCCATAGCTGGAGCCCTAACAGGTGCTACCACTCCGGGTCAGGGTGGACCTGGGAACAACAGCAAATAAGAGGTGGTTCCATGCTCCTCACAACCTCCCGATCAGAGGTTTTGCTACCAAATGAATTTTACCATCATACCCAGGACCCAATATATATATATATATATATATATATATATATATATATATATATATATATATAAACACACAAACACAGATGGTGCGATGGGTAAATTGTCGCCATTTTATGCTTTTAATTTCACACATGCCTATTTGTTTTTAATTTTGACCACTGTGCAGTACCAATGTGAGAAAAAGAACGCCATGATACAATTCACTCTGCCAGTAATTTGGCAGCTGTACTGCTTGTCATTCATGCCAGATGTTCGAATATAAACATTGGAGAGTGTTTGGGTATTAATCTGAGGACATTGCAAAAAATTTAGAAAGAGTCAGATGAGTCTAATGGTGATTTCAAAGGTACAGAAGCTTGGAAAACTCACTCTGATCATACTGATAAGAACACCCAAATTTGTTGGTGAGACTCAACATGGATGTCTACATCAGATTCTTTGAGGAGGTAGTCCCACCTTGGGTCAAGAGGGTGGCTGCTGGAAGACACTATGTCTGGCAATAAAACTCTGCATCCTGTCACACTAGGAAAAAACCTAGTCATGGCTGTCAGACAATATCTGTGACCACATCACCCCCCCCCCCACCTTATATCTGACGACAACACCCTTTATTATATGCAGGGCACAGTCGAGTGAGAGACTAACAAAACTCTTTGCAGCACCAAAGATGAACTGAAGGCAAGGATTATGGCAGCATTCACCAACTTAAACAAGGAGACCATCCAAAAGTGTTGCAGAAGATTTTGAAGTCGGTTGGAGGCCATGGTTGAAGCCAATGATCATTTTATTGAATAGATTTACTCTTTAGTATTCCATGATATTTTTGTGTAATTTGTGTAATTTTTGTAAGAAGTCTGTTAAAATGAGATGTCAGTGTTATTTTCATTTTTGCATCATTTGGACGACAATTCATCCATCACACCCGGTATATCTGTTAAAATGAGATGTCAGTGTTATTTTCATTTTTGCATCATTTGGACAACAATTCATCCATTGCACCCCGTTATCAATGTCTCTACTGATATCCATCAACATTAATCAATATCGATGTCTTTATGTACATTGATCAATATAAATCAATATCGATGTCTTTATGTACATTGATCAATATAAATCAATATCGATGTCTTTATGTACATTGATCAATATAAATCAATATCGATGTCTTTATGTACATTGATCAATATAAATCAATATCGATGTCTTTATGTACATTGATCAATATAAATCAATATCGATGTCTTTATGTACATTGATCAATATAAATCAATATCGAATGTCTTTATGTACATTGAAATCAATATAAATCAATATCGATGTCTTTATGTACATTGATCAATATAAATCAATATCGATGTCTTTATGTACATTGATCAATATAAATCAATATCGATGTCTTTATGTACATTGATCAATATAAATCAATATCGATGTCTTTATGTACATTGATCAATATAAATCAATATCGATGTCTTTATGTACATTGATCAATATAAATCAATATCGATGTTTATTGATATTGATCAATATCAATGTTTTTACTGAAATGTTATAGGGAAAAAACAAAAGATGAATTTCATTTATGATTGAAGGAATGAATAAATGGATTTCATACTGCATCCTTTCTTATGTCCTTTTGGGCACCTCAACACGGTGTAATGGTTAATAAGCTTGGCTTGCTAGAACTTATTACAACTAAGTAGTGAGTTTAATCGTCACTGGATACCCTATACTTTCGGCCTTGTGCCACTTAGAAAATCAACTCTCTTATGCCTTTTTGCTCTATTTTTCTATAAACAATTTAAAAACTATTCTACTCCAAATTTAGCTTTCAATTCATTGCCTCTTTGTAATAAAAAGCCTATCTCTTTCCTTCTTTTTTTTTGGTCTCCATTCATTATTCTCCTCCCTATATCTCACTATTTTGTTTTAATCAATTCACCACAAGCAAAGTATTAACTGGGGTGTGAGAGAATGCGAAAAAACAAAACAAAAAAAAAAATCGAAAATAAACACTATTATGGAGAGAGAACAATAAAAGAACATCAGTTAATGATTGACATTGTATTTAAATTTTTCAAGATCAAACTTGATTGGAGAGCAAGAAGGTGGAAGAGAGTTCCACAAGCGATAAATGCGAGAAAAGAAACTGTTAGTATAGAGCTATTCATATTGAGGAAATTGTTTTAAATTAATTGTGCGTAAACAATTATTCAAAAAACATTTATTCAAATTGTAAATTGTTTGAATGAAAATGAATTGGAAGGACGATTATGCTAAATGATAATTCTTCAAAATACTTATGTTTGAAATATGCATGTGGTCTTGCTTTGAGGAAGTCAATTCTGATTTGCCTAGAAGGATGACATACGGCTATTTTGCAGCAAGTGTCATCACAATATGGAAATTCTTAGACGCTCTTAAAAGAAAATACAATAGGATTTCTAGTAAAATCATTTAATGAAATTCATGGCTGACTCGAGAAGGTCGTAGCAAAATCTGGTGACTCTTATCGAATTCTAAATAAAACTTTATGATAAATGCTTTCCTCTCATCTCCATTTCTTGTAAAAATTATAGTCAATTAGCAGTATAGCTCGGCATTGATCGGGTGTAATGAAAGCTTTAAAACTAATCCATGGTACTGGAGCTCAGACTCTTTGGATGGTGGCACGAAAGACCAAAAAGCAATAGATGTTTCCAGTTAAAGCGAAATCGTAGACTGAAAGAAAAATGAATGGATATAAGTCAAATTTTGATCTGGTATCGATATCAAATAATTTTTTTTCGTCGTAAACTGAATTTTGAAGGCTAAATAAGTCCTCTGAGTAAATGGTATCATGGCTGAGACTAAGAACTACAATTATACCTACTTAGAACCAAACCCAAAGCAAAAGCTAAAATAAAAGGGCTGAAAAAAATACAGACATACAGGCAGATAAACAGACACACACACAGACATCTTGCCTTTTATATATATATATTATTGATTTTCTGCACTATTGTAAGAACTGCAACCTTGAAACTTCTGAATATCGTTTCTTATGTCTTTGTCTATGAGTGTATCAAATTTGATTAAAATCAGTCCACTCCTTCTATAACCCAATTTTTTCAATTATCGATCTTTATCGGGAGTACCTTGAAACAAAACTTAGCTAAGAACACTCGCAGATGTTTATAGTACAACTGTGTAAATTTTCAAGAAAATCAGTTCAGCTGTTTTGGAGTCTATAGGTAACGGACACACACACACACAAAGTTCCATTTATAAATAAGTTTAGATAAAATCCATTCATACTCACAAATAATCTTTCATGTATTGCAATCAAAAGATGTCAGAAATGAACTGTAATGTTGACAGATGTTATTTCCATTCATTTCTTAAGGTACCCAAGTACTTTCAACCTCTATCTGAGGTCATCTTCAGGGGTGTGATTTATGGTAACAAATGTAACCGGAAAACTGTGTTGCTAAAAATTACTGTACATTTTTTTCCTGCTTCAAATATAATGGTTGACAAATTTCTAGCGTTCATAGAATGTGAAAATTATCCAAAATGGAATTCTTTTATATTTTGTAATGTCATGGTCATGCACGTATTAAAGCATAAGAAAACTGTTCTTTTTACAAACATTTTAGAATATTACTACAGTATTCATAGCTGATTCTATTAATTGACGGCTTATGTGTTTTAATTAATATTGCCTCGTGAATCTGTAGTTTGATTTTGTTGTTTTCTTGGTGTAGAATAATTGTATTATCGATCATTACTTTTTTATTTGTGAATGTAGACAGGAATGTTGTTGTTGATGTCTACAAATGGATGAATGATCAGACAAATGTAACGTAAGACGTCTAGTTAATGTGGTTGTTGTAAATCCAACATATATATTTGTTTTTTTGTCGGAGATACATTCTCCCAAAGAACATATGAATTGATATATAATGTTGGTTTTACCTAACACATCAGTTGATGGGGAGGAGTTATTAAAGACAATCAAATCAGTAGTATTGTACCTTTTATAATATATTATAAAAGGTATATATATATATATCATATGTTATAAACCACAATACACATCAAACAAAATATGGTACTTCCACAAAAGACCCTGAACATATCAAACTCTTCTATTGCAACCAGATGCACGATAACTGCAAACAGGATGAAAAAATAATAAAAAATCTCATTCGTACTAATGATCTTCCGTTGATCCTAATAAAAAATTAAAATTAATAATATATTATAAAAGGTACAATGATATTTCATCTACAACTGCCAGAAAGCGTAAAAAAATTTGATAAGGAAGAATGTAACAGGCTAAATTTGAATTTTGCCTGCTGAACAATCACCATGGCTCAATAGGTAAAGCATTGAACTTGTAAGAAGGAGATGAGCGTTTAGATATATTTCATATGGCAAAGCAGGGTTTGGGAGAAATAACGAGACAAAATATATTAAGAGGGACAGGAAGATGTGGAGAGCCATGTCTCAAAGGAACACGGCACGTGAAAGAAGAAAGTTTTACCTTCTCAAGTGTTTCATTCGTTACTTTTAGGTCAGCAATTTCTTCATTTAATTGGTTGATTTTGTGGGTGAGGTTCTTTCGCTGTTGTTTCTCTTCCTTGTAGGAATTGGTCATCTCTTTCAATTGTTCTTGGTCCTCTGCAATAAATAGCAGAAAAACTAATTATACCAAAAGACTGACATAGTCTAATAGTAACAAGGGAGGAGTAGAATAGGATTAGACAATGGCTTTTTCCTATACAGACCATTTTATTACAGGTGTAACATCAATGATAAATTCAGTTGGATTAATTTGAAAGAATCAGAAGAAAAAACATTTGCAGCATAGGTCTCGGCTGGGAATAAGAGGTTGGTTTTGTTGAGCCTCATATCATACTGCAAAAAGCAAATTGCATACATAGTCACACTATATATATATATATATATATATATATTTATGCTCTCACACCCTGATTGAGCACTCTGAAAGAATGGTAGACTTTGAAAAACAGTAGCTACTCTAGCATCTACGCATCGTTCATTCAGCAATGAATTAGAACACTCTCAGCTATTAGGCATGTATAATAATAATATACATGCTAAAAAGTCTGCCTCCTTCTACCGAGTGCCCATAGCTCAGAGGTAGAATTGCCGACTGACACCAATTCGGTCAGGTTTCAATCCTGGGTTAAAAAGCAATCAAAGTCTAACCGTACTGATGAACTGTGATACAGTGAAACAGATCTGTCTGTGGATGACTATATATAGTCATCCACATACAAGCCTGTTTTGCTATATCACAGCTCATCAACGTGGCTAGACACATCCACTTGCTTCTGGTCGGGATTGAAACTCAACCGATTTGGTGTCCGTCGGAGTCGCTACCCCACTAAGCCATAGGCTCATGGAATCAGAGAAGGGAAATTTTAACATGTTGTATATAAGCAGTGTATACACACGCCAGTCATTGAAACAACTCAATTAATTTCTGAAGAGTCACACTTATATAGCAGAAGAAGAGACTGTTTTTAAAATTTTCTTCCCTAAAGAGCTCAATTGTAATGATAGCATTATATATATATATATATATATATATATATATATATATATATATATGATTATTTAGTTTTTGGTTATGATAAAATTAGACCAGTACACAGTTGTATTAAAAGTGTTCAATACAATTGTATTGTAGAACTTTTGAATATTTTTCATTTGTAAACAAGTTATATTATACAACTCAAGTTTGTAATATTTATTTGGTGTCTTCAGGTGATTTACAATAAATAATTATTGTAAATTGCCTGAAGACACCAAATGGTAGAAACCTTGGTTGTGTAATATAACTTGTTTACAAATGAAAAAAAAAAAAAATATATATATATATATATATATATATAGATATTGGGGGAGGGGGCAAATGTAAATCCACCCAGGTGATTTATGAAGCTCGCATTTCTCCATCAAACAATAAAAATACCTACCGAACCTATATTGGTATGTCCGCTGGACCTTTTAAGCAGAGACTTTATAACCACAGGTATTCTTTTTCGAACCTGGGCCAAAAGTACCAGACAGCCCTTTCACGGATATTCTGGAAAATGAAAGAGAGAGAGCTGGATCCTGTAATTAGCTGGAAACTAATAGGTTCAGCCCGTATTCCGAGGAATTTTCGTGATAGGTGCTGTCTGTGTTTACTTGAAAAAATTTTAATATTGAAGTATCCTCACCAGCACCTGCTCCTGAATCTTAGAAGGGAATTTATTAGTAAGTGCTGCCATAAAGCTAATTTTTTGTATACTTAAATTTAAAATTCATAATTTTTAAATTTTAGGATAAAAATATGAATTTAAGAATTTTTGATAAATTATTTTATTTTTAATTTTAACTTTAAAAAGTAATTTAACCCCTCTACCTTCCCCTCCCAGCCCCCTTAAATTGTCTATCTTTATAAAACATGGATTCCTTTTACTAAACCCCTTTCTCCTTTGTTAGCATATATCTTTTTAATAATTTAATTTTCTTTAATTGTTATCTAGTTCGTATATACCTAAAAATATCTTTAATTAGATAAACTTAATTAAATTTTAAAAAAATCTTAATTTCAATTTCATTCTATTTTATTTAATTTATCTTATTTATTTATTATTTTTCCCCTAAATATACCCTTTCAAATAAGTTTCCAAATCTCTAACCCTTTTAAACATTTATAGTTAAATGTATTTAACCCCCATCCAGCGTTTTCTATTTGATATCTGATATCCCATCCTTTCCTTCCTTCCTTCCTTTTTCCCCTTCCTTAAAACCTTTTCTTCTATACACTTTTTTTATATTCTGCCACTTCCCTTTGGTTTGTTTAACCCAATTCCCGATTTAAAGACCTCCCATTTCCTTAACTCTTTCCCTCTATTAAGCTAGACACACCAATCTCCCATCTCTTCACTTACAAAGTAAAAACCAAAAATTAACTGACCTTTAAAAGAATTTTTTTGTGACATATATTTCTCAAATTTTAACTGTTATTTATTTTTGTCTCATTTTTAATCCTGACTTTCTTCATTTTGGGATGGAGCGTTGCTGCTGAGGAGACATGAATTCTCTCTTAGGGATTTCATGTTGAAATGTTCATTCAGCATTTTGGAATTTTGAAAGATTACTTTAATTTATATATATATATATATATATATATATATATATTAAATATCTTAGCGACCTTGTGGGACCAAGAATTAAAACTACTGATGAAGGGTAGGTCCTCTTCGACACTGTGACATTTGACCTCCCCTCACCCTGGCCATTGGACGTATGCTCTGTAGTCTCTGTCTCTCACCTCGTGGTCTGGCTACTTAGCATCTGACCCACCTAAGATATTCTGAAAAAGAGTTGAAATGTATTCGGCATTATTGTCTCTCCGAATTTCACTCGACTTCAGGTTTTGGTCTTGATAGGTAAATATGCTAGATTCTTCTTTTTTCTTATTGCGACTAATTTCAGTAAGGAAATGTATTTTCCTACTTACTTTTACTAGATGTTTATCTCTTTGCATATGGCAGCAAAGTATTTTTTCCTCCAGTTAAAAAATGAGTGAGCATTTTTTTGGGCAGCCAAAGGTTTGTTTATTTCATATTCTGTATGGTCTTTTCTTTAAACTTGCTAGAGAAGGTTCTGTAAAAAGTTATTTTGGTTTTGAAGGCTTATCTCAACTTATACTAAGTTAAAACTTAGTAAATTTTTTTTTCTTTTAATTGAAGTAGATAGTTCCTACTATTGCCCGGTTTCACACTCCACCCTCTTCTTTTGAACAAGAGTAGAGGTGTTCGCCTTGTTTCTTGTTTAGGAAGGGGTTTCTGGTTCTTTTTTCTCTCTCCTTTGGTCTTAGTGTTAGTTCAGCTGCAAGCTTTTTCCAGCAATTGAGGATGGATTCTGAGGGTACTGGGTTGGCAGTTTCCTGGTTGCTGCTTCCGACTGGTAGTTAGGAGCCCAAACTCTTGCGAAGTGTCTGTCTGTTCAACAGTTGAATAATATCAGAGTTTCTTGTAGTGCCATGTCGCGCATGGATGGGAGTCCCTGCATGAACCTCTGGTGGGCAACCCCGAGGCCACATTATGCTGCAGGCTGCACCAGTCTCCATCCTACACGTACTGCATACAGTGACCGGCTGAATCTACTCTAGACCTTTCTCTCTTAATAAATCTCTATGAATACACACAAACAAAATTGAAAAATTAAACCAGCTAATCAGAAAATGCATAAACCTGACTGCATCTCCTTTGCAAACATACGAGGTATCCGCACTAACTTTTACAGTGTAGAATCATTCCTTCTAACAAACTCACCTGACATCTTAGCTCTCTGTGAAATTAACCTCGACCCTTGTATCCCCTCTTCTGAGTTTTATGTTCCTGGTTACCTTCCCCTCTTCAGGAAGGACTCCAAGCTAGATCACCCTAGCTAGAGGGAGGTGTTCACTGATATAAACACCTCCCTCTAGCTAGGGTGATCTTTCTTGAATCCCTAGACCATTCTTTCATGTGCTTCCGTCTCTTACTTCTAAGCTCGGTTAGCTATCTTTTCTTTCTCTACTGCTCCCCATCATCCTCTGACTGTTCAGTACTTGATAATGTCGCTACTAACATTGATAAGGCCATTTCTTCTCATCCATCTGCCCATATATTTGTGTTTGGTGACTTTAACACCCACCATGCCAAGTGGCTGGAAAACTGTCACCGAACTTGCTGGTGTCCACACCATGGATTTTTTAATCACCCAGTCTCTTACGCAAGTAGTGGATTTCCCCATGTGTTTCTCCAATAACCCTAATGGAAGAGACTCACTGCTAGAACTCTGTTTCACTTCCATCCAAGACTCTTGCAATGTCAAGCAGCTCTGCCCTCTCGGAAACTCTAACCATGCGGTAGTTTCCGTTAACATCTCCTTCCACTCCCATTCCACCCAAGAAACTCAGACCAGCAGAATATCCTACTGCTACCAAAGAGCAGACTGGGACTCATTTCGCGACTTCCTCCAGACGAATCCAGTCTCGAATTGGTGAAGAATCTGCAAGCAAAGCAATTAACCTTGTTCACTGAAGAGGTGAGGACCTCAAATTCATTGATTAGAGGGGGTATTGAGGTTTTACTATTGTTAAGTGCACTTTTCCAGAGTCACCAGTAGTCTTTGGTGCCAAACTTACGGGATGCTATGTGTTGCTTCATTCTGGTAGCAAACAACATCTTAGCTTCATTGAGTATCTTTTTGCACTTATTACATGCTGAGACGAAAAGGTGCCTGTTATGGTCCAACTCGTGGCTTCTGTAAAGCCGAAAGAAGTGATTCCGGTGGGCAATGGTGGCTGAGCAAGCAGGTGAGAACCAAGGGAACGAATGGGATTTAAGCTGAAACTTTCTGGTTGGGATGAATGTATCAATGCCAGCCTTAACCCAAGAGGAGACCTCGGATGCACAGTCTTCAACGGGAAGACTAAAAATATTGTTCCAAGGGACGTCACACAGTATCTATATTTGACTTCCCAACTAGAACTGAGGCCCAAATGAATGATGTCCACATTACCCCCTTGCTGGTCTCTAGCATAATCTCTAAGCTTGACCCTCATAAAGTGAGTGGAGGAGACAGAATCCCAATCATAGTCTTGAAAATATATGCCCCTGAACACTCTTCTGTCCTCTCTAAGCTCTACAACTACTGCCTATCTGCTTCCTGCTTTCCTGCCTGTTGGAACTCTGTAGTTCCTATATTTAAGAATACTGGAGAATCCTCGGACCCCGCTATTACCACTCTACCAGCCTCCTACCGATCTTTAGCAAAGTGTTCGAAGCCATTCTCAACGCCGAGGTGGTTCAGCATCTCACAGCCCCCAAACTCCTCTCAGACAAACAGTATGGTTTCTGCTTCACCAGGTCTACTGCTGATATGCTAATGACCATCACAGAGTATATATACCAGACACTCGACAACAATGGCAAAGCTCAAACTGTTGCCCTGGATATTTCCAAAGCATTTGACAGGGTATGGCATGCTGGCCTTCTACGCAAACTGCGGAGCTATGGTATAACTGGAACATTGTTTGACCTAATGCAGTCATTCCTCTCTAATTGTACAATGAAGGTAGTATTAAATGGACATGCCTCCCAAAACTACTACACGAACACGGGTGTCCCTCAAGGCTCTATTCTAGGTCCTATGCTTTTTCTGATCTATATTACCGATCTCCCCAATGCTATAAGATCCCCAGTAGGCATGTATGCTGACAACACCACCGTTTAATTTTACCTCGATCAAAAATCTGCTGAGATTGACAAAGCGAAACTTGCTGCCAAGCTTGAGAAGAACCTCCAATCTGGGATGGACTGGGGAAGAAAATGGCTTGTAATTTTAATGCTTCCAAAATGAAACTGCTATTAACCATCATAGACAATCGCTCCTACCACCCCATTAGCATAGAACAGGCTAGCGCCTTCTTGGCCTCACACTCTCAGTAGACCTCAAGTGGAATGACTATATCAAATCCATTGCTAAATCGCTGCCAAGAAGATCGGTTCACTGTGCAGGGCCAGGAAGTTTTTCCCATCTGAGTCCATCCAGCACATATCTAAATGTACCATCCGCCCATGTATTGTATACTGCTGCCACATCTGGTCGGGTGTCCTTGGTATTCACTTCGGGGTTCTTGACAAAATTCAACGGAGAATCTGCAATGTGATTGATACTGGCTTAGCAGCTTGGCTGCAGTCGATCTCTCATAGGCGGGACGTGGCTTCCCTGTGCTTCTTCTATAAATACTTTCATGGCTTCTGCTCTGATGAACTTAGATCACTGGTGCCCTCAAGGTATGAATTTACACAAGCTACTAGATTAGCAACTAGGTCCCACCCTTTTACAGTGAAATCGATAAAATGTAACCGCAATTTCTACTCTAACAGCTTCTTTTCATGCACTTCCCACCTGTGGAATTCCCTTCCATATACTTGCTTCCCCGACAGCTACAATCTCCAGGAATTTAAATGTAAGATCAATAGACATCTATCACTAACTTGCATCCATTCTCACAAGCTCTTTTTCCATCTACTCCACCCACATCCTCGGTATCCTCATCCGTCTATTACCCTCCTCCTGACATTTCCTATAACTAACCCCTCTTTCTCATCACTTTCCCTATGTAACCCCCTGCTCAACAGTGGCAGTAAAATGCCTTGCTTGGGATGAAATGATAAAGTATATATATATATATATATATATATATATATATATATATATATATATGCAAGTAAAGTAACCTAGTGAGCCAACAAACCTACCAAGGTTTCACCTAAATGGATCTTCAAGGAAGGTTGGCCAACCTTCCCTGAAGATCCGTTTTAGTGAAACCTTGGTAGGTTTGTTGGCTCACTAGGTTAATTTACTTATTCTGCTCTGCTTGCATATTGAGTGCTTTTTTGTTATTGATTACTCGTCTCGGGTTTTTTCTTTGGGCTACGTACTGGCTCGGTTCAAATCACTTTGGCTGATGTTCATGTGCTTAGCACTTTCTTTTTTTACAACCGTTTTTCCCTTCTGCATATATACGCGGAGGGTTTTTCGAAACGAGTATAGTGATAAGTTTGCATTTATATAAATATATATATAATTAAAAATTCTGCACATTAAAGAAAATGTTGACATGTCTTGTTGATAATATTTGATGAGATGGTGATACCAAATAAAATACTAGTTTTTTTTTTTTTTAATCATTTCACCCTAAGCAAAGTGGGACTGCCACTGGTGGCCAGTGGGTTACATTGAGAGAAAAAACAAAGTACAGCGGATGTTGAAAAAAAGGATAAGAAATGGATGAGATTCAAGTAAATAGAAGACAGCTATTGACGTCGTATTTAAAGTTTTGGAGATTGTAGCTATCAGGGAAGAGAGATCCACAGACAAGAAGTGTTAGGAAAGAATCTGTTAGAGTAGAAGCTACTCTAGCTATTTAGCTATTTCAATGGTAAAAAGAGTGGGACCTAGTTGCCACTCTAGTAGTAGGTGTAAATTCATGCAGTCAGGGCACCAAGAAAAGAAGCTCATCAGAGCAGTTGTCATGAAAATATTTGTAGAAAAGACAGAGGGAAGCTCCCATCGTTTTGATGAGAAAGTGCCTGAAGTCAAGCTGCCTAGTCAGGATCAATTACATTCCAGATCCTCTTTTGAATTTTGTCACTAACCTCAAGGGGAATAACAGGGACACCCAAGCAGATATTTAATATATAGTTAGTCGTGAGCAGTCAAAGCCCTCACTGGCTGAAGAGAAGATCTGGTTCTTTTGTTTATCATGCAAGAAAAAAGTGTTTGCAGCAAAGATGACCGAAATGCCTCTTACCCCATCACCAGTCTGCGATAAGTGAATTCATGAATAAAGAATGCAGAGAAATATTGAAAACAAAATATGTTTTTCTGTTTCTGTTATGAACATACATTGGAACTTCCTCAAATGGGAATCGAAACACTTTGGGAAGCTGTCCAATCTGTGAAAGACTCATGTGCCGGTTTGCACAAACATTTAAAGACCAAGTAAATTAAATAAAAATGAATAAAATAAGAGTTACCTTCATGTAGTTTTTGCATCTTCTCCATCTGGTCGTGTGAATTTTTGCTGTCATGGGCAGAATTCTCAAGCTTTTGTCTCAGTCCAGATTCACTTTTACGTATCTGGGAAATTTCCAGTTGGAGTGAACTGACTGTTGCAGCGGCTGAGCTGAGTTCTGTGGCCAATTTAGCCTGGACAATAAAACAAAAAAAACCTATATTAGTGAAATTACAGGCCCACTTAGAATACAATCTTTCTACCAATGTTTATCTCAATTAAGCTAAGAGACTAACCTTGAAACCAGGCATTTCCATGATTGAAAGATTGGCACTACACAATCGTGCTGCCTTCATTTAGCTAGGTGTTGAGGAAATGTTGTGGAGTAGTTTTTGCACTGAAAATTATAATCGTGCTATGTTGGTTGCTAATTGACTTAACGCACTCAAAACGTTAGGAGCTTGGTAATCTTCCGCTGAAAGCTGACTCCTTAGTATTTGGCTAACTGCCAACTAATATCAACTGCCTTAGTCCAACTAAGTCCAAACTAGAACTAACTAATAGTTCTCTCTAGAATTCCAATAGAACTTTAAAGAACTCTCTAGAACTTCTATGAACTCCTAAGAACTTCTCCCGTTAACGCTTATTAATATAGGAGGGAGAGTCCATTATCTGAGGAATAGGTGTGTTTCACCATAACAGTAAATAACTGCAGTGAATGAGATTTTCTAAGTGTAACTTGAATGTGGTACAAAGCCAAAACTATAGAGCACCCAGTGAAGATCAAACTCACCACTCAATCACAATTGTTCAGGTAAGACAACCATTACACCATGCTGAGATGCTGAATTAAATGATTTATGTACTCCTAAATGATGAAAGTCTGACACAATAATACCTGAAAAGGGCTTAGTTGTTGGTTGGTCAATTTTGTTTAGTGGCATATCAACACCTCTATGGGTCATTTAATGTCAAAATCTAAATATTTTGAACACAATTGTATGTTTTCAACTGTAGATATTTTGTACATAATTTTATACTTTCAGAGTAAATGTATAATTTTTTAGATATAATCTTTATAGATAAAATGTATTGTTGGTAATTAGTGGCATATCAACACCTCTATGGGTCATTTTATGCCAAAATCTAAATATTTTGGACAATTGTATGCCTTCAAATGTAGATAGTTTGTACATAATTTTATACTTTCAGAGTAAATGTATAATTTTTTTTGGATATAATCTTTGTAGATAAAATGTATTGTTGGTCATTTTTTTTACAAAGATAATTTAGGTAATTTCACTACAAAAATCTGTTTCTGGTAATTTTATTAAAAAAATGTTGTGTTGATTTTTGTTTGAAGGTTGGATCACTATTTGCCCATAGCTGGGGCCCTAACAGGTGCTACTATCTCAAGTTATGGTGAACCTGAGGACAACAGCAGTTAAGAGGTGGTTCCATGATTCTCAGAACCTCAAAAACTCTTGAGCAGAGGCCTTGCTGCCAGATGTAGTTTATCGTCATACCCAGGACAACATAGTTAAGAACAGGCACAAAGTGGACTGTGAAAAATTTTATCTGCATTGGGTTTTATGAATACAGAAACAGTGAACTGTGGAAGTAAGAGCTTTAAAGTGGCAACCCATTGGCCAGAAGGAAGTAGTGTAAATAAACAAAGAAATACTTTCAGGATCAATTGTCACTTGGTTAAAAGTTTGGCAGTTCTGATTAGAGTTTATATAAGCAGAATCAGAATTGTCTGCTTCAAGCCACCATAGGCAGCAGGTCATTGGTGGAAATGTCGAGTTGCGAGCTGCATATTGTGTGATGGGCAGAGAAGCAGTAAAACAGAGTTGGAGTCCTTGCTGACCAAGAGGAAGATCTAACCTGTTATGAGAGTTGATAGAAGAAACAGTAAAGATGTCCTAAGTGTCAGTTATCCATCTAACAGACTGTGCCAAGTGAACCCAACAATACATGACTATACACACACACACACACACACACACACACACATATATATATATAAAATATCAAATAAAATAAATTTCAAAGTTCAAAAGCTGTTGTATAATCATTTCTACATGAAATCCCTAAGAGAGATTTCACATTTCATTGGCAACTTTCAAAACTCAAAATAAAATTTTTTTTATTTTGAGTTTTGAAAGTTGCCAATGAAATATGAAATCTCTCTTCGGGATTTCATGTAGAAATGCTCATACAACGATTTTGAACTTGGAAATTTAATTTATTTTATAATTGGCTCTGTAATTTAAATATTAATTACATTGAGCCCTCCACCTGGATCATTTTTAATATTAAAATATTAATATTAATTAGGATCGGGTCTTTGGGATTTACCTTCCTGCTTTTCCTTTTGGATTAAAGTTTTAAATATATATATATATATATATATATATATTTGTCATATTGCTAATTTAGCTCATTGAAATGAATTATAATCTATAACCAATTTAAATGACATGTTGAGTTTTCCTTTATAAATATCATATTGCTCTGGCTAACATCCATTGAAGTCTCTATAGAAATATAACACTTAATATTTTATATTAAGTTGATCTTGTTGGATTATCCTTATCGTTTATGAACTGAACATCTATACCCATATATATATATATTTATTTATATTCATTGGTAAGTCAATTGATTACGCAACCTTGGTTTCTCAATATCTTCAGGTGTTTTATATCAAATGATTCTCCAAGTTTTTTTCCTAAACGCACAAAAGGAATTTTCTGAATGCACAACTGGAAGTTTAAAATAACTGGAATTTCAAAAATATAGGAGGAGTTTGTCAAGAATTGTAAACACTTTCATCCGGGTTTGTATGATCCTAAAATATATTTTCTAATATTCTGAACATTATTTTGGCCCTTTCAGTTAGTAACTTTTCTCATTCCTGGAATAATATTACGGTTAACTCTTCTTCTTGCCACAATCTACAGACTACACCAGTGTTGTAAGGTCTGGCCATTTTTTAATATGCTCCATGTTATATCAGAGTCTTTGCCACTTTTTCTTTTCATTTCCACATGTGATTAGCTAGTTTGGTATAATTATTAAGGTTTTCTAACTTAAATGTAAACATGTAATTATACCAATGATTTAAAAAATTTTAAAATATATATATATGAATGGATATAATCAGAACTAGAAAAAAATAAATAAAAAACCATAACAATAATAACTCAAAACCAGGCATATATAAATTGCCGAAACTGTTCCTCACAACACATTGGAGAAACATGCAGAAATTTAAAAAATATATCTATGAACACAAAAGAGACCTCATAAATAACAATTTAACAAATGCATTGATCATACACAAATAAATTTGTCCAGAAATTTTGACCTAAAGAAAAAAAAAAAAAAAAAAATGAAGCCATACTCAACAAAAAAGAAAATAATTTACTCAGAAGGAAAATCCTCCAGAGTGCTGCCATCAAAAATTGCCAAAATATTCCGAACAGAACCAATACTTTCCCAAACTAATATATGTAACAAACATATATATATAAAAATAAATCACAGTTTTTACTTTATTCGGACTATTGTCCTCATCTTTGTAAATATTGTAAATACTAACTCATCTCAGAAATATAGACAAAAACAAATCAGTTAATTTCTAATCATTTCAACATCTTATAACAATATACTGCACTTGAAAAAATTCTCTTCGCATATGAAAAATGATGTTTTTTAAATGTTTAATATTTTCATTTGACCTTATGAATATTTATGAACATTTTTTTCCAGCAACCAACAACTTTTTTGTTTATAGATACTTTATTTAAAATAAAATTCATTTTGTTTTTGCCCTGATAAAGTCCAACAGTAGACAAAACATGCTGGCTAAAACAATATATAATTTTGCTCATCTTTTTAAAATCACACTGTTCCTTTCCTCAGATCATATATGAACTAGCAGTATAGTCCGGCGTTGCTCAGGTGTAAAGAAAGCTTTAAAACTAACCCATGGTCCTGGAGCTCAGACTCTTTGGATGAAAGACTAAAAAGCAATAATTGTTTCCAGTTAAAGCAAAACCGAAAACTGAAAGAAAAATGAATGGATGTAAGTCAAATTTTGATATCCTGCTATCGATACCAAATAATTTTTTTTCATCGTTAACTGAATTTTGAAGGCTAAATAAGTCCTCTGAGTAAATGGTATCATGGCTGAGACTAAGAACTACAATTATACCTACTTAGAGCCAAATCTGAAGCAAAAACTAAAATAAAAGGGCTGAAAAAAATACAGGCAGATAAACAGACACACAAACATCTTGCCTTATATATATATATATATATATATATAATCGATTTTCTGCACTATTGTAAGAACTGCAACCTTGAAACTTCTGAATATCATTTCTTATGTCTTTGTCTATGAGTGTATCAAATTTGATTAAAATCGGACCACTCTTTCTATAACCCGATTTTTTCGATTATCAATTTTCGATATTTATCGGGGTACCTCAACACAAAACCTAGCTAAGAACACTCGCAGAGGCTTATAGTACAACTGTGTAAATTTTCAAGAAAATCGGTTCAGCCATTTTGGAGTCTATAGGTAACAGAGACACACACACACACACACACACACACACAGAAAGTTCCATTTATAAATAAGTTTAGATAGAATAAATAAAGAACACGTAGCAAAAAAGTGTCTAATTTAACGTTCCACTTTAACAAGCATCTTTAGAGATTTTTTAAATATGTCTTTAATAAATCTCTGAAAAAGCTTGTTAAAATGAAGCATGTTAGATTAAAGACACTTTTTTTTCTCTACCTGTTCTTTACTCGATCTACTCATCTTGTCAGATTTCAATCTGTATATTCAACTCATATATATCTTGGGAATAGAATTTACATTTTCATTTCTTGCTCTGAGATTCATTCTACTTTCTGGTCCTTTATGAACATACACTGGGCCTTTCCTGATTTTTGTACACAAACTAGAATCGAAACACAATGTGGTTGATTCCAGTCAATGAAAGACTGATAGAGGACCTTGGTGTATGCAGACACTAGCAATCACGATTCAAGTCCAAGCAAAAGCCAAGAGTGCAAATGTTTTTTCTTTTTAAAAATCAATTCACCCCAAGCAAGGAGATAATGTGATTAAGGCTCAAGAGTCGACTAGGATTGAAAAGGCTTTAGAAGAAACCAGAACCTTAATGCTGAACAGGGAACAAGAGAAACCCCCTACTATTGTTCAAAAGACCAGTAAGGAGTGAGGATCGACTACTCTTATTGAAAAAATAAGTAAATAAATAAAAAGTAAAAAAATATTCAGAGTTTAGGCAGAGACGTTAGACGTATTGAGTTGAATTAGATTGTAAATGAACTGGAAACCCAATCCTAAACAAGAAACAAGGGATAAACTTCAATTTCTGTTCAAAAGAGCAGGAGGAGTGTGAACCAGACAATAGGTAAACCTATCTACTCCTATTGAGGAAAGAAAAAATAGTGAATAAAATTTAAGAAGAAGGCTGAAGTGTATAATGGACAAAACATCATAAAAATGGCAACAAAGATGAGGACAATAGCCCGAATAATGTCAGTCAGTTAAGTGCCATATGTGATACATGCTTCGGGTGATTATGTCTCAAAAGAGACATGACTGACTGGGCAGAAGATTAACCTGCAGTAGGTTGCCATTGCTTTCTGCAGTAGACTAGTTGCCAACCAAGGCTATAGAACCCAATCTGTCTTGTTATTTGACTCATAGCTAGAGGGGGAAGAGATGTATTATATTATTAAGTAGTAATTAGTGGGGGATCATGACAATAGAAAACTGATCCCCCACTTTATGCCCAGTAGGAGCCTTTATCATCTCTAACTATTATATTAAGTCAGTCAGTTAAGTGCCATATGTGATACACGCTTTGGGTGATCATGTCTCAAAAGAGACCTGACTGATTGGGCAGAAAATTACCCTGCAGTAGGTTGCCATTGCTTTCTGTGGTAGACTGGTTGCCAGTAAAGGCTATAGAACCCAATCTGTCCTATTATTTAATCCATAACTGGAGGGAAGAACCGGATTAATACCTTTCCCAAGAGTATTTGTGTGTAAGTGAACGCAAGGAATTTAACTGGAATTTGAACTTGGCTCCTCGATTTCTTATTGTAAAATTTAAGAGTTTAGAATGCAAGTAGGTCCTTAAAGACGGATGCAGTATAAATTTTTGAGACTATTACAATCATTTGGCTTGGTAAATATCAAAATAAAAATAATGAGGCAGAGTATAAAAAGGCCTATTAAAGAGGCTGAGGTGGTTGTGTATTTGTCTGTGAATAAAGATGAAGATGATCTTAGTAAATATACAAAATCATTAGATAGAAAATCAAGATGGTTGTAGTATTTGTTTGTATTTCCGAGATGAGATATTTATAATATTTACATTGTTTGAACTGTTGTCATTATCTTTATTGTCATATGAAAGGTCACATGGCCCGGTGGATAAAAGCGTTGGTTGGATCCAGTGACTTGACCCAAAGGGTTGTGGGTTCAATACCTGACTAAATCAGAGGTGAACAAAAACTTGGAGAGTTGAGTTACTGAATCAGAAATAATTATAAAATCTGTTAAAAGAACATTGTTTTTGTGAATGACCTCATAAAAATTATAGCCCAGTGAATAAATGCGTTGGTTGGATCCAGTGACTTGACCCAAAGAATTGTGAGTTCAATACGTGGCAACAGTAGTGGCGCACAAAATCTTAGAGAGTTGAGTTAAATGGAGATAACTATGACATCTGGAAGTGTCATGACTCATCGAAGGGTTTGGTTTAGAATTCCAGTCACCTGATGAAGGTTGGAGTGTACAACGGCCAAAGCATAGCAAATATGACAGTAAAAATGAGGACTACAGTTCAAATGATGCAAATAATGACTGATGACCCAGATATAGACAGACCTAAACAGGTTGCTTCTATATATATATATATATATATATATATATATATATATCCACAGACAGATCTGTTTTGCTGTATCACAGCTCATCAGTATGGTTAGACATCCGATTGCTTTTAACCCAGGATTGAAATCAGACTGAACTGGTGTCAGTCAGCGATTCTACCTCTGAGCTATGGGTGTTTGGTAGAAGGAGGCAGACTTTTAGTGTATAATGTATCATATGTCTTAATGTAAAATACTCAGTAGTAGTTACTTCAATATATATTTTACTGTCATTTTTGAGGGCAAGGGCCCACTTGTCACTAAATATTTACCTTTTCCTGTTCCAATGCCAGCACTCTGGATTGTGACAATTCGGCTGAATTTCTGAAAGAATCATTTCGCTGTTCAAGTAAAGAATGACTTTGCTCGACATATCTGTCAGAAAAAAAAAAGAAAGCAAAACATTAAATAAAGTGCATTAAATACTTTTTAATAAACGAAAATGTCATCCATACCACTGTTTCAATATACTGCTCTCTCTATTGTTTGGAGGGATCTTTATTCTTGGTTGCTTTTTATTTTTTGTAATAATATCGCCCCAAGCAAGGCATTTTACTGCCACTGTTTTGCATAGGAGGAAAGTTGTGAGAAAGAGTGACAGGTTATAAGGGATTCTGAATACAGAATTGTGACCATAAAGTGAGGGATCAGTATAAGTATTAATTGTAATGTAGAATTAATCTCTCACTTTATATCCACATTATAATAGTATAACAAAATTTTCTTATAACAGTATAGAAATTTTTTAGTTGAATTTTAATTTGATAAACATTGCGAGTCATTAGGTTTTTTTTTTTTTTATAATCATATCGCCCCAAGCAAGATATTTTACTGACACTGTTTTGCAGGGGTTTACATAGGAGGAAAGTTATGAGAAAGAGTGTCAGGTTATAGGGGGTGTCAGAAAGTGGTTGAGAGAAGGATGACTGTGGCCATAAGGTGAGGGATCCGTTTATATATTGATTGTAATGTAGAATTGACCCCCCCCCCCCCACTTTATATCCACATCATAATAGCATAGAATTTTTAAAGAGTGACAGGTTATAGGGGGTGTCAGGAAGTGGGTAAGAGAAGGATGAGAATACTGATGCGAGTAGAGTGCATGGAGAAAGGAGCATGAGAGAAAGGATGCAGGTTAGTGAGATAGGAGATGACTATTGACTTTACATTTAAATTCTTAGAGATTGTAGTTGTCGAAGAAGCAAGTAAATGAAAGGGAATTCCACAGGTGGGAAGTGCAAGAAAAGAAACTGATGAAGTAGAATTTGCATTTGCAATTTATTGGTTTCACAGTAAAAGGGTGGGACCTGGTTGCTAATCTTGTGGCTCGAGTAAATTTATATATAGGGAGCACCAGTGAGCTAAGTTCATTGGAGCAGAAGCCGTGAAAGTATTTGAAGAAGAGACACAGGGAAGCCACATTGCGCCGGTGAGAAAGTGACTGTATCCGAGCTGCCAAGTTGGGATCGATCACATAACAGATTCTCCATTGTACTTTGTCAGGGACACCTAGGTGAACAGTAGGAGCTCCCAACCAGATATGGCAGCAGTATTCAATGCACGGGCGGATGGTAGATTTAATTTTGTGTAGGGTTGTTTCAGGCGGAAAAAACTTGCTGGCCCTACACAGAGAACCAACTTTCTTAGCAGCGGATTTAGCTATGGATTTTATTGTTTATCAATCTTATCAGACCTCCATGTTTGAAAGATTGTGTTTGTTTAGCGGTATATCAACACCTTCAGGGTGAAATGCCTAAATCTAAATAATTGGGATGAAATTTTGCAGTTTCGGCTACATATATTTTTAACACAATTTTATGCCTTCAACTACAGATATTTTGGACATAATATACATTCAAGACAAATGTATGATTTTTAGATATTGTTGCGGAGTAGTTTTCACACTGAAGGTTATAATCGTGCTATGTCGGTTGCTAATCGACTTAACGTACCCAAAATGTTAGAAACCTGGTAATCTTCCACTAAAAGCTGACTCCTTAGTATTCGGCTAACTGCTGACTAATATCAACTGCCTAGTAGTTCTACTGAACTCCAATAGAACTCTAAAGAACTCCTCTGATCTGCTCAAGAACTCTTAAGAACTTATTCTTTTAACTTCCTGTTAACTCTTATTAATATAGGAGGGAGAATCCATTATCTGAGGAATAGGTGTATTTTCCCATAACAGATATATAGGTTCTAGACAAATGTACTGTTGGTAATTCCATGCTCACCAAAACCTCCTGATCAGAGGCATTGCTGCCAGATGTAGTTAATCATCATACCCAGGATTTCAGACTTGTAATAAAAAGATAATGAAAAAAATGGCAGCTGAATATTAATAATGACAACATGATATTTTTAAAATGAAAGAAAAACAAGATGAAAGATTTAAGTTTTGTTTAATGGCATATCAACCTCTGTGGGTTATTTAATGCCAAAAAAGTGGGGCTTTAAGGTGTTTTTTTTAAATGTTCGGTTATAATGAGAAGGTTGATTTAGTCAGATTTTAATGAAAATGTTTTGTTTTTATTCTTGAAAACTGAAAATGTCTCCTAGTTTTGTATTCAAAATGATTTGCTGAGAATAAGTTTTTTTCCTTCAAAAATGTATTGTTGGTAATAATTTTAACTTCATTTCAAACATATGCACCGTAGTGGGGGTGCTAGTGGGTGTCATCAGTGATGTCATCGCGAGGATCACTAGGGGGTTTCGGGTTTTTCAACATCATACCCCCTCACCTCGCTGACCCAACCAGAGATGATCAGCCTCCGGTCTACCCTCAATAAGCGCTTTCTGACACAGGAAAATTACGTTTAGGCCCGGTACGAAACCCTGCAAATGCTTCCGATTGGCGACAGTCAGAGCCACTTTCCATTTAGAGGTTAACGCACATGAGCTGGTCCGAAACATTAATTTAGACGCAGAATTTGGCGCGGGGGGGGGGTGACTTCAGAAATGTATTGTTGGAAATAATTTTTCCTTCAGAAATGTATTGTTGGTAATAATTTTTTTTTCCTTCAAAAATGTGTTATGGAAATAATTTTTTCTTCAAAAATCTATAGTTGGTAATATTTTTCCTTCAAAAATGTATTATGGCAATAGTGTTTTTCCTTCAAAAATGTGTTATGGTAACATTTTTCCTTCAAAAACGTATATTTTTCTATAAAAGTGCATTTTTATACTTTCATAGTGTTTTAACCCCAGTTTAGGGATTAACTATTTGCCCATAGCTGGGACCCTAACAGGTGCTGCCACTCAGGGTCAGGGTGGACCTGGGAACAACAGCAACTAAGAGGTGGTTCCATGCTCCTCACAACCTCCCATTTGGAGGCCTTGCTGCCAGATGCAGTTTACCGTCATGCCCAGGACCAAAGATGAAAGAAATGTTAGTGAAGAAATAATAGCTGACATCTTTCATCTTAAAAAAGTTAAGCAAATTGTTTATTGTTTTCAGTAAAAATCTCATTAAATTCCAAAAATTTACAGCAAATCTGAACAGCTTTGTAACTCATAATTTTCATGTTTTATAAACAAACTAGGTGATTATAAAACTGAAATAACAAGTTCGTACTGATTCTTCAATATTTGTCTATATTTCAGAGATGAGGTAGTATTTACATTATTTACACTGTTCAAGCCTGTTGTCCTCAAAAACATGGCCCAGTGGATAAAGGCGTTGGTTAGTTCCAGTGACTTGACCCAAAGAGTTGTGAGTTCAATACCTATCTACAGCAGTTGTGAACAAATAACTTAGAGAGTTGAGTTAAAGGGAGATGACTAAGACATCCAGAAATGGCATCACACATGGAAGGAGACTTATATACCCCAGTGATTGAAAAAAAGGGTTCAGTTCAAACTTCCTAGCACCTGAAGAAGACCAGAGTGTACAAAATTCGAAATGTCGTAAACGTGGCAATAAAGACGGGGACAACAGTCCATACAGTGTAAATAATGAAATAACAAGGAATAAAAATTGTACATTTGGAAACGATTAGCTGGAAGATTTTCATATTTAATTCTTTCAGGAGTTCAAACTGAACCATAACAGAACTAAAGCTGTGAAAAATAAATTCTACATTTTGGGACAATGTTGTTCGGTTTTATAGTTGAAATGGTTAGAGGCCGCCATAAGTTCTATGCTAACAGTTTTTTCTCTCACATATCGTGCTTGTGAAACTTTCTCCTGGTTACTTGCTTTCCATTCAACTTCGATCTTTTAAGATTTAAATGCAACGTTGTTTTCTTAATTCCTGTTCTTTCAGCGTTCTTTATGTCTCACATTCAGTTAACTGCCATACGTGATACAGGCTTTGGGTGATCATGTCTCGAAAGAGACATGACTGATTGGGCAAAAGACTGTCCTGTAGTAGACTGGTTACCAACCAAGGCTATACAACCTAATCTGTACTGCTGTTTAAAGCATAGCTGGAGGGAAGAGACGGATTAATACCTTTCCTAAGGGAATTTGTGCATAAGTGAATGCAAGGAATTCAATTGGAATTCAAACTCGGCTCCCCGATTTGTTGCTCCAAGTTGATATCTAGTGCACCAAAACTCACATCCCAATAATAATTTTTTTTTTTTCTCATTCTTTCTCAATGTAAAAATTTTGAGTGGGATAATAAGGATTTTTTTTTCTTTACAGTTCATTCTATACAAGGCTACATTAAGAGGCATTTTATACAGATAGGAGTCGAGTTAACTCTAGACCTGAACAGGCTAAGACTGGAGTAATCTTAGAAACATCCCTGTGAGAATAGGTTCTACAGAGCAGTGGTTCACAGGAAGAAGTTGTTTGAGCGGAATTTGCTTCTCATTGATGGAATAGAGAGGAAAAGTTGATGGTTTGTAAAAATTTAACTAGCATGGTGGGTCCTGGCCATTAAGGTTAGAATTGGTGGAACCAAGGAATATAGTTTGGGTGAGCACTTTTCATGGGAGTAGCAACACAGCAAAGTGTGGCTTGCCACACTCCATCACTCACAAGATGCTTTGGAATTTTATTGAGACGAGAAAGTGAGGACTGGCCAACTCGTACCAAAATATGCCAACAGTACTCTATTCTTGGTCTGATCTTATAAAGGTAGAGGATAAAATATGGGGTCAGGTACTTAACTTAAGCCACAAGAGCCATTCGTTTTTTTCTGCATATTTAGCAATGGGTTGTATGTACGAGTTTCATTTGAGGTCGGATATGTGTTTAAGGCCCAAGATTCTCTCATGTAGTTTCCCTGATTGGACATCCATTCATGATTGGTAGTAGTTCAGCATTCAATAATGGCCAATAACAAAATCTAATTAGTTTGGTTTTCTAGGCATTGAATGTAACAAGCCTATCCCTTCTCCCAAAGAAGTGCTAGATGGGATGAAAGATCAGCTGCCAATTTCTAATCATCAAGAATTTTACAGGAGCACCTGTATATCATCATATCATTAGCATAGATGTTTACCAATGATCTGTATATATTCTTATACAGGTCATTTATTTTTATGGTGCCCTTCTACAAGGAATGGGCTCTTAATTACCTGCGTGACTTCTGGAGAGAGGTTAACAGAGGCAGTTAACAGAAGTGATTAACAAGAGCAGCTAACAGCAGTGAACGACAGCTACTTGTCAGGTAATAAGCAGCATAATAATACCCTTGGACTTTTATGTAAATCAAAAAGGTCGATCTGAAAAGTGACCCCCTGAGGAATGCTTGCGTTTAGTGTCAGGGCCTCAGAGGACTGTCTGTTAATAACTATCTTCAGAAACCTACTTATTAGGAAACTTTATATTTGAGAAGATCCTTCCAGTGATTCCATACCTGGAGAGCATTAGTAGTAAACCTTTGTGCTACACCTTGCCAAAGGCCTTTGAAATATTTATTGTTATAGTCCCTGAGGCCTGTTTGTCATCAAGAGCCTCACTAATTCTGGGAGTAATGGTAGTTAGAAGATCAGCAGTGGATCGGGAAGAACAAGATCCATACTGCTCACCACGAGAGATTTTTTTTTTTTTTTTAACCGTATCACCCCGAGCAAGGTGGTAACACCACTGATGTGCAGGGGGCTACGTAATAGTGAAAAGATTGGAAAAGAGAAAGCCGGAAACCACATCCTAAACAGGGAACAAGCGGTGAGCCTCTTAACCTGTTTAATAGACGTGGATGGAGTGTGAACAGGACGATAGATAGATCTATCTACTCCAATTGAAAAAAAAAAGTGAGAAGATTTGAAAAGAGAAAGGCGGAAATCACATCCTAAACAGGGAACAAGGGATGAGCCTCTTAACCTGTTCAATAGATGTGGGTGGAGTGTGAACCGGGCGATAGATAGATCTATCTACTCCAATTGAAAAAAAGAAACAAAATGAATTTATTCTTATCTAGGTGCTCAATAACCTTCTTGATGAATACAACCTCAAAAAATATACCGAGAAGACAGATGGGTCTATCTCTTGCCTGTGTTCTTGAAGACTGGGCATATACGCTTGACATTTTCCACAGGATTGGAAAGGATTTCTTCTTCAACCACCAGTTTAATAACTTTGCTAGTCACTTTCTTAGGATCAAGGCATTTAATAAGTTTTGAGACTTCTCGTGCTGTAATGAAAATATTACAGATTGCACTCAGTCAGACATGAGAAATTGGAGAAGGGATGATCCTTAATATGTAACATTGAGGTTGAGGCAAAAATCAACATGAAGAGCTTTACCTTGTCTGTCGAAGAAGATATGATATCAGTGCTGTTTATAATAGTGGGAAAAGGTGCTTTTCCTCTGTTCATAATTTGGTTGGCAATCATTCAGAATTTGCAGGATCCAATTTCCATCCTGGCTTGGACAGTTTGCGCATCGCTACAGTTTGTATTGTACTTTCTTGCAGTAAGAGCTCCTTGTGACATATATTGAAGTAGTGGTTCCGGTGAGCTATGGCTGCAACACATTCAAGTGCGAACCAGGGCTGACTGTTTGGTTTTTACTGGAACTTTTTTTTTTTTGGTGGGGGAGTATAAAACTCTCTATTCCAGAAAGGATCAACTCTGAGATAAGGGAAGCAGTTTTAGAGGCAGCATGCCTGAAGGAGGTTGAGAGAAGAGCTATTATATAGGATCACAAGCTGTCCCAGTCTGCTTACTGAAACACGTTCTACTATTTAACCCATATCTGGAGGGAGAAAGTTTAATAGATACCTTTACCAAGGGTATTTGTGTGTAAGTGAACCAAGCTCAAGCTATACCAGAACTGCGTTGTATCTACTCTCCTCTATGGATCTGAGTGCTGGAGAATGACTAAGGCAGATCTCGCCAAACTTTGATCCTCTCCCACCATATGCTTCCGACGAATACTGAGAATATTTCGGCTAGAGAAGATCTCCAATGTAGACTTGTTAAAGAAATGCAAGCAAGGGAACATTGGCACCATCATTACAAGAAGGCGGTGGAGATGGATTGGGCATGTGCTCCGGAAAGATTCACAGTTGATCACAAGAACAGCAATGCACTGGACCCCAGATGGCAAAAGAAAGAGGGGAAGATGAAAAATGACATGGAGAAGTATGGTAAAGAATGAGATGAAAGCCATGCATTACTCTTGGGGTTCATTGACAAGTCTGGCCCAAGATAGGCAGAGGTGGAGAAGCTTTGTTGCTTCCCTACACACCATTGGTTGTAACGGATGATGAATAAAATGAATGAATGAACAGAACAAACTCGACTGAAATGAGAACTTGGCTTTCCAATTTCAAGCTGTTAACCATTACACTACTTGCACATCCATCTTTTCTGCAGCTGGTATTCCCAAACAGTCACCCATATTGGTATTGACAAGGCTTGATATTGCTTAACTTTCAACTGGAGTAGATAGACTTTCAATTGGAGTAGATAGACTAAACTATCACCCGGTTCAAACTCCACCCAGGTCTATTGAACAGTTGAAGAGGCTCATCCCTTGTTCCCTGTTTAGGATGTGGTTTCCGGCTTTCTCTTTTCCAATCTTTTCACTATGTAGCCCCCTGCGCATCAGTGCTCGGGGTGATATAATTAAAAAAAAAAACTTTGATGATCATTTGAGAACTGATATTTCATTATGATATGGCTGTAAGCAGCTGAAGATGGAAATTTAATTTCTACAATTTTGCCAATATTCAAGAAACTTTCTTCTCAGAAATACAAAATTTTTAAAAAGTTTAGTGAAATTCTTATTTTATCCAAGATTGATTCATGTAAATCAAAACAATGTAACTTTAGCAATAGAAAAATATTACAGAAAACTAATTATAAAATTGATACCTGCTTCTTGGGCCCCTCGTCCTGTGGTTGCTGACTGGAGTTCATAGGTGTCAGCCTTATTGTCAACATATCTTGAAAACAACAATAACAATATTCGAGACTGGAAGTTGGTTCACATATTCTATCAGAAACTTGATCTCAAAAACCTTGTCTTCTACTCTTCCACTTGATAGTCTGTAAGCGGAAACTTATGTTTGAAAAAACTTCAGTTGCCAAAATTCTTCTCAACCAGTGAAGAACTGTCTTCTTTTATGTGCCCTGTCCTTTCAGGACGTAGGTGATCATGGCCTTCCACATCTCCTTATCTCTGGTGGCTCTTAGCACGCTTTCTCCTGTTATACCACCCAAACGCCGCTCTGCCATCCATTAGCTCAAGACCATAAATCTAGAATATCAATGTATAGAAACTAGCATGGCCACAAAATGAGGGATCAGTTTATATATTGATTATAATATAGAATTGATCCCCCACTTTATAGCCACATTATAATTTCTTATAAACAGTTGGCATATATATTATTCTTCTATGTGCCTTGTCCTTTCATGGCCTTCCACATCTCCCTGTCTCTGGTGGCTCTTAGCACACTTTCTCCTGTTATACCACCCAAACCCTGCTCTGACATCTACTAGCTCAAGACCTTAGATCTAGAATATAAATGTATAAAAACTAGCAAGGCCACAAAATGAGGGATCAGTTTATATTTCGATTATAACATAAAATTGATCCCCCATTTTATATCCACATTATAATTTCTTATAAACAATTGGCATATATTTTCTTCTTTTGTGTGCCATGTACTTTCAGGACGTAGGCAATCATGGCTTTCCACGTCTCCCTGTCCCTGGTGGCTCTTAGCACGCTTTCTCCTTTTGCACTATGCAACCCTTGTTCCGTCATCCACCTGATCAGGTCCTTCAAATATGTTATCCGCTGCTTTCCTCTGTCTATTTTTCCCTCTATCTGGCCTGTTAGTAACAAGTTCTCCAAGCCCTCCATCCTCATTGCATGTCCTAGGAACTTTAGTTGTCTCTTCCTGATGCTCAGTATTAATTTCCTTTTTATCTCCATCCTTTCCAAAACCTCGTCATTGCTCACATGCTCGATCCATGATATCCGCAGCATCCTTCTGGAGAACCACATTTCAGCTGCTTCAAGTTTTTCCTTCATCTTTGATGATATTGTCCAACATTCACTGCCATATTGAAGAACTGTCATCACATAGCAATCCAGTACTCTCTTCTTTGTTTCTAGTGAAACTGTCCTGTTTCTTTATACTTTACTCAACTTCTGGAATGCTTCTTTCGCTATGCCAATTTGCCTTCAGATCTCAGTGTTGCACTTTCTGTCTTCTGTTAGAACACTTCCTAGGTATTTGAATTTCTGTACCTGCTTGATTTTAGAGTCCCTCACCTGTAATTGGCATTTTGGGCTGCCCTTTTTGCTGATGACCATGTATTCGGTTTTCTTGCAGTTTATTTGTAGTCCTTTCTTGTCACTCTCTTCAGCTACCTTCTGTAGGTCTTGTAGTTTTCTTTCTGTGTCTGTTATCAGCACTGTATCATCTGCATACCTTAGACCATTTAAATTGAGGCCTCCGATGACGAATCTTGGCATAACTTCTAGGGTTTTCAGAGTAGTCTCGCTGTACAAGTTGAATAGATCCGGTGAAAAGACGCATCCTTGTCTCACACCCCTTTCAATCTTAGTATAATTGCTGAATTATACAGCTTAATTATTAACACATTATTTAAACATAGATTTAAATATACGTTTTTGTGGAAATAGTTTCAAATGTTGCATAAGGCTTCCTGTCATTCTATGTCAGACAGTTCTTCTTCTATGTGCCCTGTCCCTTCAGGACGTAGGCGATCATGGCTCTCCACGTCTCCCTATCCCTTGTGGCTCTTAGTATATTTGCTCCTGTTGCTCCTGGCAATCCCCGTTCCATCATCCAACTGATCAGTCCTTGCAAATATGTTATCCGCTGCCTTCCTCTGTCTCTCCTTCCTTCTATCTGTCCAGTCAGTATCAGGTTCTCCAGGCTCTCCTTCCTCATTGCATGTCCCAGGAACTTCAGTTGTCTCTTCCTGATGCTCAGCATCAATTTCCTTTTTGTTGCCATTCTTTCTAACACCTCGTCATTGCTTGTATGCTCAGTCCACGATATCCGTAGCATCCTTCTGTAGAACCACATTTCGGCCGCTTCCAGTTTTGTCCTCATTTTCGATGATATTGTCCAGCATTCACAGCCGTATTGAAGAACTGACATCACGTAGCAGTCTAGAACTCTTTTCTTTGTTTCTATATCCTAAAAGCAGTTTTTCTACACTTAACAGTGTCAAATAATGTCAAGCTTCACTGGGGACCTAATTATCCCAACATGCGGGCCACTATCCACCTTGTCATTAATTCCAGAGCATAATTACTTACTTTTGGTTCTGTTGCAGAAGTTCAGCAATTTTGCTATTTTGGGTTTCAATCTTCATCCCACACTCGATTAATTCTTTCTTTAGGTGTTCATTCTCCTGGAATCAAACAAAGATGCATTTTATTAACAACATTCCATTGATGCCAACACACCAACAACAATTTCTGTTTGGACTTTTCTTATTATAGATTTGATTACTCAAACTAAAACTATCATCTTCATCTTTGTTGTTTTTATCCAAGTGTCTGGCTCAATGTTTTATGGTTTCCCTACTAGTGCCTGAAGTTCTGTAATTAAATATTTAAATTATGCAAACTTGTCTTTTCTTCATTGTTATTTTTATTACAACGTTTTAATTAAACCAAAGAAACCATAAATATGAATTAAAAAAGAAAAAAAAAACAATGAAATAAATCTAAATCTAAATTTATTTATAAATGGAACTTTGTTTGTGTGTGTGTGTGTGTGTGTCTCTGTGTGTGTGTGTGTGTGTGTGTGTGTGTGTGTGTGTGTGTGTCTGTGTGTGTGTGTGTGTCTGTGTGTGTGTGTGTGTGTCTGTGTGTGTGTGTGTCTGTGTGTCTGTGTGTGTGTGTGTGTGTCCGTTACTTATAGACTCCGAAACGGCTGAACCAATTTTCTTGAAAATTTACACAGTTGTACTATAAGCATCTGCGAGTGTTCTTAGCTAGGTTTTGTGTCGAGGTACCCCCGATAAATATCGAAAATCGATAATCGAAAAAATCGGGTTATAGTCGGAGTGGTCCGATTTTAATCAAATTTGATACACTCATAGACAAAGACATAAGAAACGATATTCAGAAGTTTCAAGGTTGCAGTTCTTACAATAGTGCAGAATATCGATAATATATATATATATATATATATATATAGATAAGGCAAGATGTTTGTGTGTGCGTGTCTGTTTATCTACCTGTATGTCTGTATTTTTTCAGCCCTTTTATTTTAGTTTTTGCTTTGGGTTTGGCTCTAAGTAGGTATACTTGTAGTTCTTAGTCTCAGGCATGATACCATTTACTCAGTGGACTTATTTAGCCTTCAAAATTCAGTTTACGACAAAAAAACTTATTTGACATCGATAACAGGAAATCAAAATTTGACTTACATCCATTCATTTTTATTTCAGTCTACGGTTTCGCTTTAACTGGAAACAACTATTGCTTTTTAGTCTTTCGTGCCAACGTCCAAAGAGTCTGAGTTCCAGGACCATGGATTAGTTTTAAAGCTTTCATTACACCTGAGCAACGCCTGACTATACTGCTAGTCTATCAATAAAATGAAAATCAACTTTAGCACTACATGAGAGACCAGGAAAACCATTTAGGATTCATAATGGATCAGTGTGGTGTGGAGCGACTATCTCCCATCCACTGGGTCCCCATGTGGCAGATCGGGGAATGACCTCCAGATACTGGAGGTTAGCTGCGAATATTCAATAAGCAGTCCTGGACCAACTAGCAGGCTACTCTGAGGGTGTGTGTGTGTGGGGTATGCCCTGGTCAGGTGTACTTCCTTGAAATGCATACAGATACCAGTTGTAAAAGGTAGTCTCAGGCAAGTGTTTGGCACCTTGTAACCAAACTGACTCTAAACCCGGTTGAGCGGGATCTGTTGACCTTGTTTGGTGACTCACATAGTGCCGATCATGAATAAATATTGTTTGGACGCTAGTGGAGATGACAACTCTGTGGATTTAGAGGAGTAAACCTCAATAAACTATCCTGCTATTTCCTTGGGTAGCAGTAGTTCATGTGGCGTCCAACATAAGAGTGGTAGCGGTGCAGAGAACAGCGTAGTTGTGCGGATGACCATCTACTTGACAATGGACAAGCACATCACTTCAGTTAGTGGCAAACTATGGCGAGATAATGACTTGACAAATACCCGTCCCCTTTGGAGGGGTTGGCGTTAGGAAGGGCATCCAGCCGTGAAAAATTTGCTCCAATTCAATATGTCATGTCAAATCCAGATATAGTTAGTAATAACGGGGCCGGGACTAATAGTGAAGGTGTCGTTTGTGGTTGGGTGGGTCACTCTGTTGTGGGTCCCATCTGACCTGGACGGCATGGCAGAACTTCCAACCCTCGGGCACGAGGAAAAAGGGAAGTAAAACCAGAAGGAGAAAGTAGCTGATGCTGGCATCTGAGTTTATATCAAGTTTTATTCTCTGATAAAAGTAAATTTTTGTAGTGTTTTATTTTGTATTATGGCATATCAACATCTCAATGGGTTATTTAATGCTGATGAAATTTTTACAATAGATTTATATAAACAGAACATCCTTTCTTTATAAAGTAGGTTTCATTGAGAGTCAGATGTATTGCTGGTATTATTTTTTTCCCTTCACGTATTTTTGTTGGTTACATTTTTCCTTCAAAACGTTTTGTTGGTAATATTTTTCATTGAAAAAAAGTTTTGTTGGTAAATACTTTCATAGCATTTTGAACTCGGTTTGGGGGTTAACTATTTACCCATAGCTGGGACCCTAACAGGTGTTACCACTCCGGGTCAGGGTGGACCTGGGAACAACAGCAATTAAGAGGTGCTTCCATGCTCCTCACAACCTCCCAATCAGAGGCCTTGTTGTTGGATGCAGTTTACGGTCATACCCAGGACAACTGTAGTGTTGGGGTTTTCTGAATTTGTAAAACTATATGTTATAGATATTTACTTCTAAAAACTATCTGATGCAATATACTCCCAAAGAATATGGGTAAAACAATGATGAAGATGAGAATAGCAAACTATGGTTATCCATATTGATAATCTTTTTTGCATACACGGACATCAAAGAAACATATTTACTGACCTGCACAATTCGTTGAATATTTTGCATTAACACTGAAGTCTCCATGGAAGGGGTAGTACTGGAGTAACCAGATCCACCCGAGTTTTCCAGCTGGAAGTACAGAGATACAAAATAACAAGTTTGAAATGGAACATTCTCTGATTTGAGGGACTCTAAAATCTAGCAGGTACAGAAATTTAAATACCTAGGAAGTGTTATGACAGAAGATGGAAAGTGTGACACAGAGATTCGATGGTGAATTGGCATGGCGAAAGAGGCATTCTAGAAGTTGAGTGAAGTATTAAGAAACAGGACAATTTCACTAAAAACAAAGAAGAGAGTACTGGATTGCTATGTGATAACAGTTCTTCAATATGACAGTGAATGTGGGACAATATCTTTGAAGTTGAAGGAAAAACTTGAAGCAGCTGAAATGTGGTTCTCCAGAAGGATGCTGCGGATATCATGGATCGAGCATGTGAGCAATGATGAGGTCTTGGAAATGATGGAGACGAAAAAGAAATTAATACTGAGCATCAGGAAGAGACAGCTGAAGTTCCTGGAACATGCAATGAGGAAGGAGGGCTTGGAGAACTTGTTACTAACAGGCCAGATAGAGGGAAAAATAGACAGAAGAAAGCAGCGGATAACATATTTGAAAGACCTGATCAGGTGGATGATGGAACAAGGGTTGCATAGTGCAAAAGGAGAAAGCGTGCTAAGAGCCACCAGGGACAGGGAGACGTGGAAAGCCATGATAGTCTACGTCCTGAAAGAACAAGGCACATAGAAGAAGAATATATATACCAGCTGTTTATAAGAAATTATAATGTGGCTATAAAGTGGGGGATCAATTCAATACTATAATCAATATATAAATTGATCCTTCATTTTGTGGCCATACTAGTTTCTATACATTTATATTCTAGATTTATGGTCTTGAGCTCGTGGATGGCAGAGCGGGGTTTGGGTGGTGTAACAGGAGAAATTGTGTTTAGAGACACCAGGGATAGGGAGATGTGGAAAGCTATGATCACCTACGTCCTGAAAGGACATGGCACATAAAAGAAAAGGAAGCAGCAAATTAAGAAAAGTGATTTTGGGATTGGGGAATAAGAAAGAGACGGCTGCTTACATCTAAAGATTAAAGGTCTAAATAATTAAAATGATCTGTATTTTTTAAAGCCTTTTGCTAGGGCGCTCTCCACCTTTATTATAAATAATGGACTGTTCCTACCACTATATAAAGTGGTAGTAGAAAGACCTTAGTGTTGTGGTTGTAGCGTGTTGTGTCACGTTGAGCATTCAGCTCTATACCAAGTCAGTCGAGTACTTTCGGTAGCGAACCGGAAGTGTACCATACACGGACTATGTCTTATTACTTACTAAACCATTGTTCCTGTATTATACTAACAACTCTGTTGTACATATTATTTTCCGGTAATATATTTCATTTACTTTATTTCCGTTGTTTTTGATTATTTACTCAACTATTTCTGTTACTCACAACATAACACCTTTATTTTAACTTCTGTTTGAATTCTGGGGTGAGGAGTTAATTGCACAAATATCCTCATCTTTGATGCGATTATCTTAACATTTTGGCCGTTGCGATCTCCAGCCTCCTTCAGGTATCTGTCAATCAGGGTAACCTTCAGGGAATTTCAAACAGATATTTAATTTATTCAATCAATATTGTTAGATTGTTCTCATTCCACCGTCCATGCCTAGCAATATTTTGTTTTCCAATTGGAGTAGATAGACTAAACTATCGCCCGGTTCACACTCCACCCAAGTCTATTGAACAGGTGTAGAGGCTCATCCCTTGTTCCCTGTTTAGGATGTGGTTTCCAGCTTTCTCTCTTCTAATCTTTTCACTCTTACGTAGTCCCCTGCACATCAGTGGTGTTACCGCCTTGCTTGGGGTGATATGATTAAAAAAAAAATTCTCATTTAGTGCTGGCCAGTTATTGCTCATTTTGTATCCACAGAATTTGATTCTGTACTCCCCAGCCCAGGGATTGAACTCACAATTTATATATAAATTTGCTCGAGCCACAAGATTAGCAACTAGGTCCCACCCTTTTACTGCAAAAGCAATAAATTGTAAATGCAAATTCTACTCCAGCAGCTTCTTTTCCCGCACTTCCTGCCTGTGGAATTCCCTTCCGTTTACTTACTTTCCCGACTGCTACAATCTCCAAGAACTTAAATGTAAAGTCAATAGTCATCTCCTATCTCACTAACCTGCATCCTCTCATGCTCCTTTCTCCATCCACTCCACTCTCATCAGTATTCTCATCCTTCTTTTATCCACTTCCTTACACTCCTTATAACCTGACACTCTTTCTCATAACTTTCCTCCTATGTAACCCCCTTCAAAACAGTGGCAGTAAAATGCTTTGCTTGGGGCGATATGATTACAAAAGAAAGTCACAACTTTAAAAGATTTAAAACTTTATCAATATTATAAGTAAAATATTAAAAAGCTGAAAACAATTCTATACGATTATAATGTGGATGTAAAGTGGAGGATCAATTCTACATTACAATTCATATATGCACTGATCCCTCACTTTAGGACCACAGTCATCCTTCTTTTAAACACTTCCTCACACCCCCTATAATCTGTCACCCTTTCTCATGACTTTCGTCCTATGTAACCTCCTGCAAAACAGTGGTAATAAAATGCCTTGCTTTGGGCGATATGATTATAAAAAAAAAATCCTATAATGGAAGTTTGTAGATTTGAGGACATAGTGACTTCAATCACTTGTCCAAGTCGTACATATCTAGACTCAGTGAAAACAGAATTTACAATAATTGATCAGTACTAAAAAAGAAAAAAGAAAAAAAAAGAAACAAGATATGGACAACAGAACATGAAAATCTACCCTCATAAATTTAATAAAGGGTTAAATTTGAAATTTCCTGAAGATTACCTGGTTTGAGAAACACATGAAGAAGTCTGGAAGACACAACTGTTGAAATGTTATGAAAACTTGTTAAAAATTTAAAAATCTAAACATGATCTAAACACGATCTAAACACGATCATAGTTGAATCTTCTTACTATTTTTTATTTCATACTCTTTATTTCCTTTATGAAAATAATTGAAATCTTTCAGCTTTTATTCCAAAAGACTTTGTAGAGCATGGGCTTGCCAGAATCTCCAGCAGCAATTTCGTTTTAATGGAATAGAATTTCTAGCTGTATAGCCAACACTTCCATTTTGAATTCAGATTTGTTTTTCTAGAAAATGCAAACTAAGGTTACAAAGTACTATGGCTACTCTACTAATTCACCTATAGCTGTGGGGAGTAGAAATGGATTCATGCTTTCAAAAAGCCATGAATCCATTCAAATTTAAATGATAATCTGATGGAGAGGTGTGTGTGTGTGTGTATATAGTTTAATTGGAGTAGACTAAACTATCGCCTGGTTCACACTCCACCCATGTCTATTGAACAGGTTAAGAGGCTCATCCCTTGTTCCCTGTTTAGGATGTGGTTTCCGGCTTTCTCTTTTCTAATTTTTCCACACTTACGTAGCACCCTGCACATCAGTGGTGTTACTGCCTTGCTCGGGGTGATATGATTTTTAAAAAAAAAAAAAAAAAAAAAAAAAAAAAAAAAAAAAAAAAATATATATATATATATATATAATTACGGTCATATCGCGTTGAATACATTGGTTCCCGCTTGATCAGCGAAGTTAAGCAACATTGAGCCTGGTCAGTACTTAGATGGGTGACCGCTTTGGAATACCAGGTGCTGTAAGCATTTATTGACAGATGTGCGTTGTGGTGCAGTGGATGTTGGCTCAGAAAGAGAAATTGGTGAGTCAAACTCCAATTCCAGTCGAACATTCAGCATTCACTTACGCACTGGTACCCTTGGGAAAGGTATTAATCCGTCCCTTCCCTCCAGTTATGGGTTAAATATCTGAGGTCTACTGTTCATGCAATCCGTGGCAAACTTCTGCACCTATTGTTTGTTATCAGCGGTTCCAAAAAGTGTGGATGGTGCTACACAAGCCCTCACCACTCTAAACAATTCTTTGTGTGGCAGTCTGAGTTAGACACTCATGTGTTTAAATTGATGGGAGAATTCATAATATATATATATATATATATATATATAATTTGGAAACTACTGTCATCAAAGAAAGAAATTTTGAAATAAATCTCAGTAACAACAATACAAACAACAAATTTTACTAATGTCGATTTTGTTTTTGTAAAATAAAGTTATTTTTCTGATGATAGTGGTTCATTGGCAAATAATAGTAGACATTTTCCAAATTGACTTACATAATTACCATATATAACAGTAAAAGAGGTACTGGTTAAACCAGTGGACAGTTGTTTAAATAAGTATTCAGTACACAACCCAAAAACTGAACATGCAGATATAACAATATATAAAGAAACAAAATATTCACTCACACGCTGATTGAGCACTCTGGAAGAATGGTAGACTTTGAAAAAACAGTAGCTACTCTAGCATCTCCACACTGCTCATTCAGTAATGAATTAGAGCACTCTGGCTATTGGCATATGAATACATGATACACTAAAAAGTCTACCTCCTTCTACCAAGTGGCCATAGCTCAGTGGTAGAATCGCCGACTGATGTTAATCCGGTCGGGTTTCAATCCTGGGTTAAAAGCAATCAGCTGTCTAACTGTACTGATGAACTGTGATAAATCAAAACAGGTCTGTCTGCAGATGACTATTTATGTTCTCACATCCTGAATGAGCGCTCTGGAAGAATGGTAGACTTTGAAAAAACTGTAGCTACTCTAGCATCTACGCATTGTTCATTCAGTAATGAATTTGAACACTCTCAGTTACTAACATATGTTTACACGGTATATAACACACTAAAAGTCTGCATTCTTTTACCGAGCGACCATAGCTCAGAGGTAGAATCACCAACTGATGACAATTTGGTCAAGTTTCAATCCTGGCTAAAAGCAATCGGATGTCTAACCGTACTGATGAGCTGTAATACAGCGAAACAGATTTGTCTGTGGATGACTAATATATATATATATATATATGTGTGTGTGTGTGTGTGTGTGTGTGTGTGTGTGTGCGTTTGAGCATCAGTCTCTCTTTTATGCAGGTTTCACTAAAAATGACAAACAAGTTATCATTAAGTTTTTATATAATTTTTTGAGTTATGATTTTTTTTCAGAACTCAAATTGAATTTTCCAAATGTTTTTTTTTGTTTTTCATTTATACTTTTAGCCATTATCTACACATATTCAGTCAAACATGAAATGAAATTCACCCTTGATAATGTCTAAATGTATAGCCAAAAGTGCTCAGAAAAACAAAACATTTGGACAATTCTTATATAATTTGTGTTCTGAAAAGAAAAAAATCATAAGTACATATGAAAATAACTTGTTTGTCATTTTCAATGAAACATATACATATATATCTAAATCTTAATCTAAACTTATTTATAAATGGAACTTTATCTCTGTGTGTGTGTGTGTGTGTCCGTTACCTATAGACTCCGAAAAGGCCGAACTGATTTACTTGAAAATTTACACAGTTGTACTATAAGTGTCTGCGAGTGTTCTTAGCTAGGTTTTGTGTCGAGGTAACCCTGATAAATATCGAAAATCGATAATCGAAAAAAATCAGGTTATAAAAGGAGTGGTCCGATTTTAATCAAATTTCATACACTCACAGACAAAGACATAAGAAACGATATTCAGAAGTTTCAAGGTTGCAGTTCTTACAATAGTGCAGAAAATCTATATAAATCAATACCAGGAAATCAAAATTTGACTTACATCCATTCATTTTTCTTTCAGTCTACGGTTTCGCTTTAACTGGAAACTTTTTATTCTTTCGTGCCAACGTCCAAATAGTCTGAGCTCCAGGACCATGGATTAGTTTTAAAGCTTTCATTACACCTGAGCAATGCCGGGCTATACTGCTAGTATATATATATATATATATATATATATATATATATATATATATATATATTATATGAATGATTTGTTTGAACATTTTTTTTTTTTGATCGATACTTGTATTTAAGTAGATATTCTGTTTATGATCAAACAGTATAATATATTTATTTCCACCAGCCTGATTATTTACGATAAATTTTTTGTTCTGAAAATGTGTGTCATTCGGCAGAATTCGAACCTGTGACCTCTATTCACATAGGGGGAAACCACCAAGTGATCTGAATGGGTCTTACAACTCCCGACTATGAATCAAAAAATTAATGTTCAAACAAATCATTTCAAATTGTCGGATGTTTATAACCAGTTTCGTTAATTTCCATAACATGTTTACATTTGTTGACATTACGATACATTTCAGAGCAGATATGGTTATTATAATGAATTGAAAATTGTGTTATAGGCTTAATTAAGCAATTAAGAGGTGGCTCCATTCTTCTCACAACCTCCCAGTCAGAGGACTTGCTGTTGGATGTAGTTTACCGTCATATCCAGGACAGGGGTAGATAAGAAAGAGGGGAAACGAAGACAGAGTCTAGCGGAATCGTAATAGTGAAAAACAAAAAAGAAACACATGAGCAAATATTAAATATTGTTAGTATACTCAAGAAAAATATTTGAATTAATTTCAATTTGGAGAAGTGCCACTTAACATAATTTTAATCCAGATATAACAAAGACAATTAGATTGCAGACAAAACATGATTCACACTAAACATATAAATACTTGACATTTACTTAAACTGTTTTGTTACATAAATAAAATGTTAACAAATTTACTGAGTTGTTTGCTGCTATTAAAATTAATAGCAAAGCATTGTGGGATATGCAAACATTGGAAAAAAATAAATAATTAAATAAAAAAAAAACAACTAAAAGTAAGTAAATAATAGGAGTTGATAGGTTCACCTATCATCTGGTTCATAGTCCTCCACGGTCTTTTGAGTAAGGGTTTGATCCTTGTTTGTTGTTTTGGATTGAGCTTCTGGTTCCCTGTTTTTTTTTTTTTTAAATAATAGCAAAGCAATATGCAAACCTTGGAAAATGGAAAAATGAAGAAGTGAAACATGTTTGATTTGACGGAGATATATTTACAATTTTGTTCTCTTATTTTATTCTATTATAAATCTTTACACACACACACGATTGTATATTTTAAAGACAGTTTCGGTTTTGCATGCACAAAAATGAATTGGAAACTTATGTTGGGTGGGGCAAAAAAGAAAATACTTAGTCACCTTATTGAGAATTTTATCAACCTTTTCCGAGACACTGGACATGGCAAGGCGCATTTCAGCACTGTGTTGTCTGGATTCAGATAAAATAACTGGAACGTGTACATCAGCTGAACTTACAGGGGCTGCGAACAATGCAAAGAAAGAACATAAGAAACTCAATATAAGCATTTTGCAAGTCGTCCGTACCATGAGCATTTACACATGTAGAAACAGGTGAATATTTACAATAATGGAGATAAGTAACAGATATTTATCTAACAAAAAATGGTTAAAAGTAATTCAAATAAGCCATCAAGCAGTCTTTTTTTAGTTGCCTAAAAAGACGGCTTTGTATATACAGCAATAGCAGACAAGGAACTATTCCCCCAAAATCCAGGAGATTTCAACATCTGAAAAATTACTTGATGCTTTCCCAGGTCTTGTGGTACTTTTCACACATCTCTTGAAATCACTTCATCAAAAAGTTAAATATATATATATATATATATATACAGTTATGAATTAATTGTACATTGCGACATGGAAATTTCTATGTTTCGAGATAGATTCTCATCATCAGGCAATGTTTGGTGTTGGTTGTTCAGATGATTTACATTTAAAAGGATTTAAAGAAACATAAGATAAAATTGTCTTTGATGGTGGATGTTTTTATGTTAACATCCTTGCAACCTCTCTGAAGATGGCTCATGTGAGCCGAAAGCTCAAAACCAGCTTAATAAAAAATTATCTAAATGTTGTAGAATTTTTGTCTTTATTTTCACCTGAAATTAAAGCCAACATACGATGTTTAGAATGGCTCATGATTAAACATAATAGACATTCATTGTCGCTTATATTTAACAAGATATGTTTAGAAAATTATCTGCTGCCTCGATACACTCTCTCTCTCTCTCTCTCTATATATATATATATATATATTTATATATATAATAGAAATAAATAAATACTGTCAAAAAAAAAATACATTTTTAACTTTCAACTTTTTAGTCGTTTTTCCTATACATATTAAGACAATACACGTGGATTATCATTATGCTATTGGGACCCTATATATATATATATATATATATATATATATATACATACACACACCTGCAGTCAGAGAAAAATGAGAATACAGGTTTCAAAAAGGTTGATCAATTGTATCTTACCAGGATAAGTTTGTGGAGGGTATGGTTGATTATACAGTGGCTGGGGTGGTGTGGTCTGAAATGGCGCCATTGGATGAACAGGAGAGATCTGTGAAAAACAAAGCATTCAAACTTTTCAGTGAATATGACAAGAAATAACTCGTAGATATATGCTGGATCAATCTTTCAAGTTGGAAGCAACTTGTTGCTTTGAAAATCAGCATTCAGAATTCTGGTTCATAATTGGGCCTGAACAGTGACCAAGAGAAAATAGTTGGCTCTTTAAGTAGGATAAAAAAAAAAAAGAAAAAAGAAAGAAGAGGCAAATGAGGGTAACAAATTGTGTTGTACCATTAAAAATTAGCATTTGAAGTCTTGACTTATCTTGGCTTAAATACTAAGCTTAACTTTATCACAATGTCAAGTACAAAGAAATAGAAGGAGGAAAAATGTGTTGCATTAACTTTCCAAGTTCAAAAGGTTTAACCAGATTTGATATTCATCAAATTTAGGATTGTACAGAAGGATGAATGGATAAAAATCGTGGTAGAAGGTAGTGTTGTGCCAATTTTTCAAAGAGTAAGAGTGGTCCTTTATGAAAATCAGCATTCAAAACATCGGCTTTTACCCGGACTTTTGCATTTGGCTGTCGCATGCTTGGTCTGTCAAGGTCTGACCAGCACTGCCCTCCTCTGCCAGTTTGACTTTTGAAAATGTGTAGGTCTTTACCTATTCCGCCATTGTTTTTTTTTTTCATAGATTAAAAAAGAATATCTTGTACTCACCTGTGGATGCATTCCTGAAGATATGGCATTTGTCTGCGGAGGCACAAGAGGATTCTGGTAGACAGCAAGTTGCTGGTTGACAGGAAGTCCTAAAGATACAAAGAAAACAAGCCAAATGGATTGGATAGTCAAAAGAACAATATGAATGACATGATACAATATACAAATCTCTGTATGAAACATAGTGCAGAAGTGAATGACAAAGTGGAAAAAACACCTTAATGAAGGACTTTGTTCTGAGAGATTCTGAAGGAGTTTCTTCTCTGAACTAAATGCATTAAGATTTTCCATGTTAGAATTTGCTTACCCAAAAGACAACATATTGTCAGCTGAATGTATGAAAAAGATGGCTGTGTATTTGCCGTCAGTGTCAAAATGGGGACATTGCATCATCACCTTTTATCACCTGTCAGAATGATATGCATTCTTCTGAGAAAATAAAGATATGCACCTGTGCAAATAGCAATTTTTATTGTGGGTGAATGTGGCACAAAGTGTCCAAGTTTAAACAGACTAAATTGCAGCCAAAATTGCAACATGGTGGACAAAGTGCAGTTAAACTGGTGTTTCTTAGCTGGTCAACTGTGAACAGATTTACCTGGCATGACCATCCTAACTGAATTGTTAGACACTAATATATGACGAGGAGTCAAAATGTGATCCTATTTCTTTCATTGTGTAAGAAATAGGAGATACGATCAAGCACATCATACATCAAGATATGGGATTTGTCTATATTTCTGAGATGTGGTAGTATTTACACTATTTATATTACTTGGACTATTGTCCTCATCTTTGTTGCCATTTGTACGATGTTTAATAATAGATCATTCTATTTGTCTATATTTCTGAGATGAGGTAGTATTTACACTATTTACATTATTCGGACTATTGTCCTCATCTCTGTTGCCATTTGTACAACGTTTAATAATAGATCATTCTATTTGTCTATATTTCTGAGATGAGGTAGTATTTACACTATTTACATTATTCGGACTATTGTCCTTATCTTTGTTGCATTTGTACGACGTTTAATAATAGATCATCCTATTTGTTTATATTTCTGAGATGAGGTATTTTTTACATTATTTGGACTATTGTCCTCATCTTTGTTGACATTTGTACGATGTTTCAGCCGTTGTACGCTCTGGCCTTCTTCAGTTCAGTTCGAAATTTCCTAGCACCTGAAGAAGGCCAGAGCGTACAACTGCTGAAACATTGAACAAATGGCAACAAAAATGAGATCAAGATATGGCTGTACAAAAAAAAAGGTTCACATCCCTTCTTTTCAACATTGTCACCACCTATTTCAATGACAGTGTTCCACTTATGAATGAAGGGATCCGTCCCAGCTTGGTAAAGCTCAACTAGCTGTCGATGTAGGCAATTCATGACAGTAGTTTTCACTTCTTCATCATCACTATGTTTTTTAGATAGAAAAGCTTGTTTTCTTTCATGCCATAAAGAACACAATAGAGTTCTAAGAAAGAACACTCCATAGTGGCCTTGTGCCAGACAAAGTAAAATCTGCATAAGTTTCAAACTGAAATCATTTATTGGGATATCAAGACATGAATATTTATTAAGCAAAATCTCGCACAAAGATACAATTAATCATTACCTCATGACAAGGTGTGTAGAAAGATTGGCGGGTTTATTACTTACCTACGGAATATGGATTAGAATGCATGGGCATTGAATTGGCTGTGGGAATTTTCGCTTGAGGATTTCCTGCAGATAGGCATGAAGACTTCTGGGGAGGTTCTGGCTTATTTGGAGGCACAATATCACCATCAGGTGGGGAAGATACCTGCAAAGAAATTAAAGCACACACACTTAATATACATATATATATATATAATATACTTAATTACAACAAAGCAGCATTAATTTTTATAGACTAATGTCTGAAAAACCAATGCTAACCTATCAGTAACTTAAATCGTCAATAACCCAACGGGGACTACCTCGTAGGTTAAATAAAGGGGAAGAAAAAAAGAAACAAACCAAGCATAAGAACAATGCGTCAAGAGCTTGTTTGAAAGAAAAAAAAACCCCAAGACGAAACCTTAACAGTCAAGTTCTCTATACGAAAGTACGAAAGTAGAGCAAAAAACAAAAAAAACCATCCGTTGTGTGAAACCATGGTCGGTGTTGGCTCATTTGTAGATTTAGTGTACTATATATATATATATATATATATATAGAAAACAGAAATAGAGGTTGTTCCAACAAGAGGATTTGATATAGGTGAAAAAAGTGTGAGAAGCTTTGAACGTTTTGTTTAAAGTGCAGATTTATCACTATTACTTGCCTTTTGTATAATACATTAAGTGTCCATAATGGTATTTGTGTTGCTACATGTGTTTCAAGTCCAAAGTTGACTCTCTTCAGGTGAATAAATTTGTGAACTTACATATCAAGATTCTTTATATATATATATATATATATATATATATATATATGTGTGTGTGTGTGATACCACAAAACAGTTTTAAATAGATAAAAGTACATATTTTCCCTTAAAAATGGTAACCTTTCTTCAGCAAATACCTTATTAGAAGAATTGTTAGCGAATACATATTTATTATTATAGTTTAGAACATGTACAAACTACTACAAAATTGTACATTTTGTTTCGACATTGAAATCTCATCAGGTTTTAATAATTATGGTAATAAACATTTTATTGAAAAAAATTTTCTTTAAAAAAAAAACAAAAAACGGCACTTCCTTTTTTTTTTTTAAATCTTTTTGTACGAGGTAAGAGATTATTAAAAAAGAGAGGAAAAAAGAAAGAGGGCAGAAAAGATGAGAAAACAAGAAAGGAAAAAGAGGAAAGGGAAAGACAGAGAGGAAACAGAAAACAAGAGGAAAAACGCTGAGAAGAATGGAAATGGCAAAGAGAGAGAAATTTTAAATTTAGGCAGAAAGTGAATTTTAGACAGATATAGATATCGGTTATATGATGTCTGGGCTCAAATCCTTTTGCGTCTAAAAAACAGAAAGCAAAGAGGAGAACAAAGAAGTGAGCAAGTGCACAGAGGAAAGAAAGGGGAGAGACAACAGAAACGGCTGAGAAATAGAAATTTCAAACTTTGGCTGGCAGTGAATTGAAATCCTAAAGAGTAAATTTATCAATAAAATCCCCAATAGCTTTGCCTGTTGCCTACCAATGACTTTGCAATCACCTGCATATATTCAAGATAGTCTCCTTGTATAAGCTGGTGAATGTTGCCATAAGCCTTACTTTCAGTTCATCTTTAGTATCACAACATATTTTATTGGTATTTTGCTCAACTGCTTCCCCCACACACAATAATCAAGGGGGTTGCAGTCTGGGGAGTTAGGTGGCCAGATGTAAAGGGTGATGGGGTCACAGAAATTATCTGACAATTATGACTAAGTTCTCCTGTTTTTATGGCATGGTGCAGAGTCCTGTTGTCAGACATAGGGTTTTCCAGCAGCCACCCTTTTGACTCAGGGCAGCAATACCTCCTCAATGCATTTGATGCAGGCTTTCTTGTTCAGTCTGAAGCCGTAACATTGCCATCACTAGTGATCTCTCCAAACACCTTTGTAATCACCATTAATCTCATTTAACTTTTACTGAATCTTCCGTACTGTCCTCAGATTGACAACCACAGACAACCACACAAAGAATTGTTTAAAGTGGTGAAGGCTTGTGTAGCACCATCCACACTTTTTGGAACTGCTGATAACAAACAATCGGTGCAGACGTCTGCCACAGATCGCATGAACAACAAATCCTACTTTTGTTATTTAACCCATAACTGGAGGGAAGGGATGGATTAATACCTTTCCCAAGAGTATCAGTGCATAAGTGAATGCAATGTGTTCGACTGGAATTGGAACTCGGCTCACCGATTTCCCCTCCGAGCTGACATCCACTGCACCACAATGCACATCCGTGTGTGTGTGTATATATATATATATATATATATATATATATATATATATATATAAATGAGATTGAAAATGCATGTTCAGCAATCCCACTGAACACTTTAATCAACGTTTTCCAAGCAGTAGTTGGCCGTACTAATAAAGGCCTGGAAGCTAAAGGCCACCATTGTGAGCATCTCTCGTGATTGTTGAAGGTAACTTGTATTAATCGTGTGTTGTCTTTATAAGTACAATCTCTATACAAGTTTTCCTTTCCTGAAGTGTGTTATACATTCTTTTTGTAGACTGTATCTATGTATATATTTAAAACATACTATATTTATTTGTGAAAGAGTGCTCAATAGTTGCTGGCAATTTGGATATGCCAAAGAGAAACCAGAAAGTCTGTAAGTGAAAAGGACAAAGTTCTCAAAAGAAAAAAATATATCCTGTGATTTTTAAAATCTACAGTCAGAATTAATACTCAATCAAATAATTCTTATTACACTATATGATTTTTCACCTTGTACAAGGCCTGGGAGCCTTTTCAGGTAGAAGGTTACAAAGTAAAAGGTGCAGCTTATGTGGACAGTATATGTGTGTTGTGGTGCAGTGGATATCGGCTCGGAATGAGAAATCGAGGAGCAGAGTTCGAATTCCAGTTGAATTTGTTGCATTCACTTATGCACAAATACCCTTTGAAAAAGGTATTAATCCATCTCTTCCCTTCAGCTATGGGTTAAATAATAGAACAGATTGGGTTCTATAGCCTTGGCTGGCAACCAGTCTACTACAGAAAGCAATGGCAACCTAATGCGGGCTAATCTTCTGCCCAGTCAGTCATGTCTCTTTCGAGACATGATCGCTCAAAGCGTGTATCATGTATGACACTTAACTGACCGACTGAATATAATAGTTTTAAAAATAATTAAAACTTCTACTGGGCATAAAGTGGGAGATCGGTTTTCTATTGTTATGAAGTAATAAACTGATCCCCCACTAATTACTACTTAATATAATAATGTAATAAAATCTATCTCTTCTCCCTCCAGGTATGAGTTAAATGGCAGGCAGATTGGGTTTTATAGCCTTGGCTGGCAACCAGTCTACCATAGAAAGCAATGGCAACCTAATGCAGGATAGTCTTCTGTCCAGTCAGCCATGTCTCTTTCAAGACATGATTGCCCAAGCGTGTATCACGTATGGTACTTAACTGACTGACTGTTATAATTGTCCACTTTGATTATTAGTTATTGTCTTATGGCTAAATACTGTTGAAACATCAGTTCCCGTACAATTATTGAAGTTTCAGCAATGCCGAGCCTGGTCAGTACCTAGATGGGTGACCGCTTTGTAATACCAAGTTCTGTAAACTTGTATGGACAGGTGGTGCAATGGATAATGGATTGAAATCGCTAATCGGAAAGCAAAGTTCTAATTTTTGTTGGGCTTGTTATATTTACTTACGCACATAGACCCTTGAGAAAGGTACAAGTTCACCTCTTCTCCCTTCAGCTAAGGGTTAATTAGCAAGAAGTGTATTATTAAACCATTATTAGAAGCTAAAATTTTCTTGTTTTAAATAACCTGCAAAGGGTTCATCATCTGTAGACAATGAATCAGTTAGTTACTGTCTTATGGCTAAATCCTGTTAAAACTCTGGTTTCCATATCATCACCGAATAAACTTTGGCAATGCCAAGCCTAGTCAGTACAAGAATGTCATATTTTCTCAGTTTGGATGATGAGACTTTCTTTGAGGTTTTTGTTTAAATGTTTCAATTAGATTATTCTCTAGAATTTTTTGCACGAATTCATTATTGAATGATGAACACCAGAAAAAAATGTTTGCACATGAATTAGACCCAGAAAATGTTTTAGCTGAAATAGTACGAAAAAGACAATAAATATTCAATGAATAATATTGTCTCCTCTTGTCATACAACAATGATTATGAGGTTTTAGGAGTTTCTTGAATTTTTGACTAGTTTATCATTATCTTATTTTTGTTGCTTTTTATTGCAGCCTTCAAGTATTCTACATCCGACAAGCATTTAGTAAATAGTAAAGAAATCACTTTTGAAGGAACTTGTATCCTCTTATCCTTATGTCGAACATTGACATCCAGATTTAAATATTTATAACATATTGCAAAGTCTCAGATAAAATGAATAATTGTGTCTCTTGACAGAAATCAACAATTGAAAAGAGTTTTGTTTTACTCAGTCAATGGCTCCATACAACAGAATCCTAAATTGGGCGCATATATATTTTTTTTAAATTTTTGAAGTGGGGAAAAAAAATGTACAGTAATTTTTAGCAACACAGTTTTCCAGTTACATTTATTACCATAACTCACATCCCTGAAGATGGCCTCAAAAAGAGGTTGAAAGTTCTTGGGTACCTTAAGAAATGAATGAAAATAACATCTGTCAACGTTACAGCTCATTTCTGACATCTTTTGATTGTAATACGCAAAAGATTATCTGTGAGTATAAATGGATTTTATTAAAAATGAGCAAACATATTGTTTGCAATTTATTTAACCTGACATGTTTAAAAGAAAATTTGCTGTCTAAATACACAAATATAAGTATATCAAAAACAGAAATAGGGTTGTTCCAATGAGAGAAATTGGTATAGAATAAAAAGTGTGAGAGGCCGTGAACGTTTTGTTTAAAGTGTATATTTATTGTTGTTGCTATTATACATGTTATGATACATTAAGTGTCTATGATATTGTTTGTGACACAAAAGAAACTCGATACGTAAAGCCACAAGTTTATTCGCCTGAAGAGAGTCAACTTTATACTTGAAACATGTGTTGCGTCACAAATGCCATGATGGACACATAAAGTATCATAACATGTATAATAACAACAACAATAAATCTACACTTTAAACGAAATGTTCATGGCCTCTTACATTTTTTATACTATATATATATATATATATCTCAGCATGCAGTATGGTATAGAAGAATACAAAGGAGTACCCTGTACATACAGTGGTAAGATAACTCTCTAAGAGAGTTCTAAACATATATGCATATAAATACATATAGAGCAAATATAAGAAAAATTAAGACAGACAGACATTATTTCATGGTGAATCGGAAGCATAGGCCTATTTCAGGTGAACCATCGTCAGCTTCCGTCTTTATTTTCTTTGTAAAATAAAGACGGAAGCTGACAATGGTTCGCCTGAAATAGGCCTATGCTTTCGATTCACCATGAAATAATGTGTCTGTCTTAATTTTTCGTATATATATATTTGGCTCTGTTGCTGTCAGATTAAAAACCATATCTCCCCAACTTTTTTATTCAATGAAGTTCCTATGTGTAAAACATAGTGAATTACTTACAGGAATTTCTTCTTCACTGTCGGTAGTAGTTGCAGGAATATTACCAACCCTAGGTAACATGGGCTGACCCATCTTTGCCATACGTGAGATGAGACGGGCCTTATCACTTTTGGGAGACTGGAAAGAAGTCAAGAGAAGTAGGGTTAGGTAAAGAAGGGACCCTGAGAAAGATACAGTGGCAGGGAGGAGGTGATGATGATGCAGATTGGTTCAACAGAGATCAGAGTTAAAAGAAATATTTCAAGAAAAAGGTTACTAGACATTGTGTAGACCGGTTTGCTGAGTGAAATGGCAACCGGAGAATTCTAAATTATTTTAACTATTGACTTCCTTTTTAGGGGATTCTTTCCTGTGTCATGAACTTGTTTTCATCCCATTCTTATAAACACATAGAACCAGGATATTTTTGAGTGTCATGATATTAGAAAACCATATCGTCCACAACTAAAGGGTACGCATACCTTCCAATGCAAGAATCACCTTGTATAAATTTTCTTTAATCAAGACAAGTAATCCCTAATGACCCATAGAAATATTCTCGCTATTAATTCAACTTCTGAGATTTTCATTTTCAATTTCATGTTTAGGCTTTAACTTAAATTAAATCAAATTATAAGATTAAAAAATTACCAAAGAGCATCCCAGCATTATAAAATATAACTACCATGAAGAACGCGAGAAGAAAAATGTCAAATCTTGGATTAGTCAGTTCAACTTATAATATATAGACTTATAAGATATAGCCTTATGCAATCTGTCTTTGTAATATCTAACCTTATAATATATACCCGTATATTATCTATATAGGCTTATAAGATATAACCTTATGCAATTTGCCTTTGTAATATCTAACCTTATAATATCTATATAGGCTTATAAGATATAGCCTTATGCAATCTGCCTTTGTAATATCTAACAATATAATATCTATATAGACTTATAAGATATAGCCTTATGCAATCTGTCTTTGTAATATCTAACCTTATAATATATACCCGTATATTATCTATATAGGCTTATAAGATATAACCTTATGCAATTTGCCTTTGTAATATCTAACCTTATAATATCTATATAGGCTTATAAGATATAGCCTTATGCAATCTGCCTTTGTAATATCTAACAATATAATATCTATATAGACTTATAAGATATAGCCTTATGCAATCTGTCTTTGTAATATCTAACATTATAATATATACCCGTATATTATCTATATAGGCTTATAAGATATAACCTTATGCAATTTGCCTTTGTAATATCTAACCTTATAATATCTATATAGGCTTATAAGATATAGCCTTATGCAATCTGCCTTTGTAATATCTAACAATATAATATCTATATAGACTTATAAGATATAGCCTTATGCAATCTGTCTTTGTAATATCTAACCTTATAATATATACCCGTATATTATCTATATAGGCTTATAAGATATAACCTTATGCAATTTGCCTTTGTAATATCTAACCTTATAATATCTATATAGGCTTATAAGATATAGCCTTATGCAATCTGTCTTTGTAATATCTAACCTTATAATATATACCCGTATATTATCTATATAGGCTTATAAGATATAACCTTATGCAATTTGCCTTTGTAATATCTAACCTTATAATATCTATATAGGCTTATAAGATATAGCCTTATGCAATCTGTCTTTGTAATATCTAACCTTATAATATATACCCGTATATTATCTATATAGGCTTATAAGATATAACCTTATGCAATTTGCCTTTGTAATATCTAACCTTATAATATCTATATAGGCTTATAAGATATAGCCTTATGCAATCTGCCTGTGTAATATCTAACAATATAATATCTATATAGGCTTATAAGATATAGCCTTATGCAATCTGCCTTTGTAATATCTACCCGTATAATATCTATATAGGCTTATGAGATATAACCTTATGCATTTTATCCCTTTTCGCTCTTAACACCCTTTCTCTTGTTACTTCTCCTAAAACACTGCTCTGCCATTCATTTGCTCAAGCCCATCAAGTATGTCATGCACTGCTTTCCTGTGTCTTTTTCCCTCTATCCTGTGAGTATCAGATTCTCTAAGCCCTCCTTCCTCATTACATGCCCCAGAAACTTCTGCTATCTTTTCCAGATATCCAACTAAAAGACATTTCTTGCAAGATATCTTGACAGCCATTTCAATGTAGTTAGTCAACAGTGATAAATATTTAATAGAAACCAATATGGTAGGTATAATAATGATGAAATTTTTAATTCAAATGAATCCCTCTATCCAAGCCAGGGAAAGAAAAAAATGCAGTCATTATAAAAATAAAAAGGAAAGAAAAAAAAATCTGTCAATGAATATCAGTCCCAGCAAACCAAAAGATGATACTGAATGTGAGTCAAAATTTTAATAAATATCTGAACCTTACCAGGGAACTTTTTTTAAAATATTAATATTCACCCAATAGAAGGCCCAAGTGCCACTCGAGGAATTTTGGTGTATGAGCTTAAGAAAAGGCAAGAGATGGAGTTCATGAGGTTATGTGGGAAAGATAACAGTTAATCTCAGACTTGAAAAGGTTTAGATTTTAATAATTGGGAAAGCATCCTCTCAGGAGTCCGTTCCACAAAGCAGCAGTTCTAAGGAAAAAGACTGAGTGGAACTTGCTTCTTACTAAGGGATATGAAGGGAATATGGAGGATTCACACTCGTGTGCAGCATGGCGGGTAACATTTGTGAAGGTTAGGGGTGAAGGGAAAAAGGAACGTAGCATGTCAGAATACGTGTCCTGGTAAAAGCAACAGAGCAGCAAGAAAGTGTAGGGTGGAAAATAAGGCATCACCTATAAAGCCTTTTTTTTTTGCATTCAATCAAGACAACCAAATAAAAACTAGGAAACTCCTGCCAAGACATTGCAGCAATACTCCACTTTTGGTTTGATCTAACTTGGAGTAGATAGACCCAATTGGAGTAGAAGACTAAACTATCGCCTGGTTCACACTCTACCCACGTCTATTGAACAGGTGAAGAGGCTCATCCCTTGTTCCTAGTTTAGGATGTGGTTTCCGGTTTTCTCTTTTGCAATCTTTTCACTCTTACGTAGCCCCCAGCACATCAGTGGCGTTACCGCCTTGCTCGGGGTGATATGATTAAAAAAAAAAAAGAAAGAAAAAAAAACATAACCGGACTCCTTGCAGCTTAGAAGTTTTATGCAGAATTATCATCAGAAGGTTGGTTGTCGGCAGGTTGAAATATGTGGATTAGTATAGAAGAGTGGAATAATAAAAAATACATTTTGAATGTTAAAATAGAAATTTATTAAAAGGGAAGAATAACATGAGTTGTAGGAGTTAATGTTCAATTAGAAACATTATTAAGAAGTTATGAGTAGAGTTCGTGTTCAATGATTAAGTTGAGTTGAGGGTATCAAGAGTTGAAGAAATTGTTTGTAGTAGTAATTGTTGAAAGAGATAAGGAGAAAGAGAAATAGGACAATGTCCGAGTCACTTGAAGTTGAAGTTACATTTTAGTTCTTTCGTCTCGTAGCTCCCATCTGTCACTCTCTGTTGACTGACGCTGATGAAATCTTTTTATTGTAATCTAGATTTTTCGCACTTACTCGAAGTCCTTTTTGGTCTTGCAAGTTGCTCCTGTTCATCAAAAATCATTTTAACACCTACTTGCAAAATATGGTTTGGACTTTTTCTTTAAGCAGATGGTCAATCCTTTTTCTATTTGGGAAAACGTTGTTGTGAATTTTTGTAAAAATAAAGAAGGTTGATTTTAATTAATTTCTTATCTGCTACAAACTTGCAAAAATAAAGAATAGAGGGGGGAGAAGGGTACTTATTGGATTGTTAGAATGAGCAGAAACGGCTTCAGCCCAGATGTGGCAGTTTATTCTCCACTTTTGATTTGCCACTTGTAAAGATAGCATATAGCTGGGGGATTAAGGTACTTATTGGATTATTAGAATGAGCAGAAACGGCTTCAGCCCAGATGTGGCAGCTATTCTCCACTTTTTGATTTGCCACTTGTAAAGATAGCATATAGCTGGGGGATTAAGGTACTTATTGGATTGTTAGAATGAGCAGAAACGGCTTCAGCCCAGATGTGGCAGCTATACTCCACTTTGATTTGCCACTTGTAAAGAGCATATAGCCAGATTACAATATTGGATTGTTAGAATGAGCAGAAACGGCTTCAGCCCAGATGGCAGCTATACTCCACTCTTGATTTGCCACTTGTAAAGATAGCATATAGCTGGGGGATTAAGGTACTTATTGGATTGTTAGAATGAGCAGAAACGGTCTAGCCCAGATGTGGCAGCTATTCTCCACTTTTGATTTGCTACTTGTAAAGATAGCATATAGCTGGGGGATTGGCATTTTATTACTTCAGTTAGAATGAGCAGAAACGGCTTCAGCTCAGATGTGGCAGCTATTCTCCACTCTTGATTTGCCACTTGTAAAGATAGCATATAGCTGGGGGATTAAGGTACTTATTGGATTGGCTAGAATGAGCAGAAACGAAGCCAGCCCAGATGTGGTAGCCATTCTCCACTTTTGATTTGCCACTTGTAAAGATAGCATATAGCTGGGGGGATTGCTGCAATTTATTGGATTGTTAGAATGAGCAGAAACGGCTTCAGCTCAGATGTGGCAGCTATACTCCACTTTTGATTTGCCACTTGTAAAGATAGCATCTATGGCTGGGGGGATTAGCGGTACCTCTATTGGATTGTTAGAATGAGCAGAAACGGCTTCAGCCCAGATGTGGCAGCTATTCTCCACTTTTGATTTGCCACTTGTAAAGATAGCATATAGCTGGGGGATTAAGGTACTTATTGGATTGTTAGAATGAGTGAGAGAACCTGCTTCAGCTTCCAGATGTAAGGAAGACACCACTTTTGATTTGCCACTTGTAAAGATAGCATATAGCTGGGGGATTAAGGTACTTATTGATTGTTAGAAATGAGCAGAAACAGCTTCAGCCCAGATGTGGCAGCTATTCTCCACTTTTTGATTTGCCACTTGTAAAGATAGCATATAGCTGGGGGATTAAGGTACTTATTGAATTGTTAGAATGAGCAGAAACGAAGCTCAGCTCAGATGTGGCAGCTATTCTCCACTTTTGATTTGCCACTTCAGCATAGCATAGCTGGGGGATTAAGGTACTTATTGGATTGTTAGAATGAGCAGAAACGGCTTCAGCCCAGATGTGGCAGCTATACTCCACTTTTGATTTGCCACTTGTGCAAGATATAATACAGCTGGGGGATTAAGGTACTTATTGGATTGTTAGAATGAGCAGAAACGGCTTCAGCTCCAGATGTGCTGTGGCAGCTATTCTCCACTTTTGATTTGCCACTGTAAAGATAGCATATAGCTGGGGGATTAAGGTACTTATTGGATTGTTAGAATGCAGATGAAACGGCTTCAGCCCAGATGTGGCAGCTATACTCCACTTTTTATTTGCCACTTGTAAAGATAGCATATAGCTGGGGGATTAAGGTACTTATTGGATTGTTAGAATGAGCAGAAACGGCTTCAGCCCAGATGTGGCAGCTATACTCCACTTTTGATTTGCCACTTGTAAAGATAGCATATAGCTGGGGGATTAAGGTACTTATTGGATTGTTAGAATGAGCAGAAACGGCTTCAGCCCAGATGTGGCAGCTATTCTCCACTTTTGATTTGCCACTTGTAAAGATAGCATATAGCTGGGGGATTAAGGTACTTATTGGATTGTTAGAATGAGCAGAAACGGCTTCAGCCCAGATGTGGCAGCTATTCTCCACTTTTGATTTGCCACTTGTAAAGATAGCATATAGCTGGGGGATTAAGGTACTTATTGGATTGTTAGAATGAGCAGAAACGGCTTCAGCCCAGATGTGGCAGCTATTCTCCACTTTTGATTTGCCACTTGTAAAGATAGCATATAGCTGGGGGATTAAGGTACTTATTGGATTGTTAGAATGAGCAGAAACGGCTTCAGCCCAGATGTGGCAGCTATTCTCCACTTTTGATTTGCCACTTGTAAAGATAGCATATAGCTGGGGGATTAAGGTACTTATTGGATTGTTAGAATGAGCAGAAACGGCTTCAGCCCAGATGTGGCAGCTATTCTCCACTTTTGATTTGCCACTTGTAAAGATAGCATATAGCTGGGGGATTAAGGTACTTATTGGATTGTTAGAATGAGCAGAAACGGCTTCAGCCCAGATGTGGCAGCTATTCTCCACTTTTGATTTGCCACTTGTAAAGATAGCATATAGCTGGGGGATTAAGGTACTTATTGGATTGTTAGAATGAGCAGAAACGGCTTCAGCCCAGATGTGGCAGCTATTCTCCACTTTTGATTTGCCACTTGTAAAGATAGCATATAGCTGGGAGATTAAGGTACTTATTGGATTGTTAGAATGAGCAGAAACGGCTTCAGCCCAGATGTGGCTGCTATTCTCCACTTTTGATTTGCCACTTGTAAAGATAGCATATAGCTGGGGGATTAAGGTACTTATTGGATTGTTAGAATGAGCAGAAACGGCTTCAGCCCAGATGTGGCAGCTATTCTCCACTTTTGATTTGCCACTTGTAAAGATAGCATATAGCTGGGGGATTAAGGTACTTATTGGATTGTTAGAATGGGCAGAAACGGCTTCAGCCCAGATGTGGCAGCTATTCTCCACTTTTGATTTGCCACTTGTAAAGATAGCATATAGCTGGGGGATTAAGGTACTTATTGGATTGTTAGAATGAGCAGAAACGGCTTCAGCCCAGATGTGGCAGCTATTCTCCACTTTTGATTTGCCACTTGTAAAGATAGCATATAGCTGGGGGATTAAGGTTCTTATTGGATTGTTAGAATGAGCAGAAACGGCTTCAGCCCAGATGTGGCAGCTATTCTCCACTTTTGATTTGCCATTTGTAAAGATAGCATATAGCTGGGGGATTAAGGTACTTATTGGATTGTTAGAATGAGCAGAAACGGCTTCAGCCCAGATGTGGCAGCTATTCTCCACTTTTGATTTGCCACTTGTAAAGATAGCATATAGCTGGGGGATTAAGGTACTTATTGGATTGTTAGAATGAGCAGAAACGGCTTCAGCCCAGATGTGGCAGCTATTCTCCACTTTTGATTTGCCACTTGTAAAGATAGCATATAGCTGGGGGATTAAGGTACTTATTGGATTGTTAGAATGAGCAGAAACGGCTTCAGCCCAGATGTGGCAGCTATTCTCCACTTTTGATTTGCCACTTGTAAAGATAGCATATAGCTGGGGGATTAAGGTACTTATTGGATTGTTAGAATGAGCAGAAACGGCTTCAGCCCAGATGTGGCAGCTATACTCCACTTTTGATTTGCCACTTGTAAAGATAGCATATAGCTGGGGGATTAAGGTACTTATTGGATTGTTAGAATGAGCAGAAACGGCTTCAGCCCAGATGTGGCAGCTATTCTCCACTTTTGATTTGCCACTTGTAAAGATAGCATATAGCTGGGGGATTAAGGTACTTATTGGATTGTTAGAATGAGCAGAAACGGCTTCAGCCCAGATGTGGCAGCTATACTCCACTTTTGATTTGCCACTTGTAAAGATAGCTTATAGCAGGTTTGGTTTGTTTTATGGCATATCAACCTCAATGGGTCATTTAATGCCAACAAAATTCTTACAATACATTTGTACAAACACAATATATATTCTTTGTATGAAAGAAGTTTGTAAATCAGGTTTCATTGACATATTTTTGTAAAGTTTGTTTTCTTTTAGAGTCTGATGTATTTTTCTCCAAAAATGTATTACTGGTATGTTTTTTTTTTCCCTTCAAAAATGTATTCCTGGAATTTTTACTATAAAAGTCTATTTTTGATACTTTCATAGTATTTTGACTCTGGTTTGGGGGTTAACTATTTGCCAATAGTTGGGACCTTAACAGATGCTACCACCCCTCGAGTCTGGGTGGACCTGGAAGCAATAGGTGGTTCATGCTCTCACAACCGCTAAATCAGAGGTCTTGCTGTCAGATGCAGTATAGTGTCATACCCAGAACCAGTATGGTGGGGGGGAGTCAGATACTAGCGTGGTAAAATGAACTGACCATTTTACCAGCATCTTTACCAATAGATCGGATATATAAGTTCCATGTGAGGTTTGAGGAGTGCTTGAGTACCACAGATGTTCAAAAGAAGGGGCCCTCTTTGAGAGACTACACCCATCGATGATGATGGGTGAAAGCTCAGCTGGTGGTGTAACATTACTAGCTTGGTTTTGGCAGTATTGAATTTTACAAGCCAATCCTTTGCCCATTGAGCCACTTGGGCTAGGGTCAGAGGGGAGATGAATTACCTGGTTCTGGTCATGCAGATTTTTGGTTAGCTACAGATAATCATTAACGATCAGAGTATGTTCTTAGGATGATCATTAATATAGAACAGAAAGAGAGGAAGATCAAGGAGAGAACCCTGAAGAATGCTGGCATTGATTTTACGGAATTATTCAGATGCTGTTCTTCCTTTGATTTTTAAGGGATTTTTTTATAAGGATAGAAACTTGGGCATGGATAATGATCAGGATGTTAGGACTTGTCATGGATTGACACAGTTTTTTTTTTTTTTTCATGTACAAATGAGTTAAAAAAGCCTTTTTATTTCTCAAATTATATGATTATTATAGCTGACCCCAAATTCTCAATTCATAATCAAGGGCCTAGTTCTTTTCAACCTTTTGAAATACCTCTCCCTGGAAGAAGATCATTAGATGCAGATTATATCAACCTGAGATTAGTGATGTTTAAGAATTAAAGTTTTTTAGTGTCATCATCATCATCTAAATAAATAAACAGCAAATTCTGTCTGCCTGTCCGTGTGTCTGTCTGTCCTCTAACTCTGGCTACACTTGCTCTACATGAGGAGGGAACAGTTAACAACTCAAATTTTAAAGTAACTGAAAAAAGTCATTTTAAAAGTTTTTAATTTCTATTGAGTGTAAAGTAGGTCCCTCCACTAAATCACTAAAAGAAATAGCATACTATGAATAAAAAAAAGTCCCAAGCTTAATAAAAATGAACTCTTTCTATGAAAATGTTTATATTATTATTAAGAGGAAAAATCAAAGTATTTTTTAATTATTTTAAAAAAATTTTAATCCCTTCTGACACATTTGAAATTTTATTAAAACAATTTTGTTTTGATTTTCGTCAGCGGGTAACCAAATCGTTATGAGAATTTACAATGAAAAATGTAATATTACATAACTCCGTATTTTTCTGGTGACAAACACATTAATTTGAAAATTCTTACAAAAATCAAATGATCCGCGGATTTTAATGAAACTTTCAGGATTTATTCACGAATGAATGAAATTATTTTTGAAATTATTATTTTAAAAATATCTTGGTAAAAATATTTTTTTTTAAACATCTATCGCCCCCACCACCTCCACATAAATTCATGAAATTGTAAGAAATTAAGTTTAGTTGCAATAAATGATTTTATCAGTTAAATGCAGGACTTTATTTTCGAAAATTTGCTCCCAATAGTAAAATTAAAAAAGCAATATAACTATGACATTATTTGAGTTGATAAGCTTTTAATTGCTTGAATAAATAATAAAAATTAAGGACACTATAGTCTAAAGAAAAAAACTTTTTTCAATTAATAATGAAATTTTAAATCAATTGTTTTTTTTGTTTTTTTTTAATAATAATAATTTATAAAGTTTCATAAATATTTTTAAAGTACTTCAAAGATTTGTTGGGTTAGTTTAAAAACTGATTAAATTAAGATTATATTTAGTAACTGAAAATTAAAAAGTTTAATACAAATTGTTGTGCCTCTCTATTTTAAAAATAATTTTAAAGTTTGTTTTTGTGTATTTGAAGTTTTTTTTTGTATGGTAATTTCTATGTGCAATTTAAAAGGTCATGTTATTCAGAGTTTCCTCTCCTTACCCGAAAAAATTTGTACAATTATGTCACTTGTGATTGCCATACTTATCTTATCTCTAATCTGACAACTTGTCAACATATTTGATATACAGCAGTCAGATCAAAAAGTTCAACTCTGTTTAAGAAATAGTTTTATTCTAAATATCATGCTATAATTGTATGTGTTATGTCTTGAAGGCTGTCACAATGTGTTGAATGAAATAAAGGAAGGTCGAGAGATGTTTGTATGACCCATTAAATCTATTAAATGATATTTCATGCTATAAATAAGTCATACTTGTGTAAATCAGATTAATTTAACATAAAATTTGCTAATTTTCCAAAAATAATGTGTCACAGATGTATATTTTATTTCTGCAAGATTTTTAAAACTGAGAATTAAATTTTGTTTACAAATGTGTCGATCGCTTAAAAATAGCTAAAAAATTGAAAGATTAAAAAAAAATTTAAAAATTTTAGATTCCAATCAAATAATTTCTGTTTAAAATACACCAGAATATTTTGCTTACTGGAAATAGTAAATTTAATCATTTAGCTTTCAATTAAAACTAAAATAAAACTTCCAAAAAAAGAAAATTTTTTTATTTTTAAAAATTCAATTTTAAACTTAGATATCAAAAATAAGTGGAGATACCTAGTTTAAAGTAACAAAAAAACTCCATGAATTTAAAAATTTCTGTTTAAAATATCTCCAAAACTTTGTGAATTGAGGAAATCAATTTTATTTGTTCCCGAATGCTAAGGAATCAGAATTAATGTAAGGTTTTGAAATTCCACAGCATTTGTGATTTAAAGAACTAAATTTTTGACCTGAATTGGTCTTTTAGCGAGAATTGGACTTATAGCCTGAATAAGAGTCAAAGTGAGGTTTTAAAGTGAATTGAGAAATTCAAAGTTATTTCTTCAAAATTATGATTGCTGTTTTCTAAGCTAGAAAAGAGGTCACTTTAATTTTGGAGTGGCGGCCTAATAAAGCCACTGCAGGAGCTAACTTAAAAATCCACAAAGTGTGTGGCTTTTAAATTAGTTATTAATGAAAGTTTATAGAAGAAAATCAATTATCCAAAATATTTTGAACTATAGAATAAAATAAAATAAAATGTTAATGGTAATAACTTCGAACCTGAAATGAACCTCTGCTTGGATTTCTGACCCTCAAAAAATGTCTCATGGACCTAGTTGTCAATATCAGCCATTTTACAAATTAGGGCTGGTGCTTCTTTTCATTTTTTTTTTTTATCTTGCTTTTAATCTGAAAGACTGTCAAATTTGGACTGGTCATAGCACCTCTGCTTGTAATAATTTCTGACCCTCAGAAATGTCTCAGATCTGTTAATATCAGCCATTTTTATGCTGAAGGATAATAATTTTTATAAATGCACAAATGATTGAAATGATCTGTAGAATAAAAAATAAATGTCTGAATGATGATTTGGTGCTTTGAGAATATAAAGTAGGTGTCATTGTTGTGAATCTAGATATTCGACTGCTTATTTTACTTTAGAGAAAAAACATTAACAATGAAACAAAAGGACGGACTACAAATATTACAAATTGAAAATAAACCCGTTAAAAAATAACTATAGATCAATAATTTAAGTTTTTTCAGCTTAAGATCAAAATTTCTTGCCAAAAGGACGAAAAATAAGATTTGGTTACATAAATTCCACATGAATAGATAGAAAACCAAAAACAATGTTATTTTCAGATCTGTTTACTTGCAACACTTCATTTAGGAAAAAATGTTGTAGCAAGGAAGAATGCTTAAGATTGGCAAGCGTTTATTGCAATGGATGGTAGAAACAGCAGGCAACTTTAGTAGTTTCCATCGACTGCTCAAAATTAAAGAGTTTGTTTGATTTTACAGCTTATAAAAATGATAGTTGCTGAGTTGGCTTGTGAGCCCTCAGAGTGAAAAATGTGTTCCTGCTATGATTTGACTTCATGAGAGTTTTGTTTGGCAGCCCTGTTAAAGAGGATGTGGCAATTCTTTATTTCCAATACGAAATATTTTCTCTGCCTGTCGCAATAAACATGTCATTTGTAGCGGCTGTTCTTCCTTGCTACAAACATATTACTGATGATGAAGAAAATGATTCTACAAATGCATATTTTGGTTAAAAGATAGCGTTTTACTTTTCCTTGTCAAGACTATGATCGAAGGCATTTAGTAAATAAATAGAAACAAAAGTACAAAGAAGGAAGATTTCTTGAGTTACCTGTGCCAACTGTTCATTAATGGACCTTGATCGTGATTTGACTGTTTCTTCAGTTGGAGCACCATCTGTATCTCTACTATTATTGGAGTCAGTGGTTGTCGGTGCCTGGGGTGCACTGTTTTCAACATTTGGTCGCTCAGGTGTTGTACTGTCACCATGGGCTAATTTCACCTGCAAAACAATGCAAAGGAGGAAGAGGTTCACTGTCAACTTTTCTCACTGATTTTAGAGTTTGAGTTTTGTTTAACGGCATATCAACCTCTGTGTGTTATTTAATGCCAAAAAGGTGGGGTTTTAAGATATTTTTTGTTGTATTGTTCTCCTATTGTTCATTAGTTAATGCTAATCACTTTCACTGTAAAATTTAAGTGTGTGAGTTTTGTTTAAGGGTATATCAAACTCTGTGGGTTATTTAATGCCAAAAAGACGGGGTTTTAAGGTATTTTTTTTAATGTTCAGTTATGAGAAAGTTGATTTAGTCAGATTTTTATTTCAGAAAACTGAAGATGTCTTCTAGTTTTGTATTCAAAAATGTATTGCTGGTAAAACTTTTTTTCCTTCAAAAATGTATTGTTGGTAATCATTTTTCTTTAAAAATGTGTAATACCCCAACGGTCCGTCCTAACAATCTCTCCCGGCGGCCGTTCTCCACGCTGTGATGTTGCCGGATTTTTGTAGAAAATGTCGGCCGGACAGCTGGGGGTACAAGATTGACTGTAAGGAACGAACTTCCAAGATTTGGATGAGTGGAAAAGAAGGCTTTATTCGTTTAGAGCTGGCCTTGTCTGCTGGGGCAGGCGAATGTGACACACAGTTCCAACTCCAATGGAGATCAACAAACCCGAACTGAACGAACCAAGACGAACGGAGACCCTTACTTCAAGTTCGCACCCGGCTGACTCCTTTCACTTCTCTCGTCTTTCACTTAACTGGCTCTATTTATTTAATATGAATCCGGAAATGCTTTAGACCACCGGTGACAAACACCGGCGACTGTAAGTCTGAAATTTCAGTTATCTTTTTTTTGTTTATCTTAATAAGGCTTCCGCCGGAAAAGGCTTAATGTGAGGTCAAGATACAGTAAGGTCAGCCTTTGACCGGGTTAGACCACCGGTGACAAACACCGGCGACCGCAAGTCCGAAACTTCAGCTATCTTTTTTTTGTTTATCTTAATAAGGCTTCCGCCGGAAAAGGCTTAATGTGAGGTCAAGATACAGTAAGAACAGCCTTTGACCGGGTCATCGTACTCGCTGAACTTTATCACTGAGTCAATTTTCCTCAAAAAGAAAAAGCGTTTTTTTTATTTTTTTCCTCTTCTTTTTCACTTTTGTTAGATATGCCCTCTAAACTATTTTCTATTCTAATCTATTTTCTATTTTAATCTATTATAAAAAAATACATATATATCTAGCCATCGTGTCACAAATGTCTATATGTCTATAAAGGGTCTATTTTTATACTTTCATAGTGTTTTGACCCCACTTTGGGGGGGTTAACTATTTGGCCATAGCTGGGACCCTAACAGGTGTTACCACTCTGGGTCAGGGCAGCAATTAAGAGGTGGTTCCATGCTCCTCACAACCTCCCAATTAGAGGCCTTGCTGCTAGATGCAGTATACTGTCATACCCAGGACCCTGATTTTAGAGCCAATATATTTTTTGTATTATCAAGTGTTGCTGTAATTAAACACAAAATAAAAAATGTGTCACATGCTTTCTTCACCTTACATCAACTCCAGACCAAAGGGATGCTAGTTTCAAGCCTGCAGGTTTTAGGGAGAAAACATCACATCAACCAAGTCTTTCAGCAGCCTTACAGTCTTGATGCAACTCTTGAAATATCTAAACTTATTTATAAAGGAAACTGTCTGTGTATGTGTCTGTTACCTATAGACTCCAAAACGGCTGAACCGATTTTCTTGAAAATTTACACAGTTGTACTATAAGCATCTGTGAGTGTTCTTAGCTAGGTTTTGTGTCGAGGTGCCCCTGATAAATATCAAAAATCGATAATAAAAAAAAATTGGCTTATAGAAGGAGTGGTCCGATTGTAATCACATTTGATACACTCATAGACAAAGACATAAGAAACGATATTCAGAAGTTTCAAGGTTGCAGTTCTTACAATAGTGCAGAAAATCGATAAAATATATGTATATATATATATATATATATATATATATATATATATATATATATAAAAGGCAAGATGTTTGTGTGGGTGTCTGTTTATCTGTCTGTATGTCTTTTATACAAATCCACAATTTTTTTCCGATTCTCACCAAACTTCACACAAATATTCTTTAGGCTGAGTCTGAGCTCCAGGACCATGGATTAGTTTTAAAGCTTTCAGTACACCCGAGAAACACCGGGCTATACTGCTAGTATATATATATATATATATATATATATATATATATGCGATTGGTAAATTGTTGCAATTATTTTATTAGGTGCGATTGGTAAATTGTCGCAACTATTTTATTATTTCAAATATTCTTTAGTCTGAGCTCCAGGACCATGGATTAGTTTTAAAGCTTTCATTACAACCAAGAAACACCGGGCTATACCGCTAGTCATAAATATGAAGGAGATTCTGATGATACAGCTAATGGGAAGTCCAAACTATAGGTGCTGCTACACAGTTGAGAAGAAAACCATGTCAAAACAAATGCCTGAAAATGTTAATTTCATTGTTTGTGCCATTCAATCAATGAATTTGAAGTTCCCACCTCCCCAGCGGACAAGGCTGAATGCTTTGCCCGTAGATTCTACACCAATTCGACACTGGGCTCATTAGGAATACCTACACCTGACTTCCCACCCAGAACTAAGGCTCAACTAAATAACGTCCACATTACACCCTCGCTGGTCACCAAGATAATTGCACAACTTGACCCACACAAAGCGAGCGGCGGTGACGGAATCCCAGTCATAGTAGTGAAGAAATGTGCCCCAGAACTCTCCTCTGTCCTCTCTAAACTCTATAACCTCTGCCTATCTGCTTCCTGTTTTCCTGCCTGTTGGAAGTCCTCCTGTGTAGTTCCTATATTTAAGAATTCTGGCGAACCCTCAGACCCCACCAATTACCATCCTATTAGTCTCCTTCCGATCTTTGGCAAAGTTTTCGAAGCCATGATCAACGCTGAGGTGATTCAGCATCTCACGGCCCACAGGCTTCTCTCTGACAAACAGTACGGGTTTCGCTTCACCAGGTCTACTGCTGCTATGCTAACGACCATTACCGAGTACATATACCGGGCACTTGACAAGAATGGCAAAGCCCGAACCGTTGCCTTGGATATCTCCAAAGCGTTCGACAGGGTCTGGCATGCTGGCCTCTTGTGCAAACTGCAGAGCTATGGGATAACTGGACATCTGTTTAACCTCATCCAGTCATTCCTCTCTAACCGCACATTGAAGGTGGTATTAAATGGGCATGCCTCCCAAAACTACCATATGAACGCGGGCGTCCCTCAAGGTTCTATCCTAGGTCCAACGCTCTTTCTGATCTACATTAATGATCTCCCCGATGCCATTAGATCCCAAGTAGGCATGTATGCCGATGACACAACAATCTACTCTCGCATTGATCAAAAACCAAGTGCGGGTGACAAACGAATCTCACTGCCGTGCTTGAAAAGACCTCCAATCCGTAGTGGCCTGGGGTAGGAAATGGCTAGTAAATTTCAATGCTTCTAAAACGAAGCTGTTATCAACTAACCACCACAGACAATCGCATCTACCTCCCATTAGCATGGGACAGGCTAGCCTCCCAGAGAGTAAAATACTACGCCTCCTTGGCCTTACACTTTCGGCAGACCTCAAATAGAATGACTATATTGAATCCATTGCCAAATCTGCTGCTATGAAAGTCTGCTCTTTGTGCAGGGCCAGGAAGTTTTTCCCACCTGAATCTATTCTGCACATATACAAATCTACCATCCGCCCGTGTATTGAATCTGGTCGCTTGCCCCTGCTACTCTCCTTGGGCTTCTTGACAAAATACAAAGGAGGATCTGTAACGTGGTTGATACTGACTTGGCAGACCGGCTGCAACCACTCTCTCACCGGCGTGATGTGGCTTCCTTGTGCCTCTTCTACAAGTACTTTCATGGCTTCTGCTCTGATGAACTTAGAGCACTGGTGCCACCTAAGCAGAAATTTACACGAGATACTAGATTAGCAACTAGGTCCCACCCTTTTACAGTTAAACAGATAAGATGTAACCGTAAATTCTACTCCAACAGCTTCTTTTCTCGCGCTTCCCGCCTGTGGAACTCCCTTCCACAAGTCTGCTTTCCCAACAGCTATAATCTCCAGGTGTTTTCAATAGACACCTCCTATCACTCTAACTTCCAATTATTCTCAGAACACTCATCTACCCAACCCTCATTCTCAGTATCCTTACCCGCCTATCACCCACCCTCTGACATTTCCTATATTTAACCATTCTCAGTATCCCTACTCACCTATCACCCACCCTCTGACATTTCCTATATTTAACCATCCTTTCTCTACTCTATGTAGCCCCCTGCACAGTAGTGGCAGTGACATGCCTTGCTCGGGGTGAAACGCTTATAGAAAAAAAAAAAATTGGCAACAAGAGTGAATTATGTCTTGCTATTACCTCTAATAAACAATGGAACATTGTGCTTCGACTGAGAAAAAAGTTGGATGAAAAAATATATCAGAAATACCGTCTGAGTTTTGTTTAATGTCATATCAACCTCCATAGGTTAATTAATGCCAAAAAAGTTAGCTCTTAATGTATTTTTTTTAATGTTCAGTTCTAGTGAAAATTTTTAGACAAATTTTGACGAAAACATTTTTTAATTTTATTTTAGAAAACTCAAGATGTCTTCTAGTTTTGTATTCAAAAATGTATTGCTAGTAATGATTCTTTTTTCCTTCAAAAATGTATTATGGTAATAATTTTTTCCTTCAAAGGCCGAGAACATACTCAGACAGACAAAAGCTTCTCTGCCATTCTGAAGATGAGATTTTGATCTCGAAATATTAATGCTTAATAAATAGGTAATACCCAAACACTTCTTTACCTTCCTTTATTTTACTCAAAGTATTGTGACAGCCTTCAAGACATAACCATATACCTATTTTACACAATGCTTCAAGCAAATTACAAAACTTTACTATATATAACCTCACTTAAATTCCTAAACAGCTTCATGAAATGTAACATCTACCTAAATAAAATAAAAACTTAAACAGAAAGAAAAACTTTTTTTTTTTTTTTGTACAGCCGTGTATCATGTCACTTGACTTAACTGATTGAATGTTGGTTAAATTGTCAGTGTTCTTCAGTATTTAACTTGTTTCCTACTCTCAACAGTAATACAAAAATGTGAAATAACCTAACTTACTTTTGAATAAGGGCAAAAATAAAAGAATTTGAACTTTAGGCGTTTGACAAACCTAATTATTTTTATTTATTTAAAAAATAAAAAGAAACTCAACATTCTTCAGGATACAAAAGAAAACTTCAATTCAAATTATAACTGGGTGGGGTGGGGGGTCACTTCAAAAATAAGTTTCTTTATCCTGTTGTTGAGTGTTATAGATATGTATACTAGCAGTATACTGGCCAGGTGTAATGAAAGCTTTAAAACTAAGCCATGGTTCTGGAGCTCAGACTCAGCCTAAAGAATATTTGTGTGAAGTTTGGTGAGAATCAGATAAAAATTGTGGATTTGAATAAAGAACAGACAGACAGATAAACAGACACACACAAACATCTTGCCTTTTTTTATATATATATATATATATATATATATATATATATAATCGATTTTCTGCACTATTGTAAGAACTGCAACCTTGAAACTTCTGAATATCGTTTCTTATGTCTTTGTCTATGAATGTAACAAATTTGATTAAAATCGGACCACTCCTTCTATAACCCAATTTTTTTGATTATCAATTTTTGATATTTATCAGGGGTACCTCGACACAAAACCTAGCTAAGAACACTCACAAATGCTTATAGTACAACTGTGTAAATTTTCAAGAAAATCGGTTCAGCCATTTCGGAGTCTATAGGTAACTGACACACAAAGTTCCATTTATAAATAAGTTTAGATATATATTTGGGCTGCAATTTCCCTTTTAAACATGTTCTTTTAAAAAGGAAGATTTTATTAATTTTTGATTTAATTTTTCCAGTTTTTGTACATTCCTTAATTACGTGCCAAAGTATATGCTGAACTCAAATCGATAATTGTTTATAGAAGAAACTTACCTTTTTTCCTGTTATCGACCAGAAAAAAATTAGACTATATCTCACTCCTAACCACCGTTCTCATATCTGATTAACTGCTGAATGACTAGAGGCGTAGGATACATATTTCAGCCTGTTTACTTCCTTTGAGCAAATACTCCGTGATTTGTTTAGGCTCAGAACTCAATTTGCGCGTAGTAATTGCGAAAAGGAAGTAATTTGGTTGAAAAATCAGTAAACTACATGTGAAGTCATTCTGCAGTGAATAACATTTTTGAAGCGTGGTTACGGGGTGAGATAAACAGCGACAAGAAGTTCGATATTTTTCTGGTCATTAATTTGAAAAAAGGTAGGTTTCGTCAACTTTTATTTGAATCATTTATTACCAAGCAGGACTGCCACTAGTGTACAAGGGTTTACAATGAGAGAAAAGACTGGGTAGAGAGGGTATTGAAGAAAGGATAAAAGATGAATGGGATTCAAGAAGATAGAAAATGGTATTTTCGTGAATCCTGTTCATTTTTTATGCTAAATCACTTTGTGTGAGATCGTATTAGTATCTTGAACACAAAATCCACCAGAAATCAGTAAATTATCATATTTCAATCAAATATTATGTGCACACTGAAAATATTTACAGTTTTAACCTTCAGCAGTCTCTAATCGACTGTTTGCCAAGCAAAACATTTTGTCCTGCCACTGCAGACATTTCAGAACATGTTTGAATTCTGTAGTAGTGTTGTCATGTCCTGTTATAGCAACTGAAATAAAAAATGGGGTTTACTGCAGTTAAAAGGGCTTGAATAAGAACTTGTCAATAATGCATCGTGCTTAAGATTGAAAAGATAAATCTGACGAACTTAGCCCACTGATGACCCCCCCCCCCATATATGAATTTACTCGAGCCAAAAGATTAGCAACTAGGTACCACCCTTTTACTGTAAAACCAATAAATTTTAAATGCTAATTCTACTCCAGCAGCATCTTTTCTCAATATTCCCGCCTGTGGAATTCCCTTCCGTTTACTTACTTCCCCGACAGCTACAATCTCCAAGAATTTAAATGTAAAGTCAATAGTCATCTCCTATCTCTCTAACATGCATCCTCTCTCTCATGGAATTCCCTTCCGTTTACTTGCTTCCCCGACAGCTACAATCTCCAAGAATTTAAATGTAAAGTCAATAGTCATCTCCTATCTCTCTAACATGCATCCACTCTCATGGAATTCCCGTCCATTTCCTTGCTTCCCCAACAGCTAAAATCTCCAAGAATTTAAATGTAAAGTCAACAGTCATCTCCTATCTCTCTAACATGCATCCTCTCTCCCATGGAATTCCCTTCCATTTACTTGCTTCTCCAACAGCTACAATCTCCAAGAATTTAAATGTAAAGTCAATAGTCATCTCCTATCTCTCGAACATGCATCCTCTCTCATGGAATTACCTTCCATTTACTTGCTTCCCCAACAGCTATAATCTCCAAGAATTTAAATGTAAAGTCAATAGTCATCTCCTATCTCTCGAACATGCATCCTCTCTCTCATGGAATTCCCTTCCATTTACTTGCTTCCCCAACAGCTATAATCTCCAAGAATTTAAATGTAAAGTCAATAGTCATCTCCTATCTCTCTAACATGCATCCTCTCTCTCATGGAATTCCCTTCCGTTTACTTGCTTCCCCGACAGCTACAATCTCCAAGAATTTAAATGTAAAGTCAATAGTCATCTCCTATCTCTCTAACATGCATCCACTCTCATGGAATTCCCGTCCATTTCCTTGCTTCCCCAACAGCTAAAATCTCCAAGAATTTAAATGTAAAGTCAACAGTCATCTCCTATCTCTCTAACATGCATCCTCTCTCCCATGGAATTCCCTTCCATTTACTTGCTTCTCCAACAGCTACAATCTCCAAGAATTTAAATGTAAAGTCAATAGTCATCTCCTATCTCTCGAACATGCATCCTCTCTCATGGAATTACCTTCCATTTACTTGCTTCCCCAACAGCTATAATCTCCAAGAATTTAAATGTAAAGTCAATAGTCATCTCCTATCTCTCGAACATGCATCCTCTCTCTCATGGAATTCCCTTCCATTTACTTGCTTCCCCAACAGCTATAATCTCCAAGAATTTAAATGTAAAGTCAATAGTCATCTCCTATCTCTCTAACATGCATCCTCTCTCTCATGGAATTCCCTTCCGTTTACTTGCTTCCCCGACAGCTACAATCTCCAAGAATTTAAATGTAAAGTCAATAGTCATCTCCTATCTCTCTAACATGCATCCACTCTCATGGAATTCCCGTCCATTTCCTTGCTTCCCCAACAGCTAAAATCTCCAAGAATTTAAATGTAAAGTCAACAGTCATCTCCTATCTCTCTAACATGCATCCTCTCTCCCATGGAATTCCCTTCCATTTACTTGCTTCTCCAACAGCTACAATCTCCAAGAATTTAAATGTAAAGTCAATAGTCATCTCCTATCTCTCGAACATGCATCCTCTCTCATGGAATTACCTTCCATTTACTTGCTTCCCCAACAGCTATAATCTCCAAGAATTTAAATGTAAAGTCAATAGTCATCTCCTATCTCTCGAACATGCATCCTCTCTCTCATGGAATTCCCTTCCATTTACTTGCTTCCCCAACAGCTATAATCTCCAAGAATTTAAATGTAAAGTCAATAGTCATCTCCTATCTCTCTAACATGCATCCTCTCTCATGGAATTCCCGTCCATTTCCTTGCTTCCCCAACAGCTATAATCTCCAAGAATTTAAATGTAAAGTCAATAGTCATCTCCTATCTCTCGAACATGCATCCTCTCTCATGGAATTCCCTTCCATTTACTTGCTTCCCCAACAGCTACAATCTCCAAGAATTTAAATGTAAAGTCAATAGTCATCTCCTATCTCTCGAACATGCATCCTCTCTCATGGAATTCCCTTCCATTTACTTGCTTCCCCAACAGCTACAATCTCCAAGAATTTAAATGTAAAGTCAATAGTCATCTCCTATCTCTCGAACATGCATCCTCTCTCATGGAATTCCCTTCCATTTACTTGCTTCCCCAACAGCTACAATCTCCAAGAATTTAAATGTAAAGTCAATAGTCATCTCCTATCTATCGAACATGCATCCTCTCTCATGGAATTCCCTTCCATTTACTTGCTTCCCCAACAGCTATTATCTCCAAGAATTTAAATGTAAAGTCAATAGTCATCTCCTATCTATCGAACATGCATCCTCTCTCATGGAATTCCCTTCCATTTACTTGCTTCCCCAACAGCTACAATCTCCAAGAATTTAAATGTAAAGTCAATAGTCATATCCTATCACACTAGCCTGCATCCTCTCTCTCATGCACCTTTCTCCATCCACTCCACTCTCATCAGTATTCTCATCTTTCTCTTACCCACGTCCAGACACCCCCATAACCTTTCACTCTTTCTCATAACTTTCCTCCTATGTAACCCCTGCACAACAGTGGTAGTAAAATGCCTTGCTTGGGATGATATGATTAGAAAAATTTTAAAAAAAACAATCAGTTGTTCTTTTATTTCAATTTCATTAGAGTTCTGTTCAGAATCCAAAATTAAAAATTTCAATCAAACTAGAACATTTTCTTTGGAAAGGTTTTAGTTGCTTTTTGAAATAATATACTGTAGACTGCGTGGTGGATGTGCATCGTGGGACAGTAGATATTAACTCTGAATAAGAAACTGGAGAGTAAAGTTCGAATTCCAGTTCAATGCGTTGCATTCACTTACACACAAATAGCTTTGGGATAGGTATTAATCCCTTGCTTCTCCCTCCAGCTATGGGTTAAATAGCAAGAAAGATTGGATTCTATAGCCTTGGGTGGTAACCAGTCTGCCAAAGAAAGTAATGGCAATCCACTGTGAGAAAATCTTCTGCCCAGTTAGTCTTGTCTCTTTTGAGACATGATTGCCTAAGCATGTATCACATATGACACTTAACTGACTGGCTGATATGTTAGATTGGAGAAAAAAATTTATCCATTTAGAAACTATTTTTTAAAAGATTTGTTTTCATATATTAGGTTGGCCAGAAAATCCCGACTGACTTTGGAAGCAGAAAGAAATAGAGCAACACCAATATTTATTCTTCAAAATTAAGTCCGTCATTCTTGTTGATTTTCTGCCAGTGATCAGCCAGCACCTGAATCTGTCCTTGGCAGCAGTCTGCTGGCTTTGAATTTAAATCTGTAAACAAACATCCTTCACTTCCTCAAAAGTGTTGAATTGCTGGTTGCAGTAGGAAGTGTGCTACTGAACAGAATAGGCCATAGTCACTCGGAGCAGCATTGGAACTGAATAGCAGATGCGGAAGAAACTCAAGAACGTCCATCTGTTTGAACTTTTCCATAATCAACCTGGCAGTGTGTGTCTTGCATCGTCTTGCCAAAACAAAACCCGACCTTGACTGACTGAAGCTGGATACACCTTCTTTAGCCTGTTATACGTGCGGTCTAGCTGCTGGCTATACAGTTTAGAGTTGATGACAAGACTATGTAGAACAAGCTCGAAATGCAATATTCATTGGAATTTCCACAAGACAGATCAAGATTTGTTGCTTTCTTTCCACTCCGTAAATGAGTAATGACTTTTTGGCTAATCTAGTATTTAAGAGTATTTTATGAATATGTATGTGTATGTGGTGGCCCATGAGATTAGAGATGATTGATTGAATTCATTTTTTTACAGCTTATCAACCCATTGTGGGTTATTTGAAACCCAAAAATATTTTTAGATTGTAAGAATTAGTTTTTAATGGGGGGATAATAATGACTAGGTGATACAAGTTTTACTAATTAACCCATAACTGGGTGGAGGAGAAGTGGATTCATATCTTTTCCAAAGGTTGTCTTCTTCTCTGTGCCATGTCCCTTCAAGACATAGGCGATCATGGCCTTCCACATTTTCCTATCCCTTGTATCTCTTAGCACCCTTTCTCTTGTTACTCCTCCAAAACTCTACACTGCCATCCATTTGCTCAAGCCTATAAATCTAGAATATAAATGTATAAAAACTAACATGAACACAAAGTGAGGGATCAGTTTATGTATTGATTATAATATAGAATTGATCCCCCATTTTATATCCACATTATAATTTTATATTTGTTTATCAAATTCTGATTAGGTATGAATTCAACTTTTCTCAATGCTAATTAGCTATTTATAATTCTTCTTCTTCTATGTGCCATGTCCCTTCAGAATGTAGGCGGGCATCTCCCTATCCCTTGTAGCTCTTAACACCCTTTCTCTTGTTACTCCTCCCAAACTCTGCTTGGCCATCCATTTGCTCAAGCGCATCAAGTATGTCATACGTTGCTTTCTTGTGTCTCTTTTCTCCCTCTATCCTGTGAGATTCTCCAAACCGTCTTTCCTTACTATATGTCCCAGAAATTTCTTTTTTTTTCCTGATGTTAAGAATAAGTTTTCTTTTCATTTCCATCCTCTCCAAAACCTCGTCGTTGCTAACATGTTCAGTCCATGATATCCTCAGCATCCTTCTGTAGAACCTCATTTAGGTTGCTTCAAGTCTTTCCTTCATCTTTTGATGAGATTGTCCAGCATTCACTGCCATATTGAAGAACAGACATCACATAACAATCCAGTACTCTCTTCTTTGTTTCCAGTGAAATTTTCCTGTCTCTTAATACTCTACTCAGCTTCTGGAATGCATCCTTGTGCTTTTGGATCTCAGGAATATAAATGTATAGAAACTGCTGTGACCACAAAATGAGGGGTCAGTTTATGTATTGATTGTAATATGGAATTGATCCCCCATTTTATATCCAGTATGCTTCTGTAGAACCACATTTAGGTTGCTTCAAGTCTTTCCTTCATCTTTGATGAGATTGTCCAGCATTCACTGCCATATTGAAGGACAGACATCACATAACAATCCGGTACACTCTTTCAATAAAAGTTTACAGTCCCTCAATATTCTATTTGCATGCAATTGAATATAATGAACCCAATGAGGATTGACAGTATTTAGATTATTAGGACTATTGTCTTTATCTTTGTTGAGGACACATGGCTCAGTGGGTATAAATGTTGGCCAGTTCCTGTGACTTGACCCAAAGAGTTGTGAGTTCAATACCAGGCTACAGCAAGAGTGAACAAGTAACTTGCAGGGTTAGAGGGAGATAACTCATGACTTCCAGTCGAGGCTTTACGCAAGGAATGAGAATGATATAACCCAGTGATCGTAATAAAGGGTTCAGTTCGAAATTCCTAGCACCTGAAAAAGGCCAGAGCGTACAACGGCCGAAACGTCGTAAAAATGGCAAGAAAGATGAAGACAATAGATCAAATAATGTAAATACGACCTCATCTCAGAAATATAGACAAACACCAATGGGAATGGAACTCAACTCTCCAATTAACAATTCTGAGCCATTATCCATGATACTACGCAGACATCCAAGCTGACAGCACCTGATATTCACAAGTAGCCCCCCATCTAGGTCCTGGCTAGGCTTGACATTGATTAACTTTGATAATCATACAGAAAATGGTTGGTTGGTTGTTTTGCTTTATGGCATATCAGCCTCGGCGGGTCATTTATTGCCAACTAAATTTTATTCATTTATTTATTGCTGGTAATACCTTTTTCTTTCGACAATTGTTGTTTTTATATAAGTTTTGTGTCTAGTAATACTTTTTCTTTTTGAGTATTAAGATTCATTGGGATTTGTTTTTAAGGGCAGGGTGCCCAAGTCCTACCCTGTTATTTAACCTATAACTAGAGGGAAGGGATGGATTAATACCTTTCCCAAGGGTACCAGTGCTTAAGTGAATGCAGGGTATTCAACTGGAATTCGAACTCGGCTCACCGATTTCTCTTTCTGAGCCAATATCCACTGCACCGCAACGCACATCCGTCACTAAATGCTTACAGCACTTGGTATTCCCAAGCGGTCACCCATCTAAGTACTGTCCAGGATCAACGTTGCTTAACTTCAGTGATCGAGCGAGAACCGGTGTATTCAACATGATATGGTCGTAAGCACGCACATCCATCACTAAACACTTACAGCACCTGGTATGCCCAAGCGGTCACCCATCTAAGTACTGTTCAGGCTCAACGTTGCTTAACTTCGGTGATCAAGCAAGAACCGGTGTATTCAACGTGATATGGCCGTAAGCATGCACATCCGTTACTATATGCTTACAGCACCTGGTATTCCCAAGTGGTCACCCATCTAAGTACTGTCCAGGCTCAACGTTGCTTAACTTCAGTGATCGAGCGAGAAGCGGTGTATTCAACATGATATGGTCGTAAGCACGCACATCCATCACTAAACACTTACAGCACCTGGTATTCCCAAGTGGTCACCCATCTAAGTACTGTCCAGGCTCAACGTTGCTTAACTTCAGTGATCAAGCAAGAACCGGTGTATTCAACGTGATATGGCCGTAACCATGCACATCCGTTACTATATGCTTACAGCACCTGGTATTCCCAAGTGGTCACCCATCTAAGTACTGTCCAGGCTCAATGTTGCTTAACTTCAGTGATCGAGCGAGAAGCGGTGTATTCAACATGATATGGCAGTAAACCACAGAAAATGGTGTTAGATTAGAAATGTATGTTGGTAATACAGCAGTAGCGGTTGACCCAGTCATCAGGACCTCATAATAAACTAGTCATTAGCAATCTGTACATAGTCGGCTATATTGCCTTGTCTAGTGAGAAGTCAAAGGACATGCTAGAAAGCTTTTATATGTTTGAGAAGCTCAGGTTTTGACGAGTTAATTTGCCAGGGTATTTTTAATTTTGGGGTGATTCCATGATTCCAGAAGACAAGCATTTCACAAGGCAAACTGGAGCTTCTTTGAGAATTTTCTCAGAGACAATTCTGCTATCAAAAACACAACATTTATACAATGGTAACAACTGTGAATCCTGGACAAATTTGAGATCTGATCGTTAAGATAATATGAAGACTTTCCCCACGGCCATATAACCACACAACCACTGACAGGACATGTATAGTACTTACTCGGATCATTTCTATCTCAAATATCAAAGTAGAATTTGGTGGAACCTTGTCTCCCATTCCTTGTTCACCATAAGCTAAACAAGGAGGCACAATGAGAAATCGGCGACCACCTTTCTTCATTCCTACAATTCCAGTTTCCCATCCCTGAAAGAAAAAAAAAGTCATTTGGAGAAACAGACGCAGTTTTTGTTTGTAATTAAAATAGAAATGGAAGCAAAAAGCAGGAGAAAATAGAAAAAGCATTTATCAGTCACTTCAATAGCGGAGCTATAAGAAAATGTTGTTTAATAAAAATGAAAAAAAAAAAATTGTTGTTTAATAAAAATGAAAAAAAAAAAATTATTGTTTAATAAAAATGAAAAAAAAAAAAAATTGTTGTTTAATAAAAATGAAAAAAAAAAAATTGTTGTTTAATAAAAATGAAAAAAAAAAATTGTTGTTTAATAAAAATGAAAAAAAAAATTGTTTAATAAAAATGAAAAAAAAAATTGTTTAATAAAAATGAAAAAAAATAAATTGTTAATAAAAATGAAAAAATAAATTGTTGTTTAATAAAAATGAAAAAAAAAATTGTTGTTTAATAAAAATGAAAAAAAAAAATTGTTGTTTAATGAAAATGAAAAAAAAATTGTTGTTTAATGAAAATGAAAAAAAAAATTGTTTAATGAAAATGAAAAAAAAATTGTTTAATGAAAATGAAAAAAAAATCTTGTTTTATGGAAATGAAAAAAAAAATATTGTTTAATGAAGAAAAAATGTTTTTAATGAAAAAAAATATGTTCTTTAAAAAAAAGAAGCTCTATAATGAAGAAAAAATATGTTCTTTAGTAATAAAAAACAAAAAAAAAAAGCCAAAAACAGCAACAAAAAAACCCCCAAAAACAGCAACAAAAAACCCCAAAAACAGCAACAAAAAACCCCAAAAACAGCAACAAAAAACAGCAACAAAAAACCCCCCCAAAAACAGCAACAAACCCCCCCCAAAAACAGCAACAAACCCCCCCCCCCAAAAACAGCAACAAAAACCCCCCCAAAAACGGCAACAAAAAACCCCCAAAAAACAGCAACAAAAAACCCCCCAAAAAACAGCAACAAAAAACCCCCAAAAAACAGCAACAAAAAAAACCCCAAAAAACAGCAACAATTATTCTTGGTCCCTACCAAATGTCAGATGTGATTGGCCAGTAATTATGCATTACTGTTTGCGTACAAATGTTGTCACCATCACCATCTGTACTCCAAACAGCCAATTATAAAAGTGGGCAATTCATGTTGAAGGGGGTATCAACAGGGTAACAACTATTTCAACAGAGAAACTGTCCTCATTGAATCAAATGCACCCAAGTTGACGTCTCATCTCCCATTTGTCGGATTCATTTCTACAATAAACTCTAGCAATGACATCATATTATATAAGAGGTTTGACTATGTGAAGTATTATCATATTATCCAAAATGTTGTTAAAAAAAAAAATTCACATTTTTCGTCCATGTGGTATGAGACACATAAAAAACAACAAATATATATTTTATGACAAAAATCAAGAAACGTAAAATTCAAGTACTTTAAAAACTTAACCATTATCAATGCATTATTCACTGATTTCCATTTTAAGGCTTCTCTACTGCACTTTTTTATTTTAGTCATCATCATTTTCTGTTGCCATAGTAGGATATGACAACACAACTGCAAAATCTAAACATGCTATCATTCATTCATCTCAGTCACTTGCAGTAGCAGGATAAAATGCTCCCTTTGCAAACAAGATCACTTCTAGAATGTCACAAGTTTTAAGAAGACAAGAATTAACAATTGAAATTACATTTAAATTTTTTAAGATCAGACTTGACCAGAAAGCTGAAAATGTTTTATAAGTGAGAAGTGCGAAAGGAGTTACAATGAGCCATTTTAATTGTAAAATGAAGAAACTCTTATCAAAAGGTGATTTTTGATTGATTCGAAAGAATATGTGATATGTAACCAACTGTATTCCGAACTGCTGGCTCATATTCATGAAGACTTTTTATTGCTACATATATACAAGCAGTTGATCACAAAGAAAATATAGATGAATAACAAAGATTAATCTTTAACACTCTGCATTATTCATTACTTTCTTTTCAACTGCTCCTCTATTACACGACTTAATTTCAGTCATGGTCATTTTCTGTTGCCATAGCAGGATATGACAACACAACTGCATAATTCAAACATGCTATCATTCATTCATCTGAGCCACTTGCAGTGGCAGGATAAAATCTTTACTTTGAAAACAAAACTACTTCCAGAAAGTTAAAATTTAGAACTATTAAAAGAATAAGATGGGAGGGTAAATGAACAAAAATCAGTTGGGAAAGGGCTTCATTTTAAAATAAGATAAAAGCAAAGTCTACAGAGGCCATGCATGCAGAAATATAGAATCAAATTTTCTACACACCAGTTTGTATACATGCTCTCATTCTCACACAGTGTAGGCATATCTATATAATTCATACATTTTTTTATACATCAATTTCATGTCACTTAATATAGTCTAAGTGATTGCTGAAAATATAAACTTTAGTTTTTTTAAATGGTGCGTTATTATTGAGTTATTAATATTATTATTGTAAAAAGAAATCCAAAAAAGCTCGACTACAGTGGCATTGATCAAAAGGTGATTTTTGATTGATTCGAAAGAATATATGATATGTAACCAACTGTATTCCGAACTGCTGGCTCATATTCATGAAGACTTTTTATTGCTACATATATACAAGCAGTTGATCACAAAGAAAATATAGATGAATAACAAAGATTAATCTTTAACACTCTGCATTATTCATTACTTTCTTTTCAACTGCTCCTCTACTACACTACTTAATTTCAGTCATGGTCATTTTCTGTTGCCATAGCAGGATATGACAACACAACTGCATAATTCAAACATGCTATCATTCATTCATTTATTCATCTGAATCACTTGTAGTGGCAGGATAAAATTTTTTCTTTGCATACAAAATCACCTACAGTATATTAAAGGTTAATTTGATAGCCATACTAACTTCCAGTTAGTTAACAAATTTGATTTTTACAAAATAATGCTATTAAAATAGTCACAAGACTGTTCAATCAGTGAATGGAGCATACCTAATAAAATCAATAACAAATTTAGTAGTTTGATTGGCTAATCCTCTAACAGGAAACTCAACACAAAAGTTATTTAAAGCTGTTTTTTGACTTTTCTTTTATTCTAGCTATAATCCTATCATGATAAATATTTGCCTTCATTCTTAGGCCAACTTAAAACTTTGAAAGCAATTATCATAACAGAAGTTATATTGACATGAGAGCAGCTACTTGTAATTTTCTCAATAGAGAATGTTACTTTGTTTAGTAACAAAATACAACCAGTAGCATCACTTGGGAGAAAGCAAAGTGTACTCATTGCTATAAAAGGGTGTTGTAGAGGAATATCCTGTCCTACCTCGGAATGGATATGGTCTGATCTATAAAAGACTGGGACTAGAGTGAACTACAGAGCCATTGTCACTAGACGAGGATATACGTCACTAGACGAGAGCATACGTCACTAGACGAGGATATACGTCACTAGACGAGAGCATATGTCACTAGGCGAGGGCATACGTTACTAGACGAGGATATACGTCACTAGACGAGAGTATACGTTACTAGGTGAGGGTATACGTCACTAGGCGAGAGCATACGTTACTAGGCGAGGATATACGTCACTAGACGAGAGCATACGTCACTAGGCAAGGGCATACGTTACTAGACGAGAGCATACGTCACTAGGCGAGGATATACGTCACTAGATGAGAGTATACGTCACTAGACGAGAGCATACGTCACTAGACGAGGGCATACGTCACTAGACGAGGGCATATGTCACTAGACAAGAGCATTCTTCACTAGACGGACGCATACGTCCTAGACAGAGACATTGTCTACTTGATTGTTATACCTGTTACTATTCGTTAGGGTTCGTGTATTGTCTATGGGTTTATTGTACTGTGGTATAATAAATCCCTATTAATCTATCTTCAGTGTTAAGGATTATTCTTGCACTATTCTTTTTCTGATTATCACCTCCCGGGATTATCCCCTCCCGGGATATATCAAAGGGTGTGACAGATAAATTTCTAGATATAACTTTTTTGCACCGTGTTTCAGCTCTACAAAGTACTGTAGTGACTACCAGGAATAGTCTGGCTGACAACGGAGGAAAGACTCGGTGACAACTGGAGAGACAGTTGGCAAGCCGGAAAGACGGCTACGCGGAGTCTGCAGGGTTCGCACCCCTAATGACACGTCTCTTTATTGTAAAGAAATTCCCATTTCTTGCTACAAGTAGATCACTAAAAACATACCCCCAGGGGATCCCGAGAGGTGGGGAGCATGAGATCCCCGACAGGACGGATACAACAGTTACAACTACAGCAAACGCCCAAAGGACTTTTGACTCAGTGTGCCACTGCGGAAAAATGTGCAAAAATCTGCATGGCCTAAAAATACACCAGGCCAAGATGAAATGTACAGTAGTGGATGAGAACACACAACGTGTAGGTGTAGCACCAAGTAAGACGAAGGTGGAGCAGGTCCCGGTGACATACCACAACGGCCAGCATCACCTAGTGTGGACTAGGACATTGCCGAACTTAGTAGTCTCCAAGCGAATTAAATGGCCCCCAGCAAATAACAAGAAAGCTTGGCGTGATTTTGATGAAGACGTATGCGTAATTATTCAAGGTACGTCTGCGGGTAACATAGACCGACGTCTTCAATCTATGAGTAAACTCATTGTCAGTTACGGATCAGAGCGTTTTGGCCATATTGACAAAACAAGTAACAAAGTCTACACTCAGAATAGGCGAGAAGGAATGATAAGAGAAGTAAGACAGGAACTAAGATCCCTCAAGAAACAATTTAAGGCAGCTTGTGAAGAGGAGCGACCAGCCCTTTTGGAACTGAGAAATTTTAAGACAGAAATTAAAAAACATGCGAAAAGCAGAGGGACATCGTCACCGTAGGAAAGAGCGGGCCAGGAAGAGAGCTTCTTTTATCTCCGACCCATTCAGTTTCACCAGAAGATTTCTGGGAGATAAGAGAAGCGGCAGATTAGCATGCCCAAAAGACACGGTGGATTCCTTTTTGAAGAGCTCTTTTAGGGACCCAAGAAGGAATGAGGAATTAGGATTTAATGATCGCCTCATTAAACCCAACCCCCAGAAGAAGAGTTTGAGACGAGGGTGTCAAGTTTAAGTGAGGTTAAACAGATGCATTATATAAGTTCCCCAGAAAAGGTAATTAATCAAGGCTTCACTTGGGCAATTCGATGTTATAGATCGGGTATGCTTGGTTGTACTGGTATTCTCGTGTTTTTGTAGTAGTTTTGGGCCACTCATTAGCTCTATTTATCCACAACCCCCTGTTGCCCCTCTCGATGGATTCCAAGATCATTTGAATCGCCTGCCTTCTTTTATGTCCAGTTATCCCTAGGCTAGTAAGGGCTCGTATCATTGACTTTCCTGCGAACTCCCTACAGCCGATCTCGACTGGGAAACTCTGAGTACGGCATCCTTTAGTTCTACACTCGTCTAAGAGCCCTTGATATTTACTGTACTTCCTCTCCAATGCCTCTTGCATGTGCTCCTCCCATGGGACCGTTAACTCCAGCAGAATAATCTGTTTCGTGGCATCCGAATAAACGGCTATGTCTGGCCGAACTTTGGAGGATGATATATGTGTAGGGAATTTTAATTGTTTCCCCAAGATCGACTTGCATCTGCCAATCTGACACGGACGATAACAGGGAATGAGATCCTGCAACCTCCTTACTCGACTTTGCACCTGCTTTAATGAAGAGGATTGTTCTTTTTTCTGGGCCGATTTTATTGCTCTGCAAAGCTTCAGCAATAATGAGAGCTGTAGCCTCCAAAACCTTGTCATGACGTCACCGATAGCGGCCGTCAGTCAGAGCAGTTCTGCACCCACTCAATATGTGCTGCAGTGATCCCCACCCAGAGCACAAGTGGCACTTCGGTGAATCTATTTTTCCCCCATATGTGAAGGTTGGTAGCGCTTGGTAATATGTCATACACCGTCTGGACCAGGAATCTAGATCGGCTTAAATCAGTGTTCCAAAGATCTGACCACGACATTTTTCGCCGCTCTACATCATCCCACATGGTCTACGCACCCTGCTGGCTATACCCTGCCATTTTAGTCATCCGCTTTTCCTCCATCACCTCTCTTACTTCGTTTAGTATCAGGTGTTGGCGCTCCTTCCCGGTGAAACCATGAACTCCTCGACCAGACCTCTGAAAGGAGGCTGGATGGCATTGGATTGCTGTGCATGTAAAGATTTTAGCGTTTTAACTATAATAATGACATTTCTTGGCATGAAAAATCGTGTTGACCAGAGTTATTTTTGAACCTATATCAACAACTCTTGAGAATGGAGTAACATTTAAAGGAAAATAAAGAGGAAAAATAAAAAAAAAAGTTTCATTTACCGACAAATGGTGTAATTTAATGCAGAGAATTTTTACAAAACAATTCCGTTGTTATTATTCATATAATTTAAGAAATTTTATAAGTAATTTCAATCTATAGTTATCACATTTGAAAATTATTAAATGATTAACAATTATTTTAATGATAACATTGAAATGAAAATAATTTTGATGTAACTGCTTTAAAATTGAAAATTTCATTTAAATCGAACAAAACTACATGAATGTATGAGGTTCATTCAATAAATAAGGTGAATTTTTCAGTATAAGGACTTCTACGAGGGTCATTCAATAAATAAGGTGAATTTTTCGGTATAAGGACATCTACAAGGGTCATTCAATAAATAAGGTGAATTTTTCGGTATAAGGATTTCTACGAGGGCCATTCAATAAATAAGGAGAATTTTTCGGTATAAGAACTTGTAATACAGATAGAAGCTTACTTTTGTTCAATTTTTTTTCCTTTATTTCTTTATCAAAGGGATTTAATTTTTTTCGCAGATTGAAAAAAAACAGAGTTTTAGAGATTATCAAAGATGGCCGACCAAGAAGTATGCTCTAGGATTGAACAGAGGTCAGTTATCAAGTTTTTGGTTGCTGAAGGGTGCAAACCAGCTGAAATTCATAAGAGAATGCCAACTGTGTATGATGCGACATGTTTCAGCCAAAGAAATGTCTACAAGTGGGCTAAATTGTTTAAAGAAGGACGGAGCAGTGTTGAGAATGAAGACAGGCCTGGGAGACCTACAGAAGTGAGGTCTCCTGAGGTGATTGAATCAGTCAATAACCTCATTCAGTCTGACAGAAGGGTGATAGTGGATGACATTGCAAGGACTTTGAGCCTATCTGTTGGGACAGCACACAAAATTGCCCATGATGACCTTGCCTACTCGAATGTCAGCTGCCGGTGGCCTCACACAGCAGCCGAAGCGGTGCAGACCATCAACAAGCTGGGCTGGGAACAGCTCCCTCATCCCCCTCACAGTCCAGACCTTGCCCCTTCAGACTTTTACCTGTTTGGTCCTTTGAAAGAGTTCATGAGAGGCACGAAGTTTGAAAGTGACGATGAAGTCAAAAGTGCTGTGAGCGATTGGCTGAGACAACAGTTCAAAGATTTTTATGCTGAGGGAATACGGAAGCTTGTCCACAGATGGGTAAAGTGTGTAACACTGCTGGGAGACTATGTTGAAAAAAAAAAGAAAAAAAAGTAAGCTTCTATCTGTATTAGAAGTTCTGAAAAATTCACCTTATTTATTGAATGACCCTCGTAAATACATTTATAATGTAAACTATTAAACCATCCCAACTTTTGTTGACTATGAAAAGGTATTTGATTCAGTAAGATACTTGGCAATCTTTAGCAAGGTACTAAAAATAAGGTGAAAGTCATTGAACTAAACAAAGAGAGATAAAAAGACTATTGTCAAGGAAGTGAGGAAAAGGCATATGATGTTTAAATTATTTACATAAGAATTTCAAAATTTTTGTTTGTCTTTAAAAATGAAGCTCACTCCAGCATCGGCTCACCTTAATTACTTTTCCTTTGCCAAGTTTGAATCGGAATTGCTTGTCTGAATTGGTATTGGAATCAAACATCTGAAAGACAAAAATCAGTAAAATGAAGTAAATTATTTCAAAAATTCAAATATAAGTTGAGTGGATTTCCATTTGCAACAAGCTTGGAAAGAAAAGTGAAGATTGTAGACAAGAAGAATAAGGACATCTACGAGGGTCATTCAATAAATAAGGTGAATTATTCGGCATAAGGACTTCTATGAGTGTCATTCAATAAATAAGGTGAATCTTTCGGTATAAGGACTTCTACGAGTGTCATTCAATAAATAAGGTGAATCTTTCGGTATAAGGACTTCTACGAGGGTCATTCAATAAATAAGGTGAATCTTTCGGTATAAGGACATCTACGAGGGTCATTCAATAAATAAGGTGAATCTTTCGGTATAAGGACATCTACGAGGGTCATTCAATAAATAAGGTGAATCTTTCGGTATAAGGACATCTACGAGGGTCATTCAATAAATAAGGTGAATCTTTCGGTATAAGGACTTCTACGAGGGTCATTCAATAAATAAGGTGAATCTTTCGGTATAAGGACTTCTACGAGGGTCATTCAATAAATAAGGTGAATTTTTCGGTGTAAGGACATCTACGAGGGTCATTCAATAAATAAGGTGAATTATTCGGCATAAGGACTTCTACGAGTGTCATTCAATAAATAAGGTGAATCTTTCGGTATAAGGACTTCTACGAGTGTCATTCAATAAATAAGGTGAATCTTTCGGTATAAGGACTTCTACGAGGGTCATTCAATAAATAAGGTGAATCTTTCGGTATAAGGACATCTACGAGGGTCATTCAATAAATAAGGTGAATCTTTCGGTATAAGGACATCTACGAGGGTCATTCAATAAATAAGGTGAATCTTTCGGTATAAGGACTTCTACGAGGGTCATTCAATAAATAAGGTGAATATTTCGGTATAAGGACTTCTACGAGGGTCATTCAATAAATAAGGTGAATTTTTCGGTATAAGGACTTCTACGAGGGTCATTCAATAAATAAGGGGAATCTTTCGGTATAAGGACTTCTACGAGGGTCATTCAATAAATAAGGTGAATCTTTCGGTATAAGGACTTCTACGAGGGTCATTCAATAAATAAGGTGAATCTTTCGGTATAAGGACTTCTACGAGGGTCATTCAATAAATAAGGTGAATCTTTCAGTATAAGGACTTCTACGAGGGTCATTCAATAAATAAGATGAATATTTCGGTATAAGGACTTCTACAAGGGTCATTCAATAAATAAGGTGAATCTTTCGGTATAAGGACTTCTATGAGGGTCATTCAATAAATAAGGTGAATCTTTCGGTATAAGGAGTTCTACGAGGGTCATTCAATAAATAAGGTGAATCTTTCGGTATAAGGACTTCTACGAGGGTCATTCAATAAATAAGGTGAATCTTTCAGTATAAGGACTTCTACGAGGGTTATTCAATAAATAAGGTGAATCTTTCGGTATAAGGACTTCTACGAGGGTCATTCAATAAATAAGGTGAATCTTTCGGTATAAGGACTTCTACGAGGTCATTCAATAAATAAGGTGAATCTTTCGGTATAAGGACTTCTACGAGGGTCATTCAATAAATAAGGTGAATCTTTCGGTATAAGGACTTCTACGAGGGTCATTCAATAAATAAGGTGAATCTTTCGGTATAAGGACTTCTACGAGGGTCATTCAATAAATAAGGTGAATCTTTCGGTATAAGGACTTCTACGAGGGTCATTCAATAAATAAGGTGAATCTTTCGGTATAAGGACTTCTACGAGGGTCATTCAATAAATAAGATGAATCTTTCGGTATAAGGACTTCTACGAGTGTCATTCAATAAATAAGGTGAATTTTTCCGTATAAAGACTTCTAATACAGATAGAAGCTGACTTATTTTTTAATTTTTTTTCCTTTACTTCTTTATCAAAGGGATTTAATTTTTTTTGTAGATTGAAAAAAACTTTGAGAGTTTTGGAGATTAACCAAGATGGCCGACCAAGAAGCATGCTCCAGCGTTGAACAGAGGTCAGTTATCAAGTTTTTGGTTGCTGAAGGGTGAAAACCAGTTGAAATTCATAAAAGAATGTCAACTATGTATGGTGCTACATGTTTCAGACAAAAAAATGTCTACAAGTGGGCTAAATTGTTTAAAGGAGTTTGAAAGTGACAATGCAGTCAAAAGTGCTGTGAGCAATTAGCTGAGACATCAGTCCAAAGATTTTTACGTTGAGGGAATACGGAAGCTTGTGCACAGATGGGAAAAGCGTGTGACACTGCTGGGAGACTATGTTGAAAAAAAAAAGTAAGCTTCTATCTGTATTAGAAGTCCTTATTCCGAAAAATTCACCTTTTTTATTGAATGACCCTCATAAGTTTGGAAATCAGTTTTATTTGACATATTTTTGTAAAGTGGGTTTTGTTCAGAGTCTAATGTATTGCTGGGATGTATGTTTTCCAATTTGTTCATAAATATACTTTTGGGGTATAAAGGAGCTCTTCAGTGCTGATTTCGGCTTTTTAAACATCATATCAGCTCCAGCAGTAACCCTGACTTTTGGTCCAGAAGTACCAAGCTGGCTACTTTCTTTTGTGCTACACATCTGTATTTAAAATTTTTCTTTTCGGCAGAATTCATGCTTTTTATGATTAACTCTAGCCAATGGAAGGAGTTCATTTTTCCACCCTCCCCTATTTAATAACAAATCCAAGTTGCATGTATTTTTTGGATCTTTAATCGCGGCTACTCTTTTTGGTATGTTTGTCCATTTTTTCTGTTTTCACTAAATTTACCCCTATACTTGGAATTGCTAACACTAATTATATTTTCTTACCTCTATTTATTAATATAGCTTTTAAACGAAATTTTACTATTCAACTGGTCTATAATTAGCTATACCTTTCCCGAAAATTTATCGAAACTACCTATATTCGTCAATGATTAGCTAATTCCATCTGAAAATTAGAACTGAACTACTTATACCAGTCACCTTTTGCTGTTCTTTAAAACTCTCTAACTATATAGATTTCTGCTGAAATAACATTTAAATGTATTGTAATATTTTTTTCCTTTAAAGATGTATTGCTGGTAATATTTTTTTTCCTAGAAAAGTGTATTCCTGGAAATATTTTCTATAAAAGTTTATTTTTATAGTTTCATAGCGTTCTGACTGCAGTATTTGTCTGTATTTTTCAGATGAGGTAGTATTTACACTATTACATAATTTGGACTAATGTCCTCATCTTCGTTGCCTTTTTGACAAGGTTTCAGCCATTGTATGCTCTGGCCTTCTTCAGGTGCTAGGAATTTCGAACTGAACCCTTTATTATGATCACACGGCCCAGTGGATATAGGCATTGGTTAGTTCAGTACCAGGCTACAGCAGTGGCCAACAAATAACTGAAAGAGTCAGGTTAAAGGAAGATAACTCATGACGACCAGAGGCAGTTCTGCACAAGGAATGAAAATGATTTACTCCAGTGATCATAAAGTGTTCAGTTTGAAATTCCTAACAGAAGGCTGGATTGTACAATACCTGAAACATTGTAAAAATGGCAATGAAGATGAGGTCAATAGTTCGAATAATGTAGTGTTTTGATCTCAGTTTGGGGGTTAACTGTTTTCCCATAATTATTTTACCACCCCAGTTTAGGATGAATTTGGGAACAACAAATTTAATTAATCTTCCGATCAGAGGCCCTGTTTCCAGATGCATTTTACAGGAAGAATGAATTAAAACACTGTAAAGTACAAACAAGACTGAAAAGAGTCTATAGAAGAGTAAAAAAAAAAAACATTTGCAGAACATAAAAAACAAAAAATCAGTTTGTTTGAATTTTGCTTAATGGCATATCAACACCCCTGTGGGTTATTTTATGCTAAAAAGGTGGGGTTTTAAGGTAATTTTTTTAATGTTTGGTTATGGTTGATTTAGTCAGATTTTGATGAAAAAAAAATTTTTTTATTTTAAAAAATTGAAGATTTCTTCCAGTTTTGTATTCAAAAATGTATTGCTGGTAATAAATATTTTTTCTTCATATATGTATTATGACAGTAGTATTTTTTTTTTTCAAAAATGTGTTATAGTAATTTTTTTTTTCCTTCAAAAATATATATTTTTCTATAAAACTGTATTTTTATATTTTCATAGTGTTTTGACCCCAGTTTGGGGGTTAACTATTTGCCCATAACTGGGTCCCCAACAAGTGCTACCACTCGGGGACAGGGTAGATCTGGGAACAATAGCAATTAAGAGGTAGTTCCATGCTTCTCACAACCTCCCAATCTTTCTTGCTGCCAGATGCAGTTTACTGTCAATACCCAGAACCAAAAACAATCTAAGCAAAATATTGTGGTGGAGTCAATTTACAAATTATGAATAATAGTTCCCCATTGGTTTGTTTGTTTGTTTGAGTTTTGTTTAATGGCATATCAACCTCTGTGGGTTATTTATTGCCCAAAAGGTGGGGTCTTAAGGTATTTTTTATTAATGCTCAGTTATAGTGAGAAGGTTAATTTAGTCAGATTTTAATTAAATTTTTTTGTTTTTATTCTTTTTTATTTTAGAAAACTGGAAATTTCTTTCAGGAACAACAGCAATTAAAAGGTGGTTCCATGCTCCTCACACCCTCTCAATCAGAGGCCTTGCTGCCGGATGCAGTTTACTGTCATACCCAGGACTTCTCCATAGGTAGTTGATGAAAAATGCTATTGTTTGTGTATAAGAGCATAATAAAAAGCAAATAATTGGCAATCAATGCACAAGTAATAATTTTATGAGGTTAAAATCTATGAATGATTAAAGGATCAGTGGATCTCTCAGTGCATCTCTCTATTGACACAGCAGAGATACATTTTTCTACTGGAATGGTATGCAATTTCTTGGAATTGTTTGATATGCCATTATTACACTCTTCAAGAATAGAAAACCAAACTGGGTTGTCGGGTGTTGACTTTCATAAAATGATGAGAGCCAAGTTAATACTTTCACCATGACGGATCCAATTGAGAAGGTGTGTGGGCCTTGAGGGATACATTTTTATTTCCCTTCTCTTATGCTCAAGAAGAGAGAGACAATAGTATATGTCCACCAGTCTATTACAGAGACAATAGTGAGGAAGGTGTCCAGTTCATTACAGAGACAATAGTGAGGCAGTGTCCACTCAGTTCATTACAGAGACATTGTAGTGAGGCAGTGTCCACTCAGTTCATTACAGAGACAATAGTGAGGCAGTGTCCACTCAGTTCATTACAGAGACAATAGTGTAGGCAGTGTCCACTCAGTTCATTACAGAGACAATAGTGAGGCAGTGTCCACTCAGTTCATTACAGAGACATAGTGAGAGGCAGTGTCCACTCAGTTCATTACAGAGACAATAGTGAGGCAGTGTCCACTCAGTTCATTACAGAGACAATAGTGAGGCAGTGTCCACTCAGTTCAGTACAGACAATAGTGAGGCAGTGTCCACTCAGTTCCTAGCACAGAGACACAGAGGGAGGGCAGTGTCCACTCAGTTCAGTACAGAGACAATAGTGAGGCAGTGTCCACTCAGTTCATACAGACAGACAGTGAGGTAGCATCCACCAGTTCAGCACAGAGACAATAGTGAGGCAGTGTCCACTCCAGTCTAGCACAGAGACAATAGTGAGGCAGTGTCCACTCAGCTCCTAGCACAGACAATAGTGAGGCAGGGAACCACTCAGTTCAGTATGCCAGGACAGTGAGGGTGAGGTACAGTGTCCACTGGTTTAGGTACAGAGACAAGAGACAGTGTCCACCTGGCTCAGACAGAGACAATAGTGAGGCAGTGTCCACCGAGTTCATACAGAGACAATAGTGAGGCAGTGTCCACTCAGTTCATTATAGAGACAATAGTGAGGCAGTGTCCACTCAGTTCAGTATAGTATACAAGGGAGGGGTGTCCACCTGGCCGCCAGTGAGACGGGGTTAGTGAGGCAGTGTCCACTGCTAGCCTGGCAGGAGAATAGTGAGGCAGTGTCCACTCCAAGTCTGGGCATAGCACAGTGAGGCAGTCCACTCAGTTCATTACAGAGACAATAGTGAGGCAGTGTCCACTCAGTTCATTATAGAGACAATAGTGAGGCAGTGTCCACTCAGTTCCCACAGTATAGCGAATAGTGAGGCAGTGTCCACCTGGCTCATTAGAGACAATAGTGAGGCAGTGTCCACTCAGTTCAGACAGGACAATAGTGAGGCAGTGTCCACTCAGTTCATAGACAATAAAGAAAGGGGTCCACTCAGTTCAGTAGGATATAGTGAGGCAGTGTCCACTCAGTTCAGTATAGAGACAATAGTGAGGCAGTGTCCACCAGTTCAGTATAGACAATAGTGAGGCAGTGTCCACTCAGTTCATTGCGAGACAATAGTGAGGCAGTGTCCACTGAATGCCCATTATAGAGACAATAGTGAGGCAGTGTCCACTCAGTTCAGTATAGAGACAATAGGCAGGGCAGTGTCCACTCAGTTCATTATAGTAGAGACAATAGTGAGGCAGTGTCCACTCTGTTCATTATAGAGACACACATATAGGTCCACTCAATTCATTCTCTTTACTACCACTTATTAAACTTTACTATCAGTTATGAAAGCTCTTGCTGCATGTTTGCTCTTTATCATTGCCTTATTTTATTTTTTTGCAATATGTCGTCAAGTAGTCAAGAATACTTGTTTCCCGCTGCTGTAGCCTGGTATTGAACTCAGAACTCTAAGAGTCAAGTCACAGGCACTAACCAACATCTATATCCACAGGGCCATGTGTTCTTAAGGAACAACTGAATTTTGGGTACTTATAAACCTAATGTCCTGTAACCCCAGGGATTGTAATAAACGATTCAGTTCAAGATTCCTAGCACTTGAAGAAAGTCAAAGTGTACAATGGCCGAAATCTCATACAAATGGCAACAAAGATGAGGACAATAGTCTGAATAATGTAAATACTACCTCATTTCAGAAATATAAACAAATAGAATGATCTATTATTAAACGTCGTACAAATGGCAACAAAGATGAGGACAATAGTCCGAATAATGTAAATACTGTAAATACTACCTCATCTCAGAAATATAGACAAATAGAATGATCTATTATTAAACGTCATACAAATGGCAACAAAGATGAGGACAATAGTCCGAATAATATAAATACTCTAAATACTACCTCATTTCAGAAATATAGACAAATACTAAATATGTAGATCATAAAATGTATTGCTGGTAATTTTACAATAAAAATGTATTTTTATACTATTTTTTAGTGTTGTATTGATAGTCAATTTAGAACAAAAATGCACTGCTGATTTTTGGTTCACTATTGTTCATAGCTAGGACGCTAACAGGTGCTACTACCCCAGGTCAGAGTGGACCTGAGAACAACAGTAGTGCTATCGATACTCCTCAAAACCTCCAATCTTCAGATCAGAGGCCTTGCTGTCAGACATAGTTTATTATTATATCCAGAACAAGTGAATCTTCATTCATATCTCATTCAGAAAACTGATAAAAAATATATTCCACTCTACCTGACAATACAGTTATGCACACAAAGGCAGGTATATTGAAGGAAGACTAAAGGTCAAATCGAATGCCAAACTTACCTGTCCCTGTTTGTGGTTAGTGAGTAGCCACCCCGAATATTTCACTTCTGCTGAATCTCCAACTTCCAAAGAGCCTCCTTCACCTGGTGTTAAGTCTTGGATGATCACAGAATCTAAGGAACCAGCACAAGAATTTACCTTTGCAAGTGCTACCTGCAAGAATGTAAAAAAAACTTTCAGATATTGAAATAACCAAAAAATCCTGTTATCTTTTACCTGAAGAAACCTGTCTACGGCAACAGCTCTACAATTTGGGTGACTGAAGCCAATCAGATCTCAGCATATAAACACATTCTTTATTTTCCTCGATATTTGATACTGTTTTTATAATATTATCTTTATTTTGTAGCCTTCTTCATTACACAAAAAAAAAAATAAAAGGAAAAACTTCAAAAAAAAAAAAAAAAAGGAGAAACTTCAAAATAAAAAAAAAAAGCAAAACATAATTACAAAAACACTTTGGAAATCACAAACACAAAATGAAGTATAATGTAACACTAGTAGTATACACACACAAACATGCAGACATGCACACACTAGTCACAAAAGGCCCTCTTTCACTTTGGCAGGGTCAAACTAACGATCAGGCCAACACACATTTAGATTAACAACATATCAAAGCAGACGGATACCATCAGACCATAAAAATCCCAACTATCAATCACACATATACACACCATAAGCACACACACACATACATACACTAGCACATTCACACAGACACACACCAACAACCAAGAGGACCATTTGTCGAAAGGAAAGTCTCGAACTCAAACACAATCACTAACATTCTGAAGATGAGATTTTAATCTTGAAATATTAATGTATAATAAATAGGTGATATCCAACAACTTCTTTACCTTCCTTTATTTTACTAAATGCATTGTGACAGCCTTCAAAACCTAACCATATTCCTAATATACGCAATGTTTCAAGCAAATTACAACACTTTCCTATCTTTAATTTTATTATTATAAAATGAAACATTGTCAGCCATTATTAAATCATATCTTCCTTGTCAGTTTAAAAAGACATCTATTCTCCCTGCCCAATATATTGTGATTATTTTGCTTGAAGTTTGTATTTTCTTGATTTTAGATGAAGACATTTTCAAAATTATTTCAATTAAATTCTCACCTTATTTACATTGTTCAGACTGTTGACCTCATCTTTATTGTCATATTCACAATCTTTCACCCTTTACATGCTTCTTCACCTTCTTCACACAACTGGAATTTTGAACCAAATCTTTTATTTCAATCACTTGAGTAGATTGTTCTCATTCCATGAGTCATGCCACTACTGGATGTTTTAGTTATATCCATTTAACTAAGTTTTTTTTGCTTGTTTTTTGTTTTTATTGAACACACGACACTTTGGGTCAAGTCACTGGCTCCAACTAATGTTTTAATTGAAAGGGCCATGTGACCTTGAGGTTATCAGTATATGAATTTTTGGGACTTATAAAGCTAATGTCTCAGTAACTGATTTTTCTATTTCCGTTCCTGTTATGGCCCTGCAATTTTTTTGTAGCTTGAAGATGGTCGGAGCATACAACAGGTAAAATGTCGTTAATATGACACATTTCTTTCTTTTTCAGTTCACTTTCATTACAACTATTCAGTCTGTTGTGACGAGTAGTAAGATTATCTTGAATTTCATTATTACGAGATGAAGCATTATTCACCGGTAATTTTATAACTAGTTCACAAAATACTCTTTTCTGATATGCTGAAGAGTGTCGTCAGTGATGTTTTATCACTGAGATCATTGGGGTTTTTCAACTTTAGACGTTGTTCCAAGTTGACCAAAGCAGGGCTAATCAGACTCTGATGAATCTTTTCACAACTGAATACAACTTCATGGACGTCTATTTCAACTTCTTTTGTTGACTGATTGATGTGTGTTGCGGTGGAGTGGATATAAGCTCAGGAGAAATCAGAGAGCTGAGTTCGAATTCCATTTGAATTTGTTGCATTCACTTACATGCAGATAGCCTAGCTATGGGTTAAATAACAAGACAGATTGAGTTCTATAGCCTTGGTTGGCAACCAGTCTACTGCAGAAATAAATGGCAGCCTACGGCGGGAAAATCTTCAACTCAGTCAAATCTCTTTCAAAACATGTTTTCTATTGTTATGAAGTAATAAACTGATCCCCCACTAATTACTACTTATTAATATAATGATATATTCCATCTCTTCTTCCTTCAGCTATGAGTTAACAAGACAGATTGAGTTCTATAGCCTTGGTTAGCAACCAGTCTACTGCAGACATAAATGGCAACCTACTGTGGAAAAAAATCTTCTACCCAGTCAGTCATGTCTCTTTCGAGACATGATTGCCCAAACATGTATCACATAAGGCACTTACTCGACTGACTGAATAGGTGGAAACAAAACTTCTACTGGGCATAAAGTAGGGGATCATTTTTCAAGTATTATGTAGTAATAAACTGATCCCCCTAGAATTAGTACAAATTAATATAATTGGAGATGAACACAAAGCTTCTGTCAGACCTAAAGTGAAAGATCTATTTTCTATTGTTATGAAGTAATAAATTGATACCCCACTAATTACTACTTATTAATATAATGATATAATCCATCTCTTCTTCCTCCAGCTATGGGTTAAATAACAACAGATTGAGTTCTATAGCCTTAGTTGGCAACCAGTCTATCATATAAAGTAATGGCAATCTATTGCAGGAAAATGTTCTGCTCAGTCATCATGTCTCAAAAGAGACATGATCACCCAAGCGTGTATCATGTATGGCACTTACCTGAGTGACTGATTAATGGTTTCGAATTTTATATGCTTTGATGACATTACCACCAACCAATGACTTTCAGGCATTGATCAACTGCTTTTTATTTAATTCTAATTAAGCTGTTCAGTGGCTTATTTTTTATTTCTATATTTTTTTACAGAAGAATCTGATGAAGGTTGTGGTAAAGTATTTAATTCCTTGAAACTCCTAAAACCTTTATTCTGTGACTATTAATCAGCTTAGGTTAGTTTTACTAACTATGGAAAAATTAAGTGAGCAACAAGGAAGTTTTCAGGAAAATGGAAACAAAAAGAGTTTGAGTTTTGTTTGACGGGATATCAACCTCTGTAGGTTATATAATGCCGAAAAGGTGGGGTCTTAAGGTATTTTTTTTAATGTTCGGTTATAGTGAGAAGGTTGATTTAGTCAGATTTTAATTAACTTTTTTTTGTTTTATTCTTTTTAATTTTAGAAAACTGAAAATGTCTTCCTGGTAATAATTTTTTTTCCTTCAAAAATGTATATTTTTCTATAAAACTCTATTTTTTTTATACTTTCATAATGTTTTGACCCCAGATTGGGGGGGGGTATCTCCTTGCCAATAGTTGAGACCCTAACAGGTGCTACTACCTGGGTCCGGGTGGACCTGGGAACAACAGCAATTAAGAGGTGGTTCCATGCTCCTCACAACTTCTCAATCAGAGGCCTTGCTGCCGGATGCAGTTTACCATCATATTCAGGAATAAAACAAAAAGAACACATGCTTAGAATCAGAAAGACATGGTTGAAATCTGGGACATAAAGGGTCTTGGAGAATTTGAAACTCTCAAGAAATGTCGAAGGCAATGAGTAAAACAGTAATTAACCTAACTTAGAGAAGCTTTTGTAAATGAATGGCAGGACAAGAACTGGATGGGATAGTAAAATGGCAAACATTGCTAAGAGCTACAAAAGTAGGAAGTTGTGGAGAGTCACGATCAACCAATTTCACTCTTGCAAATGAATTTCAGAAAAAGGAATGGATAGGATAGTAAAACGACATACATTGCTAAGAGCTACAACGATAGGAAGTTGTGGAGAGCCACGATTAACTTACGTAATGAGCTTGTGTATATGAACAGTAGAACAATAAGTGAGATAAGGTTGACAAACATTGATAAAAGTTACAAAGGATAGGAAGTTGCCCACATCCTAATGGGACACAGTATATATAAAAAAAGTGTGTCTTTATTCTGTCCCATATCCTTTGATCATGCCATCCATAACCCTTTTTGGCTAAGCTACATTGATGAATATATTTTTTCCTTGTTATCACATTTCCCAGTGCAACTGATTTGATTGAAAGTAACAATTTAGACAAGAACAAATTGCAGAGACATCACCTTTTGAGATTCTCCAGATGTGTCCTGTTACAAAGGTTGCCTACTTTTGATTTAAGTAATCACCGTGAAATCTCATGATTTGTTAATTATATAAGAACAGAATAAATGCCTATCACTTATAATTATTTATTCATTTCAGTTAAATGAACAGTGTAATGTTGCAAACTCAGATAATTAGGCAACAGTAGAAGAAGTGTTCTGAACATGTCTTAAATCATTATCAGTGATGCCAACATGGCTTTGGATTATTTGGACAAAACTGTTCGTGATGCCTTCATAAGGCAACACTGCTCGTGATGCCTTCCAAAGGCAACACTGCTCGTGATGCCTTCCAAAGGCAACACTGCTCGTGATGCCTTCCAAAGGCAACACTGCCTCGTGATGCCTTCCAAAGACAACACTGCTCGTGATGCCTTCCAAAGACAACACTGCTCGTGATGCCTTCCAAAGACAACACTGCTCGTGATGCCTTCCAAAGACAACACTGCTCGTGATGCCTTCCAAAGACAACACTGCTCGTGATGCCTTCCAAAGACAACACTGCTCGTGATGCCTTCCAAAGACAACACTGCTCGTGATGCCTTCCAAAGACAACACTGCTCGTGATGCCTTCCAAAGACAACACTGCTCGTGATGCCTTCCAAAGACAACACTGCTCGTGATGCCTTCCAAAGACAACACTGCTCGTGATGCCTTCCAAAGACAACACTGCTCGTGATGCCTTCCAAAGACAACACTGCTCGTGATGCCTTCCAAAGACAACACTGCTCGTGATGCCTTCCAAAGACAACACTGCTCGTGATGCCTTCCAAAGACAACACTGCTCGTGATGCCTTCCAAAGACAACACTGCTCGTGATGCCTTCCAAAGACAACACTGCTCGTGATGCCTTCCAAAGACAACACTGCTCGTGATGCCTTCCAAAGACAACACTGCTCGTGATGCCTTCAAAAGACAACACTGCTCGTGATGCCTTCAAAAGACAACACTGCTCGTGATGCCTTCAAAAGACAACACTGCTCGTGATGCCTTCAAAAGACAACACTGCTCGTGATGCCTTCAAAAGACAACACTGCTCGTGATGCCTTCAAAAGACAACACTGCTCGTGATGCCTTCAAAAGACAACACTGCTCGTGATGCCTTCAAAAGACAACACTGCTCGTGATGCCTTCAAAAGACAACACTGTTTGTGATGCCTTCAAAAGACAACACTGTTCGTGATACCTTCAAAAGACAAAAGAATTTATGCTAATAAACTCACATACATACAAGCAAGCTGGGGCAAATATACATAGGTCTTATCTATTAATATGTGAAGACTTTTTATCATAAAAAATATTCATGTACAATAAAAGAGGCACACGTTCAAAGTTCAGAATAAAACTCAAATAAATTGGTTATACAATATTTAATTGCTTTCACTCTAAAAGACTTGTTCAGCAGAAAATCTAAGAGAAAAAATTTCTTCTAAATCGATTATATTTTATCTAAAATTTTGCAACTTGCCTACACATCATGTGCCCAGATTAACTCCTGACAAATTTCTAATTTCTCCACGATGATAATATTTACCTCTTTTCCAAACTTATGTGCAATTTCTTGTGATTCAAACAAGACAGACCAACCCTGACGACTAGTGTCATAGAACATGGCATAATTGTTGGCCTGCATCTGGAAAATACAAACAGAAAAACATTTTTGAAACAGTTTAAGTCAGGAAAAAAACTTTTATAAATGTATAGGAAAGAAAAAAAATCTTTCAATAATACCAAATAGATATTTTGGGAATGTCAAATTTTGTACAAGATTTGACGTTCTTAAAGACAACAATTACCTAAAGAGGGACAGGGGCAGAACTACTGCAAGAAAAAACAAAAACCAAAAAACTCAGGATACAAGTCCAATAGAATCATTACGCTTGCTTTTTACAATGAAGAGTAAAAATTCATAAGCTTTTTGAAATTAATCTAAACTTATTTATAAATGGAACTTTGTCTGTGTGTGTGTGTGTCCGTTATCTACAGACTCCGAAATGGCTGAACCGATTTTCTTGAAAATTTACACAGTTGTACTATTGTGTCTGCAAGTGTTCTTAGCTAGGTTTTGTGTCGAGGTACCATCAATAATCGAAAAAAATCGGGTTATAGAAGGAGTGGTTTGATTTTAATCAAATTTTATACACTCATAGACAAAGACTTAAGAAACGATATTTAGAAGTTTCAAGGTTGCAGTTCTTACAATAGTGCAGAAAATCGATAATATATATATATATATATATATATATATATATATATATATAAAAGGTAAGATGTTTGTGCATGTGTCTGTTTATCTGCCTGTATGTCTATTTTTTTTCAGCACTTATTTTAGTTTTTGCTTTGGGTTTGGCTCTAAGTAGATATAATTGTAGTTTTTAGTCTCAGCCATAATACCATTTACTCAGAGGACTTATTTAGCTTTCAAAATTCAGTTTATGATGAAAAAAACTTATTTGACATAGATACAAGGAAATCAAAATTTGACTTACATCCATTCATTTTTCTTTCAGTCTACGGTTTCACTTTAACTGGAAACAACAATTGCTTTTTAGTCTTTTGTGCCAACGTCCAAAGAGTCTGAGCTCCAGGACCATGGATTAGTTTTAAAGCTTTCATTACACCCAATCAACGCCAGGCTATACTGCTAGTGAAGTTATAAGTCAAAAAACAATTTCATAAGGTAACAATTTCCACAAGTCCTTTGGACTATTATCATCATCTTTGTTGGTTCATAAATATTCCTTGTTGGTACTTAGACTTTATGAATTCAAGCATTCTACTAGATTGGATGTGTGTTGTACTGCAGTGGATATCGACTCAGAAGGACAAATTGGGGAGCCGAGTTCGCTTTTCAGTTTAATTCCTTGCATTCACTTATGCACAAATACACTTGGGAGAGGTATTAATCCATCTCTTCCCTCCAGTTATGAGTTAAATAATAGGATAGATTGGGTTCTATAGCCTTGGCTGGCAACCAGTCTACCAGAGAAAGCAATATCAACCTACTGTGGGATAATCTTCCGCCCAGTCAGTCAGGTCTCTTTCGAGACATGATCGCCCATGATATGTATCACATATGGCGCTCAACTGACTGGCTAGATTAGTGGAAAGATCTTATCATTTTACAGTCGAAATGGCTACATGGAACTGTAAGTTCTATGCTAATAGTTTCTTTTCTCGTTTGTGGAACTCACTTTCAGGTTTTTTGTTTTCTAGTCAAATTTGATCTTCAAAAAATTAAATGCCTTCTCAATCCTTATTTTCTGTCTTCTTAATTCCTGTTCCTTTATTGTTTTTAATGTTTTCTTTTTACTGTATATTATCTTTATCCGCAGTAAACCCTTGCGTCTTAGTGGCTTTAATACCTTACTTGGGGTGAAATGATTAAAAAAAATAAACAAAACAAAAAAAATGATTGCTTTTATCACTACATTCTTCAACATTTCTCTATTGTCCTTATCCTTTTTGTATTTATCACTAACCTTGATTAATTTGTTCTCAAATGAATCATTATTCCGCAAGGCACCATCCTTGATGCTTTTAGACAGACATTCTGACCAATGTATTCTTTGGGATCTATTACGGCTTAACCAAATATAGCCAACAAAGATGATGATACTGTTAGGTAATTATTAAAAATGAAACATAGCTTCACATACCTCGTATAAAGGAGCTTCAACTGTGTTGCATACTTATTATCATAAAAATAATGACAGAGACATTTGTTTTAGAGCGGACAGATGCATGCACAAAGCGAGCCTTTATTTACATTAGAAAAAGAGAGGAGAGTTAGGTAAAGGGAGAGAATCCCTACAGAAATTTTAAAAGAGAAAGAGAGATAACCTTTAACTGACTGACAGTTATTGATAATTTCAACACTCCTCCTCAATTGCTGACAGTCTAAATAATCAGTTCTTTAAGACCTAACAGGTCCCTGAGCTTCACAAACTGTGAGCTCACAAGTCCTTTTGTTAGAATATCTGCTACCATTTCTTTGCTTGGACAGTACTCCAACTTGACTGTCTTCTTTTCCACCTGTTCTCGGATATAGTGGAACTTAATGTCAACATGTTTGGCCCTTCCATGATGCTGTGGGTTCTTTGCCATACACATTGTTGACTGGTTGTCTTTGTAGATCAGTGTCGGGGAAACTGGCGATCCTGATAAGGCAGCCTGAAGGCGCTGCATCCAAACAGCCTCTTGTGCCGCACTTGCCAATGCCATGTATTCAGCTTCAGCTGTTGATAATGCAACGCAGGTTTGTCTTTTGCTTCTCCAGCGGACAGCTGCTCCACTTAATTTAAACAAGTAACCAGATGTCGATCTGCGATCATCTAAATTACCAGCCCAGTCTGCATCTGAATATCCCAGGAGGTTAGAGGTTTTTTCCTTGTTATACAATAGACCATACCCTTGAGTACCATTTAGATAACGGAAAATATGTTTAACGCACTTCCAGTGTTCCATTGTAGGCTGAGAGCAGAATCTTGCAACATTGCCAACAGCATATGCAATGTCAGGTCGTGTCCTTGTTGACAGATACAGTAAGCTTCCAATGGCTGATTGGTAGAACTCTTTGTTGACCAGCTTGCTCACTTCAGTTGCCTTCATTAATTTTACTCCAACATCAATTGGGGTTGATACCGGTTTGGAGTTTTCCATTTGAAATTTTCTTAAAACTTCTGCTGTATATGCAGGTTGTCCAATCCATATTTTCCCTGGTTCGGGATAAACAACTTTAACACCTAAAAAGTGTTTTAGTCTTCCCAAATCCTTGATTTTGAAAAATTTTGAAATATTCTTTACAAAATCTTGAATTTGATTCTGGGATTTGCTTCCCACAATTATATCATCAACATAAACCGCAGTGATGAATATTTCTCCTCCAGAGGATTGTATGTAAATACAGGGATCGTTCTCCAACTGCTTGAAGTTCATCTTTTTTAGTTGATAATCAAGCACTTCATTCCAACATTTTGGTGACTGCTTTAAGCCATAAATGCTTTGCTGCAGTTTGCAGACAAGATGTTCCTTGCCTTCAACTACAAATCCCTCTGGCTGCTTCATGTAGATCTCCTCCTTTAGCTCACCATTTAAGAATGCAGTGGTGATGTCCAACTGATGTAGCTTCAGGTCATTCTGTGCTGCTAACGCAACAACAGTTCGCACTGATTCAAATCTCACAACTGGGCAAAAGGTCTCGTCATAATCAATATCTTGCTTCTGAAGAAAACCTTGGGCTACCAGTCGAGCTTTATACTGTTCCATTTTTCCGTCAGCATCGTACTTGCGTTTAAAAACCCATTTGCTACCAATAGCTTTTCGTTCACTCGGCAACTCGGTGAGATCCCATGCTTTGTTAGTATGCAAGGAAGAAATTTCACCTTCCATTGCTTTCATCCACTCATTCCTCTCAGGACTGGAGAGTGCTTCTTCCATTGTCAGTGGATCACTTAAATTATGGGCCATGTAAACCCATTCACCGTACTGGTCTGGAGCCTTCTTAGTCCTTGGTGATCTTCGGAGTCCCGGTCCCTCCTGCAAGTTGTCATTATCCTCGGAGCTCTCCTGGTATTCGATTTCAACTGGAGGTGGCTTCACTACTTCTTTTTCCTCTTGGTCAGTTATGGAGCCTGATTCATTGAAGATCACATCCCTGCTATGAAATACTCTAGACTTTCTGGTGTCATAAAGTCTATAACCCTTTACACTACTGCCATAACCAAGAAATATGCTCTTCTTGGACTTAGAATCCATTTTAAACCTTTCATCCTTTGGTACATGGACAAAAGCATCACACCCAAAGATGTGTAAATGTTTTACATTGGGTTTATGCCCCTTCAATACTTCATAGGGTGTCATACCTTTCACAGAATTTGTTGGGCTCCGGTTTCGAATATATGAAGCTGTGGATAAAGCTTCTACCCAAAATTTCTTAGGCAGTTTTGCATCTGACAACATTGCCCACACTGTTTCTACTAATGTTCGATTCATTCTTTCAGCTACTCCATTTTGCTCTGGGGTTTTAGGAACAGTATATTCATGTCGAATGCCTTCCTTTTTTAAGTAATCTTCAAATTCTCTTGAAGTGTACTCCCCACCATTATCAGTGCGTAGGGTCTTAATATTATGTCCTGTGAAATTTTCCACCATGGTTTTCCATTCCATGAACTTTTTAAAAACATCTCTCTTGTGTTTGAGCACGTATATCCATACAAATCTTGATTTATCATCAATAAATGTTACAAAATATTCTGCTCCACCAATCGATTTTGCCTCTATCCTTCCACAAACATCGCTATGCACAATTCCGAGAAGTTGAGTAGCTTGCTTTCCACCAGATTTTGGAAATGAGGAACGATGATGTTTTCCATCCAAACATGGCTCACATAAGTTGATATCCTTGGTTACATCATAGTCAAGGCCAGTTACTAGTTCATCTTTTACTAGTTTCTGTAAATTCTTTTCTCCAAGGTGGCCAAAACGTCTATGCCAAATCACCTCCTTTGTGTTACTACTTAGGCAGGAGTTTGCTGAATGGGCTTCTCCATATACTTCACTGCAGTTTAAATAGTATATGTTACCAATTTTTGAACCTGTTACCACCACTTTCTGCTTGTCATCCAGAATTTGACAACTTGATTCAGTAAATAGGCATGTCTTTCCAGATTTAGTGGCTCTAGACACACTTAATAAATTATAAGACAATTTAGGAACATATAGAGTTTCATAAAGCCTGCATCTTTGGTATTTGCCATTTGGTAAACTCACTTTAAGTTCTATTGTACCTATACCTAATGCCTCAACTGAAAATCCATCGCCAAGGGTTATTTCCTCTGTTACATCCAACTTTCTGAAATTAATAAATTTCTCAACATCATAACACATGTGACATGTAGCTCCAGAATCAACAATCCAGTTACTCTTCTTATTATTTGACAACAACGCATGGTGTGTGAGAAGTCCAACAATGTCATCACTAGAATCACTTGAGTCATCCTTTATTTTCTTAGTGAAGAAAACTTTCCTTTTCGGATGGTTTGACTTAACATTCTCTTTTGTATCAAGTAAACGACAGTCACGTTTAATGTGTCCGTTTTTTCCACAGTAATAACATTTGGGTCCCCTTTTGTTGACATGATGTTTTGATGCCATGGCTTTCAATTCAGCAACATTTATTTCCTTCTCTTTGATCTTGGTTTCTTCATGCAGCAATCGCTCAGTCACTAACACCCATTTAGGAACATCCTGACTTGCTTCGAGTGCCGTCACCAACATATTATAAGAGTCTGGAAGTGTAGCCAGAAGATGAACAACTCTATCTTCCTCGTCAATAGAATCGCCAATGACTGCTAATTCATCAAATATTTCCATCATAGTTTTAATGTGTTCATGAACAGAGTCGCCGTCTTTTAGTTTAAGAGAATATAATTTTCTCCTCAACGCTAATTTATTTGCCCAAGTTTTCTTTTGAAATTGGTCAACTAATTTTTTCCACACTACTGCGGGGTCGTCAGGGTCTCCAATTAAATATAGCAGTGAAGTTTCCACCGACAGTACAATCGTCGCTAATGCACGGTCCCTTCTTGATAAATATTTTACGTGTGATGCAGAATCTGTTCGTTTATCAGGAACTATCTCCGTTTCGTTAACAATGTTCCATAAACCATCCCTAATTAAAGCCATTTTACACTGAACCTTCCAAGTATTATAATTTGTACCATTTAGTGGTACCAGGTTACTAAGTTTTGTTTCCATTGCCATTGTACTTTATACAAGCAACACAAAAACTTTCAATACAAAAAAAAAATTTAAGATGGCCGAACGGGATAAAACAAAAAAGTTCACACGTGGACATGGACAAATATCTCCAAGACGTTGACGTAGACTGGGCCCATAACCTTTGTTAGGTAATTATTAAAAATGAAACATAGCTTCACATACCTCGTATAAAGGAGCTTCAACTGTGTTGCATACTTATTGTCGTAAAAATAATGACAGAGACATTTGTTTTAGAGCGGACAGACGCACGCACAAAGCGAGCCTTTATTTACATTAGAAAAAGAGAGGAGAGTTAGGTAAAGGGAGAGAATCCCTACAGAAATTTTAAAAGAGAAAGAGAGATAACCTTTAACTGACTGACAGTTATTGATAATTTCAACAGATACTAGCAGTATAGCCCGGCGTTGCTCAGGTGTAATGAAAGCTTTAAAACTAATCCATGGTCCTGGAGCTTAGACTCTTTGGACGTTGGCACGAAAGACTAAAAAGCAATAGTTGTTTCCAGTCAAAGCGAAACCGTAGACTGAAAGAAAAATAAATTCAAATTTTGATTTCCTGATATCGATATCAAATAAGCTTTTTCGTCGTAAACTGAATTTTGAAGGCTAAATAAGTCCTCTGAGTAAATGGTATCATGGCTGAGACTAAGAACTACAATTATACCTACATAGAGCCAAACCTGAAGCAAAAACTAAAATAAAAGGGCTGAAAAAAATACAGACATACAGGCAGATAAACAGACACACACAAACATCTTGCCTTTTATATATATATATATATAATTGATTTTCTGCACTATTGTAAGAACTGCAATCTTGAAACTTCTGAATATTGTTTCTTGTCTTTTCTATGAGTGTATGAAATTTGATTAAAATCGAACCACTCCTTCTATAACCCGACTTTTTCAATATTTATCGGGGTTACCTCGACACAAAACCTAGCTAAGAACACTCGCAGATGCTTATAGTACAACTGTGTAAATTTTCAAGAAAATCGGTTCAGCCGTTTCGGAGTCTATAGGTAATGGACATACACAGACACAGTTCCATTTATAAATAAGTTTAGATTAGATAGATTAGATTAGTTCAAACAACTTGTGGATTAATACAATGGGGTGCTGAAAATTCTTGGATTGGCCTATTCCCCAAAATCTAAGCTAGTAACTAAGAATTAGAAATTTTCTTTGGAAAGGCTTCTTGATCAAGCTGAGATATTTTCAGCATTTCCTTGTAACTTCCCAAAATTGTATTCTGTTCTTAATTGTTTTATGATGTCTGAAAAAAACAAATACAATCGTCCTGTGTGTGTATTTTTTCTCTTTGCAACAAGCCCAAGTTGAAATTAATATGGTAACAGAATAAAGTTCAAGGGGGCATCGGATACATGCTATAAAAGCATTAATGTCAAGTGAACAAAATTTGCAGTTTCAGTTTTTCTCGGCGATAAACATTAATACTTATGAAAGATTAAAGAAATCACAAAAGTAATCAATGAAACAAAGAAAAATAGATTCACTTACGGTGAATGCAAACTTTTTAGATATCTGGACATTTGTAACTTGTTTCTGTTTGGAGATGTACAATAAAATTCGATACTGAAAAAGAAGAGAAAAATCATCTTTAAAAAGTGAAACGTTAAATATGAATTGGGCCATAATTTACCCACACCTGTGTTAAATGAATACGAGAAATTATTACAAGGACACATCACTTGTTGAGGATACAAAAAAAAGCTTTTGTCACTGTGGCCCATTTCTGCTGTGTGCAAGCCACAGTCTCATTAATTAACCTGGTTTATTCCATTTAATCAAGACAAATATATGTAATTTGCTGTTGATTTTAAAGGCTCGTCAATATCAAAATCAGTTAACTGATATTTACTATAATTTTGCACATTTATAAATCTACTATTTGTCTGTGCATTGAACACTGTCGACATATCTGGTTAGGTGCTCCTGCTACTTATTTTGAGGTTCTCGACAAAACCAAAAGGAGGATCTGCAATATAATCAATCCTGACCTGGTAGCTCATCTTCCCTCTGTCTTTTCTACAAATATTTTCATGGCAACTGCTCCGACAAGGCCTTTTTTCCTCTTGGTTCCCTGACCGCATGTCTTTACGCATGCTACGAGATTGGCATCTTGGTTCCACTCTTTTACCCTTGAAATAATTAAATGTAATCGTCTCTTCTACTCTAACAGTTTCTTTTCTTACACTTCCTGTTTGTGGAACTCTCTTCTGTTTGCTTGTTTCCTTGATAGCTAAAATCTCCAAAAGTTTAAATGCAACATCAATTGCCATCTTCTATCAACTTGAATCCCATCCATCTCATCTTTTCTTTGACATCCCTGGAACCTTGCTTTTTCTCTCACTGTAAACCCCTGTGCACTCGTGGCAGTCTTGAATTTCTTGGGGTAAAAAAAAAAAAAGAATTTTTAGTTTCTACTTTTACTTGTCTAAATATGAGATCTCAAACTATTTCTTTATGTGTAGTGTCCTCCTCAAGACAATGACAATCCTGGCTCTCACAATTTCCTGACTTTTGTAGCTCTTAATAAATTTGTCTTTGTTATTTCTCCTACCCCCCCCCCCCCCCAATCCATTTACTCAAGCTCACTAAGTATATTATGCATTGTTTTTCTGTCCGTTTTGCCTTTCAAGCTGACCTGTGAGTATCAGATTTTCCAAGCCCCTTTTCCTCATTATTTGCCCTAGATATTCTTCCTAATATTAAGTAGAAGTTTCCTTTCTGTTACCATTGTCTCTAAAATTTTGTTGCTTACATATTCAGTTCATGGCATCCTCAGCATCCTTCTGTAGAACCACATTTCTGTTGCTTCAAGTGTCTCCAACTTTTAGGATATTGTCCAGCATTCAGTAGCATATAGGAGAACTTATATAACAATTCAGTACTCTTTTCTTTGTTTCTAACAAAGTTTTTTTTTTTAATATTCTGCTTAGCCTTTGGAATCCATCTTTGGCTATTCCAGTGTGCCTTTGAATTACCATAATCTTCAACCAGTCCTTTGCTCTTTTGGCATTTCTGCAATCAAACAGACAAATGTGTTTCACTCGTGTCACTGGATTGAAGAAATATTTTGTATAGCAGTAGAATTACTACTTGGCAGACCACCACGGATCATCCTCCAGGAAATGATCCCATCGCTGTCATCATCATTTAATGTTCGTTTTCATGCTAGTATGGGTTGAACAGGGATTTTCTGGATTGCTCTGTAATTGAACCACAATCATGAAAATATCAGCGTGAGTTTTACAGCTGGATGCCCTTACTAACACCAACCAATTTTATTGAGACACCATCTCTAGGAAGATTACCTATCAAGGTTAGAGAGTTCAGTCTACCCTATTCTAAACAGGGAAGATGTAGAGGTTTTTATTTCAAAGATTTCTTTCTCTTAAACAAGTTGCTAACCAAAGCTAAAGACTCTTATTCAACCTAACTTTTTCTTTTAAATGACCCCAGTTTGGGAATTAACTATTTGCCTATAGCTGGAACCCTAACAAGTGCTGCCACTCCAGATCAGGGTGAACCTGAAAACAGCAATTAAGGTGTGCTTCCATGCTCCTCAAAACCTCCAGTCTTGTGATCCAAGGCCTTGATATCATTAGATGGCAGGCAGTAATCCTTACCAATAATCCATTGGCAGGTTTGTTTTACAGGATACGTTGCAGGCTATCTACTGCTATTCTACATGAATGATTAGTTAATTTCTCACACCAACCAGCGAGAAGATATTCAGTTCCAACATGGTTGTCTTCGTCCTGGAGCCATCATGTCAAGACATTTGAAATATGTCCAAACTCGTTCCCTCGTTTTTTAATTTTTTTTTTAAAACTAATTGTTTATCCAAAACAAGGCTTGGGACTTCCTTTTGAAGTTGTTATATAGATGCAAGAGGTTTGACTGGGTGTTTTTGTTTAGTAGCATATCAACATCTTTCGGTTAATTAATGCCAAAACTGAAATATCTATATGGAGTTTTACTTTTGAGATAATAGTTTTAGGGACACAGATTGTACTAATTAACCCATAGATGGTGGAGAATAGGTGGATTCATACCTTTCCCAAGGTTATTTGTGCATAAATGAATATAACGAACTCAACCAGAATTAGAACTTGGCTCTCTGATTAACAATTCTGAGCCATTATTCATTACACCAACCACATATCCAAGCTTATAGCACCTGGTATTATCAAGTAGTTAACCATATGTCAAGGCACTTCATCTAGGAGAAGGCAAACTTATATATAACCAGACCTTTTAAGCTCATAAGCCTTAAAATCTAATTGAATACTGCAACATCCAGCATGCAGGTTACAAAAAGACATGTCCCTCAGTAATATATGAAATGTTTCCCTATAAGAAAATCGTTAATATTATAATAGCCATTTCTTATACATTCTTCTGAAGATTTTTGAAAGAAAAAAAGAAAAAACGTATTTTTATGTATTAATCTGACAGTTTTATCACTTTTTTGTTTTGTTTTAGTTGCCAATATTTGAGTTAGTCAGTTAAGTGTCCTAAATGATACTGTCGGAAATTTACAGATGTAACGGGTCTCCTGATTGGCCGAAGTTGAATTTTGTTTTCGTTTTCAGCAGGCAAACCTCGTTTCGAATCCAATATGTCAGCCCGCTGTTGTTGAGCACGTTTTTTTAGACAAGGGCAATACGTTTCACTTTGAAAGTATTTACCTTTCTTCGTTTGGCAACAAGTAATATTCAGCTAGCACGAACAGTATCGGACGTATTTGTGCCGCTCCGGATTTTTGTTGCAGCGGGGCCTAAATTGGCGCCCACTTGTCTCGCTATATCGAGACCATCTTACCAATTCTTTGTAATCTTTTAGGCTAATGCCACAACTTTGTAACAGAGAAAATCTCTTGTTACCCTTCTTACCTTAAAAAGGATACCCTATGGGCAAAGCCTTGCCTTCCTAGAGAAAAATTCTCTAAGCACTATCATCTTATACCAAGATAAGAAACTGTGAAAGAAGCTGACCCAGAAGAAAGTTCCTGTACGTCGCGGATCGCAGTTCCTTGTGTCTTTTTCATCCCACTCCTAGACGGGGGATACTATACCAAGCTAAGCAGAGAAAAGAGACTATACCAAGCTACACAGTAGCAGCAAAATTCAGCATATTTTTGCAAGACAAATAAATTGTTTTTTCTATACCAGGTATGTCTTGTTATGTTTGATAATTTCCTTTCACTGCTTAAGCGCTAAGCTATGTGAATATATTTCTCACAATACATGCTTGGGTGGTCATGTCTCTTTTGAGACATGATCGCCCAAGAATGTATCATGTATGGATAGAAGATTTTTCCACAGTAGGTTACCATTACTTTCTGCAGTAGACTGATTGGCAACCAAAGCTATAGAAACCCAATCTGTTCTATTTAACCCATAGCTGGAGAGAGACGAGATGGATTATAATTTTTTTTTTTTTTTTTTATAAGCGTTTCACCCCGAGCAAGGCATGTCACTGCCACTACTGTGCAGGGGGCTACGTAGAGTGGAGAAAGGCTGATTAAATATAGGAAATAACAGAGGGTGGGTGATAGGCGGGTGAGGATACCGAGAATGAGGGTTGGGTAGATGAGAGTGTTGTGAGAATAGTTGGGAGTTAGTGTGATAGGAGGTGTCTATTGACCCTACATTTAAACACCTGGAGATTGTAACTGTCGGGAAAGCAGACTTGTGGAAGGGAGTTCCACAGGCGGGAAGCGCGAGAAAAGAAGCTGTTGGAGTAGAATTTACGGTTACATCTTATTTGTTTAACTGTAAAAGGGTGGGACCTAGTTGCTAATCTAGTATCTCGTGTAAATTTGTGCTTAGGTGGCACCAGTGATCTAAGCTCATCGGAGCAGAAGCCATGAAAGTACTTGTAGAAGAGGCACAGGGAAGCTACATCACGCCGGTGTGAGAGCGGCTGCAGCCGGTCTGCCAAGTCAGTATCAACCACGTTACAGATCCTCCTTTGTATTTTGTCAAGAAGCCCAAGGAGAGCAGCAGGGGCACCCGACCAGATATGGCAGCAATATTCAATACACGGGTGGATGGTAGATTTGTATATGTGCAGAATAGTTTCGGGTGGGAAAAATTTCCGGGCCCTGCACAGGGAGCCGACTTTCATAGCAGCAGATTTGGCAATGGATTCAATATAGTCATTCCATTTAATATTATATTAATTAGTAATAATTAGTTAGAGATCAGTTTATGACTTTATCACAACAGAAAACAGATCCTTCACTTTAGGTCAAACAGAAGCTTTAATAGTTTCTTTATTTTTTTTTTTAATCGTATCACCCCAAGCAAGCTGGTAATGCCACTGATGTGCAGGGGGCTACATAAGAGTAAAAAGATTAGACAGGAGGAGAGTAAAGAGAAAGACAAACCAGTTAGAAAGGAGCAAGAGAAGGATGGGAATACAGGTGTGATGACAGTTGCAAAAGTGGAGAGAAAGAAAAAGATATACAGGGTGATGTAGAAAGAACTAGAATCAAGTGTTTAAGAGATGAGTACTGACATTGCATTTAAATTCCTGGAGGTTATAGCTGTCAGGAAAGCAAGAATATGGAAACGAGTTCCACAGGCGGGAAGTGCGAAAAAAGAAACTGCAGGAGTAGAATTGTCGTCTGCATTTGGTTGATCTAACTGTGAATGGGTGAGACCCAGTTGCCAGTCTGTTTGCACGAGTAAACACCCATTGCAGGGGCACTAGTGACTTAAGTTTGTTGGAGCAGAAGCCATGAAAGTATTTATAGAACAGACAGAGAAAAGCCACAGCCCGTTGGTCGGGAAGTGGCTGGAGTCGAGCTGCCAAGTCGGTACCTATCACATTACTGATTCTCCTTTGGAGCCTGTCAAAAACACTGAGATGAACAGCAGGGGCGCCTAACCATATATGACAGCAGTACTCCATGCACGGATGAATGGTTGATTTGTATATATGCAGGATGGATTCAGGTGGAAAAAAACATCCTAGCCTGACACAGTGACCCAACATTCCTAGCAGTGGATTTAGCTATTGACTCAATATAATGGTTCCACTTGAGATCAGATGAGAGGGTAAGGACGAGGAGGCACAGTGTATTACTCTCAGGGAGACTCGCTTGGTCCATGCTTATGGGAGGTAGGAGAGGTTGCCTGTGATGATTGACAGACAGCAGCTTGGGTCTTAGATGCATTGATATTCAGTCAGTTAAGTGCCATATTCACATATGGCACTTACATGCTTAGCAATCATGTCTCGAAAGAGACATGACTGACTGGGGAGAAGATTTTTCCCACAGAAGGTTGTCATTAATTTCTACAGTAGATTGATTGCCAACCAAGGCTACAGAACCTAATCTATTCTGCTATTTAACCCACAGCTGGCTGGATGATACGGAATAGTACCTTTCCCAAGGGTATTTGTGCATAAGTGAATGCAATAAATTCAACTCAGAATTCAAACTTACTGATTACTTGTTCCAAGACAATATTGACTACACCACAAATGCACAATATTTGAGTAGTCACTCCATTTATTTTAAATAGCATTTTGTCTAGTCGCCTGTATATTTGAGATCGTATTAAAAGAAAAACGTTCCTCCTAGCAGGATTCAAACCAGAATGCTTTGCAGTTGAAACCATTGTTAGATCCAATGTGCTTTAACCACCTCAGCTATGAAGAGTGTTGTGATTAAGCAAGGTTGTATACTGCCCTTAAGCAGATATTTTTTGTTTAGATTCCTGAGAGTTCATAACTGCTCAGTTTCATATCCAGAAGGTAAACAAGGAAATTTCTAAAGAAATAATGGAATAAAATAAACTTTGTTTGGTTTGGATACAAAACTGAACAGTTATGAACTTTTGGGGATTTTGCTATATCGCTGAAGTGGCAGAACGATACCAGATGATGTGGGCTGAAGTATCTACAGCACAATATCCGTGCTAAAGGATATTAAGTACAAACAAGACAAACACAGATAAGACAGAAGAACAATAATTAGAAAAAAAAAAATCTGGTGTAGGCGTCAAAGCTAACCTCGCAGCCGAGATTGAAAAAGACCTCCAATCCATATTGGACTGGGGTAAGAAATGGCTAGTAACTTTTAATGCTTCTAAAACGAAGCTACTCTCAATTAACCATCATCGACAATCTCACCTACCCCCCCATTAGCATGGACCAGGCTTGCCTCCCAGAGAGTAAAACACTACGCCTCCTTGGTCTCACACTTTCAGCGGACCTCAAATGGAATGACTATATCGAATCCATTGCTAAATCCGCTGCTATGAAAGTCGGTTCTCTGTGTAGGGCCCGGAAGTTTTTTCCGTCTAAATCTATCCTGCACATATATAAATCTACCATCCGCCTGTGCATTGAATACTGCTGCCATATCTGGTCAGGTGCCCCTGCTATTCTCCTCGGGCTTCTCGATAAGGTTCAGAGGAGGGTCTGTAATGTGATAGATACCGACTTGGCAGACCGCCTGCAGTCTCTCTCCCACCGGCACGATGTGGCTTCCCTGTGTCTCTTCTATAAATACATTCACGGCTTCTGCTCCGATGAACTTAGATCACTGGTGCCCCCTAAATACGAATTTGAACGAGATACTAGATTAGCAACTAGATCCCACCCTTTTACAGTGAAAACGATAAAATGCAACCGTAACTTCTACTCCAACAGTTTCTTTCCTCGCATTTCCCGACTGTGGAATTCTCTTCCACATGATTGCTTCCCCGACGGCTACAATCTCCAGGAGTTTAAATGTAAGGTCAATAGACACCTCCTAACACACTAACCTGCTCCCATTCTATCAAGCACTCTTCCCATCTGCCCGACCCTCATCCTCGCTATCCTTACTCATCTGTCACCTTCCTCCTGACATTCCCTATATCTAACCACTCCTTCTCTTTACCTTCCCCTATGTAGCCCCATGCGCAATAGTGGCAGTGGAATGCCTTGCTTGGGATGATTAAAAAAAAAAAAAGAAAAAAAAAGGAGATGTCAAGTTGTTAGAGTTGCAAAGAGCACAGTCTGATAATAATTGTCAATGACACTCCAAATTCCTTGCTGCTATTAATCTTTATTTAAATAACTGTTTTGGACCACAGACCATTCAATCTTTGAGAGTGCTGAAGGGGTGTCAGCTGCTCTACAACAGATTTAAACAAGAAAGATGTGCTAAAGAGCAGTATACAAGTTTGCATAATCATAATACTCTTTGGAGCCAAAGTGGTTAAAACACATTGAATCTGACAACAGTTTCTCCTGTCAAAAAGAATACAGATTTGAATTCAGCTGAAATTCACATTTTCCCTTAAAAAGATTCTTTGAATATGCAGACCAGTAGAAATAAAATACAATTTAAAATAAACAAAGTATCAATTCAAACAGGGTTATCTGCTAAAAATAACAACAAAAATGATAACAACATTGTAATGATATCAATTTATTCTCTATGGAATTATTAGCCTCATGGCTGAAAAATCAGCATATACAGGGTGTCTCAAAAAAAATGTACTCACACTTTAACTCTCACTAACATGCTTTTTATGCACGTGTAATTAATTAATCACAGCATGGCAGGAAAACAACTTAGTTTGGAAAAGAGGAAGTTTGTCCTGAAATGTTACTGGAAGACTGAAAACGCCATTGAAGTGCAAAGACAATTCAAAAAGGAATTTGCAAAACCACCACCAATGAGCCAGAACATTGCTTGCATCAGAGACAAATTTGAAGCAGATGGAACCGTCCAGAATGTCAACAAGAAACGTTCTGGACGACCAGACATCCACAAGCCCTGGAAAAGAAAAACAGGTGCAGGAAACACTCCTTCGATCACCACAGAAATTACTTCGACCACCTGGTTGGGAAATCCACATCACAAAATATAGCGTCTAACACATCATGAAATGTCTGGACAATAATGGTCATCAATCTGAACATTTACGAACATGATTCTTTAATTGCTTTTTTCTTCTGTATTCGAAGCTATTCCATTTCACTCTATGTTCATAAATGAAGGTTTTCTCGTCATTCAAATTGAGTACAATTTTTTGAGACCCTATATATACATATTACCATCCTCTCATGACAATTACAAGGTGCAAAATAATGTTTATTTCAGTATTTACTGTTTATAAAGAAATGTTGGTCATGTTTAACTTTCGTGTCTCTCCCAACTCAACTGGTATGTCAAAATGACGCTTATTCTCTTGAGGCCACTATTACTGTATACACTTTTGACTCCCTCAGCAATGTCTATTTACAAGATTATACAAATATATGAACCAAGTACAATGCTATATTTAGTATTTACGAGTTGATAAAGAAATAAATTTGAAAAGAAATCTTTTTTTATTAAAAGATTTATTATGAATTATAAAATTATCAAAATATGTAAAACAACTAGAATATTTATAAAAATAATTTTTTCATTCATTTAATAAATAGTATTTAACATTGTTGTCAATTCTCAAAAATAACATGTTACTCAATAAGTCCCGGGCCTGACATATAGATGTTGCCAGTAATAAAAAATCCATACGATTTTTATAAAGTACCTGCAGTGAACAAAACAAAATCTAGATTTAAAAATTCAAATGCTAAGAACCGACTAATTGATTTTGTTAGAAATAAATTTTCTTGAATTTACAAACTTTGCTTAACACACACAAAATTTCACACCTCGATGCGAAATGTTTTCCGGCTAATAGAAAACTCGGAAACATCTAAAAACAAAATAGCAAGGCCAGAACCACATCCAGGAGTAAATTCTCAAATGACCTACAAAAGAAATAAAAGACGGAGCAAAAGCTCGATTGTCACCAGAGAGTTAAGATGACAAGCGGAATTAACACGAAACTCTTGACAAACGTCAAGCAATCGCTATTATTATTTATCTTTCTCTCTCACCTCCTTGTTTTTTAACCATGCACACTGAGTGATAACTTCAAAGACAATCCTACCCAACAATAAATGCTCATACATACATACATACATACTTTCCTGCCTATGTACACATAAACTCACTCATGCAAGGACTCCTAAGAACTCTTAACTTCTTAATACTATTTCTCATTGAACATTAACTTTTACCAATTCTTTTCTATTAATGAATTTCTATTTTATACATAAAAAGGCATAATTTCATTCTTCTACACATTCCAATCTCCAACCTTCTGATGATGGCAAATAATCCTAAGTTGTGGGGAATTTAGTTATGTTTGACACAAGGCCGATTTAATAAACATTAATCGTCTCCCTGCTTCTACATTAATCGTCTCCCTGCTTCCACATACTAACCGTCAAATGGAATGTGACAAAATTTGGGCCCAATTGAATATTTGTTTACAAATTACAGTTATTGAAGTGAAGCTACTGTTGCAAATTTTCAAAACAATGGAAAAATCTGAATTTCGTGCGTTGATAAAGCATTGCTTTCAGCTGGGAAAAAATATTGTTCAAGTAAAGCAATAGCTTGATAAGTTTTATTTGAACTCTGCTTCATTGGAAACAATGGTTAAGAGGTGGTGTGCTGACTTTAAATGTGGTCATACAGACACAAATGATGCTAAATGCTCAGGTCACCCAAAATCAGCAGTTTTCCCGGAAAACACGAAATATTCACAAACTCGTCTTGGCCAATCGTAAATTGAAGTTGCGTGAATTAGCAGACGAATTGAAGATATTAGAAATGAATTCACCATTTTGCATGAACATTTGTCAATGAGAAAGCTGTGTTCAAAGTAGGTGCAGCTTTTGCTCACGGTTGATCAAAAACAATGCGGCGACGATTCAGAGTGTTGTTTGCAATTGTTCTAATACAACATGGAGTTATTGCATAAGTATGTGACAATGGATGAAACATGGATCCACCACTTCACTCCGGCATCAAATCAGCAGTCAGCTCAGTGGACAACAGCAGAAAAGTGGAGGTGATGGAATACCAATCATTGTCCTGAAGAAATGTGCCCTTAAACTCTTCTCTGTTCTTTCCGAACGCTACAACTACTGCCTCTCGCTTCCCTGCCTGCTGGAAGTCCACCTGTGATTTCTGTATTTAAGAATGCTGGAGAACCCTCAGACCCCTCTAATTATCACCCTATCAGCCTCCTATTGATTTTTGACAAAGTGTTCAAGGCTATTATCAATGCTGAAGTGGTACGACATCTCACAGCCTGCAGCCTCTTCTCCAATAAAACAGTGTGGTGTCCGCTTCACCAGGTCTACTGCTGATATGCTGACAACCATCACGGAGTGTGTGTATATATATATATATATATCTCAGGCTCTTGATAAGAACAGAGAAGCTCGAGCTGTTGCCCTAGATATCTCCAAAGCATTTGTCAGAGTCTGGCATGCTGGCCTTCTATGTAAGCTTCAGGGCTATGGTATAACTCGATGCTTGTTTGACTTAATTCCGTCATCCTTTCAAATCGCAAATTGAATAGGCATGCTTTCAGATACTATCATACAGGTGTTCATCAAGGCTCTATTCTATGTCCTACACATTTTCTGATCTTCATCAATGATCTTCCTGATGTAATCAGATCCCAAGCAGGCATCTATGCTGATGGCACCACCATTTACTTCCATCTCGTTAAAAAATCTGCCCAGACTAACAAAGCTAACCTCGCTGCTGATCTTGGAAAGGACCGCCAATCTGTGATGGACTAGGGTAAGAAATCGCTCATAAATTTTAACGCTTCCAAAACGAAGCTGCTATCCCTTAACCACTATAGAGAATTGCTTCTACTCCTCATCAGCATGGATCAGGCTGATGAGGATGATGATCAGTCGCAGTGTTTTACTTTCCCTGAAAGTAAAACCCTGCGCCACCTTGGCCTAACTCTCTCAGCAGACATCAAGTGGAATGACTACATTGAATCTATAGCTAAATCTGTTGCTAGGAAAGTTGGTTTGTGTAGAGCCAGGAAGGTTTTCTTGTCTAAATCCATCTTGCACATGTATAAATCTACCATGCGCCAATGCATTGAATACTGCTGTCATATCTGGTCGGGTGCCTCTGCTATTCAACTTGTGGTTGACAAAATCCAACAAAGAATCTGCAATGTAATTGACCACGACCTGGTAGCTCAACTTCAGTCACGTTCACACAGATGTAATGTGACTTCCCTCCATCTCCTCTACAAATACTTTCATGGCTTCTGCTTTACTGAGCTTAGCTCCCTGGTGTCCCCTCTGCATGAATTTAACTCAACTACTCGACTATCGACTAGGTCCCACCCATTTACAGTGAAACCAAATGTAACCGCAACATCTACTCTAACATCTACTCTGACTACCCGTGGATCCCTTCCGTATACTTGCGTCCATGACAATCTCCAAGATATTAAATGCAATGTCAATTGCTATCTATTATCTCTTTGACTCACATCTTTTTCCTGACAACCACTGTATCAAGTTCTTCTCCTTTTCCACTCTACTCTCATGCAGCTCTCTTCACATCAGCGTTCTCATCCTTCTTTTACCCATTCTCTTACACCCCTTGTAACTTGTTCCTCTTTCTCACCACTCACCTCTTATGTAAACCCCTGCGCACCAGTGGCAGTACTGCCTTGCTTGGGGTGAAATAATATATATATATCGAATAAAGGAATAGGGTTGTTCCAACGAGAGTAATTAGTATAAAATAGAAAGTGTGAGAAGCTGTGAACATTTTCTTTAAAATATATATTTATTGTTTTGGTATTCATACAAGTTATGGAGTATTAATTTGTTATGATTTGCGCTACATGTGTTTCGAGTCTAAAATTGACTCTCTTCAGGCGAACAAATTCGTTGTTTTACGTTTGGGTTTAAACAACGAAACCTTTCAGTATCTTCAGGCAAACTACAATTGTAAATCATCTGAAGATACCAAAAGGTTGAAACCTAGGTTGCAGAAATAACTAATTTCCAAGTTAAAAATATTCATAAGATCTACACTATAAATGTGTTGAGCAATTTTTTGCCTGAAGATACTGAAAGGTTGAAACCTAGGTTGTGGAAATAACTCATTTCCAAATTATATACATTTACAAAATTTTACAAACTGTATTAAATCTGACATTTTTAATTTATTTGTTCAAACATTATTTTTTAATGGACACTCATATTTGAGTAGATGCTCTGTGTTCTTGTTTTTTTTTAATAATTAAACAGTATATTTATTGATATCTACTGTCCTGAATAGTCAAGAAATCTTGTTAGGAAAATATTTATCATGCCAGATGGCACACATTTTCCTAACATGATTCCTGAATTATTCAGACTAGTAGATGTAAATAAATGTACTAATATAATGTAATAATAAAAAAAAACATCTCCTCGAATATGAGTATCCATTAAAAAATAAAGTTTAACCCTTTGTTGTGTATTGGTTACAATTATAGCCAATATGCAACATAGGGTTAATTAAATAAATTATATATATATATTATTAATTATTACTTTAGAACATGTACAAATTACAAACTACTACAAAATTGTACATCTTGTTTTGACATTGAAAGAACAATCAGGTAGTTAATAATGATATAATGATGGTAATAAATGCTTAATAGAAAAAAGATTTTTTTAATATATATATATATATATATATATTTTTTATTTTATATATATATATATTTTTTATAAAACTATTTTTTAAAATATATGTATATATATATATATATATATATATATATATATATATATAAAGGGTTAAATAAATAAATTATATATATATTATTAATTATTACTTTAGTACATGTACAAATTACAAACTACTACAAAATAGTAAATTTTGTTTCGACATTGAAAGAACAATATCTCATCAAGTAGTTAATGATGGTAATAAACGTTTTATAAAAAAATATTGTATATATATATATATATATATATCTATATACATACACATCTTAGAAGTTATACAGACAAATGGTAACAATCCACTGTTTGTAGTGATTTACTTTTTGAAGAGTGCTCGATACTTACCAGAGCAATCTTCATAGCAATATTCTTATTGTAAGTGTTTTTAATAAAAAACATTAGTTTACTGCAACACAAGAGCCGTTGTGTTTTGGTACTAATTTATTAGTACCTTGTCAGGCAGTAAAATATATTTTCTGCTAAGAATCAGGATATATAGAAGCTTAAAAACAAAGCAATTGTTACTATATCCAGTCAATTAAGGTGGGGTGTCGTGGAATTCAGTGGGTTGGTCTTGATACCCAATACAAAGCAAGGTCATGATGGGTAGGGGGTATGAGATTATTAGGGTAGAGGGGTAGAGAATTAAGATGGCACGGAAAGCCTGACTCTTTGATGTCAGTTATGAAACATATGGACTTATACATTTGTATCCTAGCATGTCTGCAATAGTGTCGAATGTGTCTTGAAACTTTTACTGGATTTTTTTTTTTTTTTGTTGCTGTCACTTAGAGTGGAATTTTTATAAGAATAGAAAAGGGTTAAAATATAATGTACGTCAAACATGTTTGGCTTGGTTGAGTTTTATGGCAGATCAGCCTTGGAAGGTTATCCAAATGCCAGCAACACTTTACTGGTTAGAAAGCAAGCCCAATGAACATCTATAGACTTTGATTATCCTTCAAAAATGTATTATGGCAATAATTATTTTTTTTCTTCAAAAATATATATCTTTCGATAAAGACTATTTTTATACTTTCATAGTGGTTTGACTCCAGTTTGGGGGTTAACTATTTGCCCATACCTGGGACCCTATTAGGTGCTACCACTCAGGGTCAGGATGGATCCGAGAACAACAGCAAGTGGTTTCATGCTCCTCACAACCTCCCAATCAGAGGTTTTGCTGCCAGATGCAGCTTACTGTCATACCAGGACCTCAAACATATGTCGCTGAGTAGGTATCAGTTAACCAAAACAAAATAAAAAAAACATAATAGAATTTTAAGCCAATGTAACAACTTAAGTAATCAACAACAGCCTAAAAATAATTTATGATAACAATACCAACACGTGCAACTGTTGAAAACCGATTAAGTGTCCATTACAAAAGAAATGTCTAACTGAATCTATAGTGTACCTATGCACTATTTCTACTACAGAAAATCCTACAGTAAAAAAATTTTTTTATATTGGTTGTACCAGGAATCCATTTAAAACCTGCTATTATCAGCAAATCTTATCTTTTAATAACTAGGTGTACTGCAAAAGCACATCACTTTCCATATATTATTTTCAATTAAATGAAATCAATAAACACCTGCCATAAAATGGAAAATATTTTAAAAAAATAAATAAATAAAATAAACCGGAATTTGTAAATCTTTACATGAGCCATGTTTTCTATGTTTACTGGAAAAATTTAAAATGCTTAAATTCCAGAAATTGAACCTGTTAAACAAATCCAATAAAGTAATTTCCATTTGCCATCATCAACTAATATATACCATAAAGTATAGTTATTTGCTGCTATAATATAATTAGATCCCATAATGCATAATTCACCTTCTGACATAAATATACTGACTGTCCCATTTTCTGATAATTTGTTTTGGTTAACTGATATATCACCTACTAGCTCAACTACATAAAAATATTACTAATATATATATATATATATAACCAAGTATAGGGTAGGTATGGATAGAATAAAATTCTGTATCCAAAGAAACACTATTCTTTAGAATGTGCTCAATACAAAGTAGAGCAAATTATAATTTGTTAGAATTTATAACAAATATGATATAATATCACAGCAAAAGTAGCCATTTTGTTTCAACACTATCCGTGTCTTATCAAGTGAAGAATTCTATTTCAAGTTGGAGAGTTTTGAAAGGCTATATATATATATATATATATATATATATATATATATATATATAGGAAAGAATATTAATGAAAAGTTTTGAATTTAAAAATAAAAATTTAAAAAATGATTACAGGAACCTCCAATCAAACAAAACATTCAAAGACATTTTCGATAAACCACCCATAAATGCAAAGAAACAAACACCCAACCTATCAACTATCCTCACTTCTAACAAATATTTAAATAATACAAACCTATCAGGGAATTTAAAATGTGGGAAGCCTCGCTGTTTAATTTGTAAACATTTAATAACAGACAAAACATTCTCTGTACCCAGCACCAAAATAAAATTACACCCACCAAACCTTACTTGTGACAGCAAAAACATCATATACTTTCTCTTCTGCTTAATTTGCCCCAACAGTGGATATATCGGCGAATCCAGTAATAGCTTTAGATTTTGCTTCAATAATCACAAACTAAATATACAACAAAAAAATGTATACTCCCCAATTGCAGCCCATTTTAATCAACCTGATCATACTTTAGAAAATTGCAAATGTTTACTAATAGACTCCAATTTTAGTTCTACATACACATGCAGAAAGAAAGAAAAATACTGGATTTTAAAATTAAATACACACAAGCTAAGGTTAAATAAGGACTTAGGTATGTTGAATCTTTACAAATATTTCAATAGCTAAAAAAAATTTTTTTTTTTTTTTCCTCAGATATTCCAAGAAATTTTTATCTAAAAAAAAAACAGACTTTCTCTACAGACGTGCCGCATGTTGTGAACAAACACACCACGTGATGTAAACAAAAAAAATATTCGGACATTATCGTGAAATACGTTTCTAATTCAAATTTAAAAATCACTCGTTTCTGATGAAGGACCGAGGGCGGTCTGAAATATAAAATACAATAATAAAAATAAACAAATACTGTCCAAAAAAAGTACATTTTTAAATTCAAAACTTTTTATTAATATTCTTTCTTATACATATTAAGACAGTATACGTGGATCATCACTATGTTATATATATATATATATATATATTTTATATTTTATTTTTATATATAAATCTTTTAGCAGATGTTTGGTTGACCAATATTCATATCTATGCAGGTCATTCATAGATGTAACTATGATAAAATTTACTTACATCTGATGTAGCATAATTTGATAAAATGGCAGCCCCCAATTTTCCTTGGTGTTTGTAGTCATTGTCAACACTGCAGAAGAAAGAAAAAAACAACTTTAAAAATAAATAAATACTTGAACCAATCCTGGTACAAGAAATCCACCATAAAATGATTAGAGCAGTTTTAAAGCATGCAAAAGAAATCCAGACCCCATACAACCTTAAGAATCATTTTTGTAAGTCAAAGAAAGCTTTGTTTGTGCAATGATTAACAAGTTAGCTAAGCAGATTAGTGCTACTAATCTGTACTGAGTTTTAATGGTAGTAGATGGCTTTGTCTATTGCCCATTTTAAACACCTACTCTGTCTTTTGAACAGGAATACAGGTTCGTCCCCTGTTTCTGTTTAGGATTGGATTTCCAGTTCCTTCTAAAGTCTACTTCCACACTACACTTCTAACATATCTGAATGGACTCAGAAATATCACTGACTAAATAAATCTTGAACTTTTCAAATTTAGAGTTAGCCATTATCTTTCTTGCACAGTTCTAAGAACTTCACTTCTTGCCCTTTCTATTATAACATACAGTAAATCTACCTTGAGTGGCTCTTGGGCCTTTTATTGAGTGAGTATTAGTATTAAAAAAAAATTATGAGTGCTGATTACAGTAGTCTTGTGCCAAACTCAGCTAAGTAAATATCTATATTAGATGCCTATTTTTTTTTTTATCAATTGCTATCACCTCATGCAAGGCAGTAAAGCCCCTCAGACTCAAAGTTACAAGGTGTGAAAGAATTAGGAAAAGAAACATTAATAATGAACAGGAAAAGAATAAGAGGATCATAGATTGTGATTGATTTAAATTTTTGTAGATTAAAGTTGGCTGGAAAGCATGGAGCTGGAAGGAAGTTCCACAAGTGAGAAGTGTGAGAAAAGAAACTGTCAGCACAGAATTTATGGTTACACCTAGTCAGCTGAACTATGCTTCAATTAATAATGTCTAGGTACCATAGTGAAGAGTTCATCTGAACGATTGCCATGAAAGTATTTGTAGAAAAGACACAGACAGGCATCCTGACAGTAGTGATAAAGTGACTGAAGCCAAGCTGCAAGATCAAGACCAATAATATTGCAGATTATTCTTTAGATTTTATCTAAAAGCTCAAGGTAAATAGCGGAGACACTGAACTATATGGTATCATTTTTAAAAAGCATGCCCCACAAACCAATTCACTAAGTTTACTCCTCTTGTATTCTAAAGCTGTTTTGTACCAGCTTAAATAAAGCTTATTTAATATTTGGCTGATTTGGGGGTGTGTAGCAGCATATCAGTCTCTATGGGTTATTTAATGCCAAAATCTAACTATTTGTACACAAATTTGTTTTTCTTTTTTGTTTTTTTTATAATAATACTTTACTGATACAAGTCTTACTGGTTGACCCATAGCTGGAAGAGAAGAGGTGGATTAATACCTTTCCCCCAGGGGTATTTGCACATAAATGAATATAACAAACCCAACTGGAATTGGAACATTGTTCTCTGATAAAAAATTCCAAGCCTTTATTTATTTTCACCACCCACACATCCAAGCTTACAGCACCTGATATTTGCAATCAGTCAACTCATGCCCATGCTCGATGTTGCTTAACTTCAGCCATCATACACTTGATGTAACCATTAGCCTTATATTTGTGTGTATCAAAAGTATTTTTGTTTTATAATCAGTGTTATGCATTGGAAGCGTCAAAAAACTCTATGAATAGGGTCTTTAAAAGTGCTCAGATTGTTTTAAAACAATTTAGAAAAGAGAGAAAAAAAAGAATCAAATCATCTAATAACTAATGTCTTTCTATACCAGGACTTTATTTAAAGGGACAGGTTCCCACCCTTAAAATGCTTAAATCAATTTTAGGCAGTACAGCCAGGTATCATTTCATTTCACTTCTTGAATTCTTTGAACAGCTTCAATGAATGCTGGCATTTTTACGATCTTTACACTTCTATTCGGTCAGTCAGTTAAGTGCCAAATGTGATACACACTTGGGCGATCATGTCTCGAAAGTGACATGACTGACTGGGCAGAAGATTATCCATGCAGTAGGTTGCCATTACTTTCTGTGGTAGACTGGCTGCCAGCCAAGGCTATAGAACCCAATCTGTCCTGCCATTTAACTCATACCTGGAGGGAGAAGAGATAGATTATATTACTGTTATGGTGAAACACACCTATTCTATAGCGAATAGACTTTCCCACCTAATTTAAGTAAGACGAATAAGAGGAATGAGGGTCAGTCGATGCTGGACGATAATAGTCAAGAGTTAGTTGAATACAAAAGTAGTCAGCAACTTGGTAAAATTACACTGCGTAATACATATTATATCATGTTCCTAACGTTTTGTACGTTGAACCTATTATGACCGACTTTAGCACAAATACTAGCCTCTATGGTGAAAATAACTCCACAACAATTACATTATTATATTAAGTATAATTAGTGGGGATCAGTTTATTACTTCATAACAATAGAAAACTGATCCCTCACTTTATGCCCAGTAAAATTTTTAATTGTGTTTCTTACTATTATATTCAGTCAGTCAGTTAAATGCCATACGTGATACACGCTTTGGGCGATCATGTCTTGAAAAAGACATGACTGACTGGGCAGAAGATTATCTTGAAGTAGGTTGCCATTGCTTTCTGCGGTAGACTGGTTGCCAGCCAAGGCTATAGAACTAATCTGTCCGGTTATTTAACCCATAACTACAGGGATGAAATGGATTAATACCTTTCCCAAGGGTATTTGTGCGTAAGTGAATTCAGGGAAATCAACTGGAATTCAAACTTGGCTCCCTGATTTTTCATTCTGTGCCGATATCCACTGCACCATAACGTATATCCTATGACTTCTGTTCAACATAACATAAAAAAAATGGCAGACCAAATAATAATAATAATAAAATAATAATAGAGTAAACATGTTTAGAAAAATGAGAAGGCCTTCACTGGCATTAGACTTTAGAAGGCCTTCACTGATATTCGACTTGAGAATGTACATCTGTCATTCAATTACCTTGAATGACAGAAGTACTTGACAGATACATCCAGCTGTAGTTAAGGTCAACAAAAGTGTCAACCGGCTTGAAAGGTGATGGGCCTCGCCGGACATGATTGAAAGATACAACCAGCAGTGGATTAAATCAACAAAGTGACAACCCAAAAAAGTAAAAATGCCTGGGTGATGAAACATCGCCAGATAACACAACACCTAGCTGAGTCCAGCCAACTTTCCTGACCTCCAGTTGATTGTGTCCATGTTGTGTTGTTAATCTCGGACTGGCCAAAGCAGGATCACTTGTAATCACTTGACAAGATGAGACACCCAAAGGAACGACATATAATGAAAGACCAGATTTAAGACTGCCACGTCACGGTGTAGGTTTATATATCTCAAATAGATACAAAATCATAAGCGAGTCAAAGCTAAGTAACGCAAAAAAAATCAGTTGGCTGGTATTTCAGTAGCACGTTAATATTCATGGTCTATTTTCTCCACGGGATGATGATTTGTTCAATTTGCAGCTCGCCGAATTTGGACAAACCATCTCTTGCAATATCTCTGGTGGCAGGCTATTTCAGCCTGACCGAATCAGAGATATTGAATCCAATTTTTGACCTAGGATCAAAAATCATCAAAACCCAATGACAACATTTCAACTAACTTTGATAAATTCGCTTACTTCTCCTGACAAAAGCAATTTTGCACTCATTGCATTTTTAAATCTGTATTTTCCACTTTTTATCACTTCGGCTACTTTTCCTGACAAAAATAACTGTATTTTCCAATTTTTTAGAAAAATCTCTTAAAATTAACACCACCATCTGGAAATAGGGTTACAGCCATGTAGGTCATGTGGGAATTTTAAAACTATATAAAGTCTAGAATTATAGCTGAAGAAAAAAACAACTCCTGCTGACTTTTGACTCCCAACAGCTCCTTCTTGTACACAAACTCTCTTTGATTCCTCTACTGCTCCACACAAGTGTCACCATTGAAGAATAAAAGATATTTTTATATATACATGTTTCTCATTGTTTTCCAGTCATAGGATATAACAAGAAGGCCTTCACTGGCATTAGACTTGAAAAGGCCTTCACTGGCATTAGACTTGAGAAGGCCTTCACTGGCATTAGACTTGAGAAGGCCTTCACTGGCATTAGACTTGAGAAGGCCTTCACTGGCATTAGACTTGAGAAGGCCTTCACTGGCATTAGACTTGAGAAGGCCTTCACTGGCATTAGACTTGAGAAGGCCTTCACTGGCATTAGACTTGAGAAGGCCTTCACTGGCATTAGACTTGAGAAGGCCTTCACTGGCATTAGACTTGAGAAGGCCTTCACTGGCATTAGACTTGAGAAGGCCTTCACTGGCATTAGACTTGAGAAGGCCTTCACTGGCATTAGACTTGAGAAGGCCTTCACTGGCATTAGACTTGAGAAGGCCTTCACTGGCATTAGACTTGAGAAGGCCTTCACTAGTATGAAATAAGCTTTGGATTAAAGATCTAAAAATCAAAAATAATTTTGATAAATTAAGGTTAGGTCTAGTTTAGGTCTGCTACTGGTAACATGTAACCCAGTACAACCTGTCATATGGATTAATGGCTGGCAACTAAACCAAAACCCCCATTAGCTTTCCTGCTGGTGAGGAGGGTGTCTCATGTCACCCCCACAGGACAAAATCAGGACCTGTCAAAGAACAGATGAGCTTATCAATGCCAACATTTTATATATATATATATATATATATATGTAGTACTGGGCAAAAGTATAAGGACAAGAACTATTTTATCTTTTATGAGGCATATTGACAGAAAATAAATAAAGTAATTTTATTTGATTTACTCAACAAATGCTTTACCAAGAAAAACACACTTGTTACAAAATGAATTTAATATTTAGTATAATAGCTTTTTGCTTTGATAACAGCCTTCATTCTGTCAGGCGTTGACATCACAAGCTTCTTCAATGTATCTAAGCAAGCAGCTTGTATTTGTTCCCAAAGTGTGTCTTGCAAAGTAACATTAGATTTATCAATTCGAGAGGGGGGAATAAGAAAAAAGTCAGTCAGATCCAAGGATAATAGAATAATGAGTAGTTTCAAAATAACTTGTTTAATAGAAAATAGGAAAAATGAAATATAACTTCTTTTTAATACATTTCTTTTACACCTAGTTTTAAATAATCAATATTTATTAGAAATTTAATTGGCTTTTCAACCTGTATTTGAATTTCAGTGAGGTTTTTAGGAAAATCAACCCTGTCCTAATTCTTTTGCACACAACTAGTAGTGTGCATAAGTGTTAGAACAGGGGTGATTTTAAACTTTATTCTGATACCTCATAAAAGATAAAATAGTTCTTGTCCTAATACTTCACAGTACTATATATATATATATATATATTCGTCATCCATATACAAGCATGTTTTGTTCTATCACAGTTTATCAGTGTGGTTAGACATCCACTATATATATATATATATATATATATATATATTTGCTCTGTAATATTTTATTACATGGAGCTCTCTTCCTGTATCATTTTTTAATATTAAAATAAAATTTTTAATATTAATTAGGATTGGGTTTTTGGAATTTACCTTCCTGCTTTTTTCCCTTGGATTGAAGTATCTGAATTAAAAAAAAAATATATATATATATATATATAGCCAACAGGTTGGGATCTCAAGCCCTGAATAGCAACCTTCCTATAGATGGTCTGTCTGCAAAAACACTGTGGATGCTTGGACTACCTTCAGTGTCTGAGTTAAGTCTCAGGAAAAGCCTCAGGCCTTTTAAAACGCTGCCTCTATCATTATAACAAGTCCTTTGTCAAGCAAGACTCACCTTGGTTTGCATAAAATTAATCCCAGGAAAGGCTTGTGAAGGTGGTTCAAGTAAGAAAACTCGTTATGCATTTCATCTCTAGTAATCCCTCAGACGAATAGCAATAATGGTCTATGTATGCATGTACATGTTAATATTCTATTTGTGTCACTATGGGGTAGTCTCAGATACTGTATAGAAAATCTGGTCCTCACTGGGTGATCCATACTTAAGATAGACTCAGCCGACCTTCATAAATATTTTTAATTCATAGAAAGACTGTGTAAAGTATAACAACAAAATATGATTAACTGTTTTTTCAAAATTTAACTAAACTGAAAATGTTTTCTTTGGATTTTATGCATTTAAAGCTAAATGAAAATGTTTCTTAAGTTATATACTAATACTGCCCAATGCATGTCACATGGCCTTCTCAAGTTGAATGCTAATGAAAGCATTTTTAATGTTTTAGAGGTGGCATTTCTTGAGAAAGGAATTCACTTATAAAATAACACTCAATTTCTAAAATCAGTAGCATCAGGTTCTATTGGAGATTGGATTATGAAAAATTTTTTTTTTTTTTTTATTTCCTCAGACAATTCACTTCTGGCCTTTTCTATTATGGCCATCATTAAATTATACTAACATTTGTCTGGTGGGTGTAATATGCTATGAGCTTCGTTTAAAAAATACATACATTTTTTGTAAACATTTTATCTCAATACATTAAGGGAGTTTTCATTTCGGAAGTAATTTTTATCTCAACATTGCTCTTACACATATACATACAGGGTGAGATGAGTAAATTGTTGCCAATTTATATTTTTAATCTCAAACATGTGCATTGTTTTTGATTTTGTCAACTACACAGTATAGTAGGGTCAGTTGGGCAACATCTGTTAAAAAAAGAGGACCATGATGCAATTCACTACACTAGAAATCTGGAAATGACATGTTGTTCTGCTTGGCAATTACACCGGAAGCTCCAATAGAAACATTTCAGATTGTTTTGGTGTCAATCTGAGGATGGTGCAGAGGATTCAGAAAGAGTTTGACGAGTCTGATGGTGATTACGAAGGTGTTTGGCGTGATCACTAGTGATGATGTAATGCCTCTAATTCCTTTTCCCAAAGGGCATCAGACTCAACACTAAGGCTTACATAAAGTTCCTTGAGCAGATAGTGCTGCTCTGGGTTAAAAGGGTGGTTGCTGGAAGATCCTATGTCTGGCTTGAGGTCTCTGCACCATGCCACACAAGAAGGAGAACTTAGTCATGTCTGTCAGACAATTTCTGCAACCATATCAACCCTTACATCTGGCCACCTAACTCCTCAGGCAATAACCCTCTTTAAAATTATGTGTGGGGCACAGCTGAGCAAGAGACCAACAAAACTCCTTGTAACACCAAAGTTGAACTGAAGGAAAAGATCATTGCAGTATTTACCAACTTAAACAAGGAGACTGTCCAGAAGAGATGCAGGAGATTCCAAAGTTGTCTAGAGGCGTGGTTAAAGTCAGTGGCCACTTTATTGAATAAATTTACTCTTTAATATTTCAAGATATATTTTTGTGTAATTTTGGTAAATTTATCTGTTAAAATGAGAGGTCAGTGTTATTTTCATTTTTGTGTCATTTAGTCAATTTGTCCATCACAACCTGTATGTATTTTATTCCTTTAAACATTATCATCAGTGAATACTCATATTCAAGTAGACGTTTATATATTAAACAGTATATTTATTTTAAGCTACCAGCTTGAATGTTTCAGAGGTTTTATTCAAGAAAAATTTATACTCTTCCACAAAAATTGAACCTGTTTCTCAGGATAGAGGGAGTCACTGTTAAGTCCAGTGTGCCTTAACACATGTCCATTCAAAAAATAAAAATAAAAAAAATAAAAAGTCTCGTTGTTTAGGTAATTGTGCAGATATGAAAAACTACAAGAAATCTATAACAAGAAAAAGATCTGCCTGAAGGCATGAAATTGACTTCACCTGTGTGTCTCTCCATGCAAAGCAGGCAGAAATATAAACACCCAAACCTGTATGACAGGTTCCCTTTCCCCACTATGGATGTCTTTGCTGCTCTCGCATTGAACTTTACAGTCAACTTTTAGTCATTGTTTGAGCCCAATAGGCCACCACTAATTATTGCAGTTAATCTCTTATTGTACTTAAATAGATCTACGGTAAGAACTCATATATGGAAGGAGAAAGAGGATCATCACCCCCTACGGGATGAAGTTTAAATAACTGACAGAGAACACCACTGGAAACTACATAAGCTTAAGGAATAAGTGCATATGTTAGGTCACAAAAACCTTAAAAACCAGCCAATAAACACAATATGGGAACCAGTAATACGCAGTGCTAGAGAAAAATCATTAGCATCAAAAATTGCAATACGAGCTCTACTAAAAAATGGTTATTGGAAAAATTAGGTTTATAAGTCCCAGAAATTTATACACTGATGTCCTCAAAGACACATGGCTTAGTGGATATAGGTGTTGATTAGTCCAAGCGACTTGACCCAAAGAGCTCAATAACCAGGCTACAACAGTGGCGAACAAAATAACTTAGAGAGTTCAGTTAAAGGGAGATAACTATATAGCTACCAAAAGCGGCATCACACATGGAATAAAAATGATATACACCCGTGATCAAAATAAAGAATTCATTTCAAATTTCCAAACACCCGAAGAAGGCCAAAACGTCGTAAACATGGCACAACAGTCCGAATAATGAAAATACTAACTAATCTCAGAAGTATAGACAAATAAGAACTCATTGTTTATCTGTCACATAGATTTTGTTATTATCTATTGTTATTATCTTAATATTATTAGTTATTACTGCTAATTTTGTGATGTGCCAAATTTAAAGCATGTGACTTGTTAGAATAACACTCATTATTATACAAGAACAGACACCCCAAGAAAGGCAGGAGTAGAAACAGTGGAAATAATTTTATGAAGAAAAGAAGAAGGAAGACACGATTGAAATGCCTCAAATTCGTATTTATTTCCGAGATGAGTAATTTTCAATAACCTTGGAATTATTTCGAACTTTTGTTCTCGTCTTGGTTGATATAGGTGCTATAATAGACTATTATATCCACTACGCCACCGTCCCTTTAGTGGTGTATTTTTGGAGCCTTTTATATTCAGTGTCAGATTGATTTCGACAACGAGATTATGTTAGTGGGTTTGTGCCATATGTCATAATTTGTATTTATTTCCGAGATGAGTAATTTTCAATAATCTTGGAATTATTTCGAACTTTTGTTCTCATCTTGGTTGATATAGGTGTTATAATCGACACAGCGTTTCGATCAAGTACCCTCTGGTCATTATCAGGTGTTTATTGATTGGCTGATGTGGATTATCTCGTTGATTATTGCAAAATATCCTATGAAATCAATTATTACTCTTTCATGTTGGAATTTGGTACTCTTACTCCAACATGAAAAGAACAATAATTAATTTAACTGGATATTTCACAATAATCAACGAGATATTCCACATCAGCCAATCTATGGTTGCCTCAAATTCATTCTCCATTTTTTGTTGTTTCAATCACAACATTTTGGCAGTTTTGCTCTTTAGCCAAACCAAATGATAGATTAAGTTTGATAAAATGCTTAACGTCACAAGATAAATACATTAACCAGAATAATAGCACAAAAAAAGATGAAAGGTCAAAAATATCTTGTGTTTGCTATGTTTTTATTAAAAGAATAAACTCCGATGTGCACTTTTTTGTGGCTAAATCCTGAATAACAAATAAAATCCAAATCAAAAGAACACTTTTGACTTTCATCACAGTATGGCTGATGCTAACCTCCAAGAGAGTTACTCGTTGTGCCTTCTCAGGTTGGTGTCCTCAGCTGACATGAAGTGAAAAAATTATATTGAATCAATTGCTAAGTCAGCTGTTACAAGGGTTTGTTTGCTTTTTTGTGATAAAAAATTTTTCTTGCCAGAATCTATCTATCTATCTATATATATATATATATATATATATATATATATATATATGAGTTCATAAAGAAAACTCAACACGTTCATTCCGGCAGAAATTTTATGCCAGATGGAGAAAATATTGTAAAAGAGTCTGATGATATGAGCTAATTGAGCTCATTGAAATGAACGATAGTTTATAACTAATATGATGTGTTGAATTTTCCTTTATAAACTTCATATCGCTCTGGTTAACACCCATCGAGCTCGCTATATGGATTTACCTATTAATAATTTATATTAAGGAAATCTTGTTGGATTATCCTCATCGTTTACGGAATGACTACTATATATATATATATAAATATATATAAAAGGTAATCTGTGAGTCTGTGTGTGACTGTAATCTATGCATACCTACATTTTTTAAGCTACGCCATTCAAACTTTCTAGGGACACATATCTACAGGGAAGCCAAGTCAACATATACTTTTTGAGTTTAAGTTCAGCAATTTTCCCTTTCGCACTTATTGGCCAATGGAGCCGATTGTTTACATTTGCTCTGTAAAACATCTAAGATCTAAGATGATTGCTAGATTACATCACAGAAATCAAATCACACATGTCAAACGCAACTAAAAAAAAATAAAAATAATTCATTCGGTCAACAAAAAAAAATGTGAATATTTTTTCCCATAATTTTGAAACAAAAGAAATATTTAAAAAAAAAAAAGTGTTTTTTTCAAACAAAAACAAAATATTTTAAAAAAGTGCCAATGGTTAATTTAATCATTTAAGTCTTTTTTTTTTCAGATTTAATATTTCATACTTCAGAAAATAAAATTTTTTTTAAAAAAAAAAAAAAAAAGCTTTTTTTTTTGCTAAATATTTCATGTAAGAAATCAACTGTCTGTAATTTGTGTGGCATTAATGTAACTTTTTCCTCTAAAATTAAATGTCTACATTTTTAAATATTCTTCGAAAATTTCTGAAATTTATTTAGTCAACAAAAAAATGTAAATATTTTACCCTGTAATTGTAAAACAAAAACAAAAGCAATGTTGTTTACAATGTCACACAAAACAACTCATGTTTCAATTTTTAAAACAACAATTTCTTATATAATTATTTTTTTCTATAACTGAGTTTTAAAGTGAGGCCGCAAGTACAAGCGCTCAGAAATTGCAACACACTGCATTAATCATCTAATTAAAAAATGTTTCGAGTTGCATGGGCAATGCTGGTCTATGATGCCAGTCTTATATATTTACCATTCATTCATGCTTTGAATATTGCTGCCATGTACAGTGTGGTGGTTCTATTTAAAGATTCTTAATAAAATTCAAAGAATCTGCAATGTCATTGGTCATAACCTGGCATCTCAGCTTCAGTCACTTACCCCACCACCGTAACATAGCTTCCCTGTGCCTTTTCTATAAATACTTTTGTGGCAATTGTTCTGATGATCTTTTTTTATGGTAGCGAGATTTTACAAATTTAAGCAGTGTACTAGATCGGCAGCAAGGTCTCAGCAGTAGAAACATCTAAATATAAATGGAAATTCTATTTTTTCTCTTGCATTTCTTACTTGTGGAAGTCTTTTAGCTTCTTTAAATTTAAATGCAATGTCAACAATTACCCTCCACCCTACGCGTCTTCTTAATTCTAGTTCTTTTATTGTTCTCTTTACCTTATGGTTTTCTTATTCTAATATTCTCTCACACTCAGTAACCCCTTTGCATTTTAGTGGCTTTATTGCCTTGCTTGGAGTTAAAAAAAAAAAAAGCTCTTGTTAAAATTTAGCTTAGAGTCAGTGCCATTCAATATTATGAAGGGATTCTTTTTACCTCCATTATCTCATCCAATTCATTGATGAATCCAGATAATAAGAAACAGTGGAACTGAAGAGTGCTACAAACTCAATAGTAATTTATAAGTCACTAGAGATGAACAAATGCTTCAGTAAGTAGATACTATTTTTTATATATATATATATAAGTCACTATAGATGAACAAATGCTTCAGTAAGTAGATACTATTTTTTATATATATATAAGTCACTATAGATGAACAAATGCTTCAGTAAGTAGATACTATTTTTTTTATATATATATAAGTCACTATAGATGAACAAATGCTTCAGTAAGTAGATACTATTTTTTTTATATATATATAAGTCACTATAGATGAACAAATGCTTCAGTAAGTAGATACTATTTTTTTTATATATATATAAGTCACTATAGATGAACAAATGCTTCAGTAAGTAGATACTATTTTTTTTATATATATATAAGTCACTATAGATGAACAAATGCTTCAGTAAGTAGATACTATTTTTTTTATATATATATATATAAGTCACTAGAGATGAACAAATGCTTCAGTAAGTAGATACTATTTTTTTTATATATATATAAGTCACTATAGATGAACAAATGCTTCAGTAAGTAGATACTATTTTTTTTATATATATGTCACTATAGATGAACAAATGCTTCAGTAAGTAGATACTATTTTTTATATATATATAAGTCACTATAGATGAACAAATGCTTCAGTAAGTAGATACTATTTTTTATATATATATAAGTCACTATAGATGAACAAATGCTTCAGTAAGTAGATACTATTTTTTTTATATATATATAAGTCACTATAGATGAACAAATGCTTCAGTAAGTAGATACTATTTTTTTTATATATATATAAGTCACTATAGATGAACAAATGCTTCAGTAAGTAGATACTCTTTTTTTTTTCTTTTTTTTTTTAATTTTTAACCAAACTTCTACAACCAATACTTACTATTTGTAAGTTTGTACAACGCAGGCCATCGTCAAATCTGGAGCATTTCCCGAAGTTCCAGTGTTCAAATTTTCTGAGGGGAGAAAAAAAAATGAGAAAAAATTAAACTGAGAAACAGACACTTATGGGAATGCAAATATTCAAATTCAGTGCATAATTAAATGAAATTGACTGAACAATTTTCTGGCATTTCAGATGAAAGCAGGGTAAAAGATGTGCATATATATTTAGGGCATTTAGGCATCAAATCCCTCTTTTATGCAAGTTTCATTAAAATTGTCAAAGTGCTATGGGTAAGTTTTTTTTATATAATTTTTCATGTGATCTTATAATTCTTTTCAGAACATAAATCTAAATCTAAACTTATTTATAAATACAACTTTGTGTGTGTGTGTATGTGTCTGTCCGTTACCTATAGACGGCTGAACCAATTTTCTTGAAAATTTACACAGTTGTACTGTAAGCGTCTGCAAGTGTTCTTAGCTAGGTTTTGTGTCAAGGTACCCGCCGCCGCCGATAAATATTGAAAATTGATAATCGAAAAAAATCGGGTAATAGAATGAGAGGTCCGATTTTAATCAAATTTGATACACTCATAGACAAAGACATAAGAAACGATATTCAGAAGTTTCAAGGTTGCAGTTCTTACAATAGTGCAGAAAATCAATAATATATATATATAAAAGCTTTCATTACACCTGAGCAACACCAGGCTATACTGCTAGTTATATATATATATATATATATATATATATATGTGTGTGTGTGTGTTCTGAAAAGAAAAGAATTATAACATGAAATGAAAAATTACATAAAAGAAAAAAAAATTTAACCATACCACTTTGTCATCTTTAAACAAAAATCTGCATAAAGGAAGGATTCACACACACACTGGATAAATTGCCACCATTTTATATTTTTAATTTTGTGCATGTGTGTTTTCTGAGTGCACTGTATAGTAGGGTCAGTTGAGCACCATCTGTGAGAAAAAGAGCATCATGACAATTCACCCTGCCAGAAATTTGTAAATGACATGCTGTACTACTTGGCATTTGTGCCAGAAACTAATACGAACATTTCAAAGTCTTTGGGTGTCAGTCTGATGACAGTGCAGAGGATGCTGTCTCCAAAAGATGTATCAAGAGTGATGAAAAACAAATATCCAGTCACAACATCATGGTGTTTAGAGTGATAACTAGTGATGCCAACGTTATGCCTCCATTCATCTTGCCACATGACTTCAGACTCAACATGGAAACCTACATCAAGTGCCTTGAGGAGATAGTATTGGTCTGGATCAAGCGGGTAGCTGCTGGAAGACCCTATGTCTGGCAACAGGACCCTGCACCATGCCAAACAAGCAGGAGAACCCAGTCAGGGCTGTCAGATAATTTCTGCAACCACATCACCACTGACATCTGGCTATCTAACAGCCATTATATATATATATATATATATATATATATATATAAATAAATCCTTTGCTTTGTCCTTCTTTGACCCTTTATAATTAAGCCAACGAAGCCCTTGATAAGTGTTGGCCAAAAGGTTCCTCGGGTTTGGGATAATTATGACGTCTACTCCGTTTAAGTTTATTTGTGCGTTCTGTGGGTACAAATCATTACTTTATATATATATATATATATATATATATATATATATATGTATATATAATTCGTGTAAAATCTGTGTGTAAAATCCTTTGTACAATAAAGACGGAACCTGATGATGGTTCGCCTGAAATAGGCCAGAAACTTCCGATTTACCATGAAACAACGTGTCTGACTTAATTTTTCTTATATTTACTCTATATGTATTTATATACATATATATTTAGAGCTCTCTTAGAGAGTTATCCTACCATTGTATGTACAGGATACTCCTTCGGATTCTTCTATATCTACACCGCATGCTTATATATATATATATATATATATATATATATATTGTGCATTTAGGCAGCAATCCCACTCATGCAAGTTTCATGAAAAAAAAAAAAAAATGACAAAGTGCAGTGATTAAGTTTTTTTATATAATTTTCATGTGATCTTTAATTTTTTTGGCTTTTCAGGACATAAATTATGTAAAAATTGTCTGAACATTTTATTTATACAAGGACTTTCAGCTATAATTTTAACCATTATCAAAGATTAATTTTATCTTATGTTTAATTGAATATATAGATTGTTTTATTGGAGTCTGTAGAGTTATAAAAATGTTTTATTTTCCAAACACAGTCAGTACATTGTGGAACACGGCCATTTCTTTTTGTTACGTTTGGTGTCAAAACAAAAAAAAAGGCTGAATTATTAACAAACACTTATATTTTATATTTTCTGCTTATCCCAAACTAAAGTGAAAATACAAAGAGAATTTTTAAAATGATCAACTTATAGAAAATTTAGTCAAGATGTGAGACAAGAAAAAAATTAAATTTTTTTATGAAAACTTTAAAAACATTTTAATTGTAAATTATTACAATGTGCTAATATTTCTCATACAGAAAATAAATCATTGAGCACAATTTTAAAAATGTGTAAATTTATCCGAGTAGGAAAATGAATCATTGTTTCTGCGTAAAATTATTCAAGGTGAATTAACAAATGTTTAAATAAATGCAAGTTGTGATTTTGACTAAAATTTAATCAATTTGTTTTTATATTTAGTCTTTTATCAATTTATTTTCTTCACTTACACTAATTAGTACATTCTTTAATTCCACTAGTTCTGACCTTTACAGCTAAGACTGACAATGAGATGAACACAGATTCAAATTATCCTAATTTTGTTTATTTTCCATAGGTTCTCCCATTACCCTATCTATCACATCTACAATTTACTATTATCATACTAGGACTGACAATTCATGAAATTGTGGTTATCCTGACCTCCTTACTTATTCTAAACTTATTTGCTTCCCTGACAGCTACAATCTCCAAGAATTTAAATGTAAAGTCAATAGTCATCTCCTATTTCACTAACTTGCATCCTCTCTCTCATGCCCCTTTCTCCGTCCACTTCACTCTCATCAGTATTTTCATCCTTCTCTTACCCACTTCCTGACACCCCCTATAACCTGTCACTCTTTTTCATAACTTTTCTCCTATGACTTTTTCTCACCCATAGCCTTTATTTTATTTTTTATCTTATTTTTTTATTTGTTTTTTTTTTTTAAATTGGAGTAGATAAACCCTACTACCACCCTGTTCATACTCCACCCACTTCTATTGATCAAGAGTAGACACTCATCCCTTGTTTCCTGTTCAGAGAGGGCTTCCCAGTTAACTCTTTTTCTCTACTTAGGCCTCAATAGCAGAGTTTTCCCAGTTTTTCTACGATGAGTTAGGACATTGACGATGACTTTCCATACTGAGGGTACCAGGTTGGCAGTTTTCTAGTTGCTGCATCTGACTGGTAGTTAAGAGCCTTAACACTTGCATAGCACCTTGAGCAGCTGCTCTGATCAGCAGTTGCATAATACTGGGGTTCTTGTAGTGTCACGATGCACATGGTACCCTGCAAGTTTCTCCGGTGGGTGACTCTGAGACCACACTAGGCTGCAGTTTGCGCAAGTTCCTTTCCTATGCATGTCATAGTTGATGACTGTCTTCGACCACTACTCGAGGCTTCTCCTTATCGAAAATAACTACTATGAATACTCACAATTACAAATACAATGCAAATCAGCCTCACAAAAATCATCTAAATCCCTGAACATTTCCTTCACTGTCGTATTTATACCAACTTTTGCAGTGTGGAATCTTTCCTCCATGAAAAGTCCCCCAGACATCCTAGTTCTCTGTGAAACTAACCCCTCACCTCTCAATCCCTTTCCTCTGATTTCTCGATCCCAGATTACCTTCCCCTCTTTAGGAAGGACTCCAGCATCCATATGCATGGCCTGGGAGTCTCTGTCAGCAAACATCTCCCTCTGGCTAGGGAGGTTTCTCTTTAATCTCCTGACCATCCATACATGTTCCTCCATCTCACTTTACTAAACTCAGCTATCTTTTCTTTCTCTATTGTTCCCTTTCCTCTCCCGACAGTTCCTTGCTGAACAGTATATCTGTTAATATAGATAAGGCCATTACCTCTCACTCATTCGCCAACAATTGTGTGTTCAGTGACTTCAATGCCCATCAAGTCAATTGGCTGGAAAACTGTTACTGATCTTGCTGGCTTCCACACCCTGAATCTTGCGATCACCCAGCCTCTCACGCAAGTGCTGGACTTCCCCACACATTTCCCAGTATGTGTGTAAGACAAGCCTCTTCCCTGACTCCTGCCATGCTATGCAAATTTGCTCTCTTGGCAACTCTGATCACACTGTGGCTTCTGTTATAATCGCTCTCAGGAAGATGAGTGGGATTTAAGGCTCAACTTCCTGACGGGAATGAAAGCATCGATGCCAGCCATAATGCAAGAGGAGACCTCAGTTGCACAGTCTTCAACAGAAAGGCTAAATACTTTATTCCAAGCGACATCACTCAGGAAATTGCAGAGCAAGTCTCAATCAGCTTTTTGGTAGCAGTAAGATATCCTGCTGGTCTGAGGTTCTTGGGTGAAGCGGGGGCAGGAGATGCTGATGGAAACTACCGCATGGTCAGAATTTCCAAGAGGGCAGAGTTGCTTGACGTTGCAAGAGTCAGGGGTGGAGGTAAAGCAGAGATCTAGTAGTGAGCCGTGTCTATTAGGGTTATTACAAAAATGTGTGGGGAACTCCACCACCTGCATAAGGGACTGAGTGATTGAAAAATTCATAATGTGTACCACATATATAAATCTACCGTCCGCCCGTGTATTGAATACTGCTGCCACATCTGGTCGGGTGACCAGCAAGATCTGTGATGGAGTTCTCCAGTCACTCAGCATGATGGGCATTAAAGTCGTCAAAGACAAATGTATGGGTAAACGGATGGGAGGAAATGGCCTTGTTGATATTATTGGAGATGCTGTCAAGAACGAAGAAGTCGGGAGATGATGGGGGAGTGGTAGAGAAAGAAGAGGTAGCTTACTGAGCTTAGAAGGGAGAGATGGAAACACAAGAATGATGTAGGGATTCAAAACAGATCATCCTAGCTAGAGGAAGGCGTTCTCTAATGTCCAAGCACATGTATATGGACATTGGAGTCATATCTGAAGAGGGGAAGGTAGCCAGAGATAGAAAAATCAAATGACGGAATTGAGGGGTTGGGGTTAGTCTCACAAAGAGCTAGAATATCAGGGGACTTTTGATGGAGGAAAGATTCAATGCTACAGAAGTTGGTTTGGATACCCTGGATGTTAGTCAAGGAAATGCTAAAAGGTTTAGGTGATTTTAATTTGACTGGTTTAGCTTTTCTTTGCAGAGATATGGATGTTCATGTTTAATGTTGTTGTTGAAGAGAGACCTTGAGTAGAGGAGGCAAATGATCATTAGCTGTGACATGCACTGGAAGGAAACTGGCGCGGGCTGCAGCAAAGTATGGCCTCGAGGTTGCCCACTGAAAGCGTTTGCAGGGACATCTATACATGCATGGCATGAACTCCGATATTATGCAACTGTTGATCAGAGCAGCCGCTCTTGATGCTACGCAAGAGGTAGGGCTCCTAACTACCAGTTGGAAGCAGCAACCAGAAATCTGTGAACCCGGTACCCTTGCAATGAAGAGAAAATGAAATGGAAATCAAGTAACATGATCCAACACAAAAATTTTGGTCTTATCTCGGGTAGGAACCATTCTGGCCAGGTGAGAAAGTTCATTGGCTGAAAAGAGTGACCATAAAACCATTACACGCCCACTGACAAGCACATGAATATGTGTATGATTACAGATCTAGCACTTAATATTTTATACTAAGTAGATCTTGTTGGATTATCCTTGCCGTTCACGCACTTGACATCATTACCTCTATATATATATAATTCTCTTGAATATTTTGTCACTATTTTTGATGGCAGGAGTTCACTTATTTACAAGAATTCAGTTTTGAAGTGTTGTTGTAATAAACTGAGACAAGATGTATATGATCAATATATGGATCAATCTTTAGCCTCAATATGGAAGCAAGTTTGTAATTTCAAGAGTTAAGAGTGAACATCAGTAAGTAAACACACTGATATGATGTTAAGTCTCATGAGAATGATAAAGCCAAATTAGGTTAGAAGATAAAGAAGAAAAAAGAGAACATTGTCATCATGTGACTGGCAGCCGACAAGTGGGCGGGGAGGTGAAAGATTAATTATAAAAATTAGGCTGAGAATGGATTTCAAATGAATGAATCACAAATGCATCAGGCAAGTAAAATGATTATAAGTAATAAATCAGCCAAGAGTGCCAATAATCAATTCATTTTATACGTCAAGCAACTTGTGTTAAACTGCTAAAGAGGTCAGTTCTCTGTGTAGAGGTCAAGAAGTTTTTTTCTGCCTGAAATAATCCTGCACATATATAACTCTACCATCCGCCAGTGCATTAAATACTGCTGCCATATATGGTCAGGTGCCCACCCAGGTGTCCTTGACAAAATCCAGCGAAGAATCTGTAATGTGATAGATCCTGACTTAGCAGCTCAGATACAGTTACTTTCTCACCAGCGCAATGTGGCTTCCCTGTGTCTTTTCTACAAATACTTTCATGGCTTCTTCTCCGATGAACATAGCTCACTGGTGCCCCCCTATATATGAATTTCCTCAAATCACAAGATTAGCAACTAGGTCCCACCCTTTTACTATGAAACCAATAAAATGTAAAGATAAATTCTACTCCAGCAGCTTCTTTCTTGCACATTCCGCTTGTGGAATTCCCTTCTGTTTATTTGCTTCCTCAACAGCTACAATCTCTAAGAATTTAAATGTAAAGTCAATAGTCATCTCTTATCTCACTAACCTGCATCCTCTATCTCATGGAATTCCCTTCCATTTACTTGCTTTCCCGACAGCTATAATATCCAAGAATTTAAATGTAAAGTCAATAGTCATCTCCTATCTCACTAACTTGCATCCTCTCTCTCATGTTCCTTTCTCCATCCACTCCACTCTCATCAGTATTTTCATCCTTCTCTTACCTACTTCCTGACACCCCCTATAACCTGTCACTCTTTTTCATAACTTTTCTCCTATGTAACCCCCTGCAAAATAGTGGCAGTAAAATGCTTTGCTTGGGGGGTGATATGATTATAAAATAAGAAAATCATCCAACAAAAACGAAGGTACAGCATTATCTCAAATGTGCCTCTACTCGGATTGGGTATGATGATAAACTACGTCTGGTAACAAGACCTCTTCATTGATAGATTGCAGGTTTTGAAGAGTGCTGAATAACCTCTAAATTGCTATTGTTACCAGGTCCAACCAGATGTGGGTGGTAGCACCTGTTAGGGTCCCACCTATGGGCAAATAGTGAAACCACCCTAAATAAAAAACACTGTAAAATTAAAAAAAAAATACATTTTTATAGTAAAAATACCAGTAATACAGTCAGTTATATATATATATATATAGATCTATCTCAGCATGCAGTGTGGGTATAGAAGAATCCAAAGGAGTATGCTGTACATACAGTGGTAGGATAACTCTCTAAAGGAGGTCTAATTATATATGTATATAAATACATATAAGAAAAACTAAGGCAGACATGTTATTTCATGGTAAATCGGAAGTATAGGCCTATTTCAGGTGAACCATCATCAGCTTCTGTCTTTATTGTACAAAGGATTTTACACGAATGAGATTCACAAAGATCTAAAAAAAAATGAATAAAAATAATGGTCACTCCCTTAAAAAAGAAAATTTAAAAAAAAATACATCAGTTTGTTGAACACACACATATTCATACATAACATATATATATATATATATATATATATATATATATATATACGCAACATATAATCAGAGGACATGTGTAGCGGCAGATGTCAACAAAAGTTTGAAGATACATTCAGTCTGACAGTTGGATTGCAGACCCGTAAATTTGAAACGTAAAGTGGGTTAGGTGAGAGAGAGAGAGAGAGCGTTAAAAAGAAAGGGTAAGTATCTTAAAGTGTAAACAAAAAGGGAAGTAGAAGAAAGAAGAGAGGAATAAATTTAAAAAAGAAAGAAAAGATGATAGGAGAAAATGAGAAAATAAAAATAAATAAATAATATAAATTAACGGTGAAAGAAATTGGAGTCTCAAAAAATTAAAAATATATTTAAGAGATAATAGTTAATCTGTTGTGATCACAAAATACTCACACCACTATATAAAAAAAATTATACTAATTATACAATCAACAAAACAAATATAATATAAAATTAAATTTAAAAAATTTAAATTTAAAAGTAAGCCTAATTATTCTATTTAAATTTAGTTTAAAAATAAATTTACATATTACTAGTGAAAGGATAAGAAATTGGAATTTTTAAAAAACCTAAGAAAATTAAACAGTTAAGATATACTAGTTAATCAATCCGCTTTAATCACAACTGCCACCCACACGACTATATAATCAAAATTACACTAATTATTCGGTTAACAATACCATGAAAATAATACCATAATGTATGTAAATTTTTCGGTAAACAGTAGTTATAATACCGTATAACTTTAGTAGTGCAAAAAAATCATACATACAACACGCACACACACACACATATAAATGCATACACACACACACACATATATATATATATATATATACACCCATGTATGTACACGTACACAGATACATATACACACATACGAACAAACACACGTAAATGCGTACACGCATACACATATATATGCATACCCATGTATGTGCACAGATACATATATACATATACACACATACGAACACACACCTATATATATATATATATATACACACACACACACACACACACACACACATTCAGACACCAGCAAAAACAAATATGTAATCAATACCATAGATATATAAAAACCCATATATATAAAACCTTATCAATTGGATCTGCTGAATCTGAGGAGGCAACTAATTTTTAAATGTCGACACAGGAGCCACTTTAAAATATGTTAAACTTTTAGCCCTCATTCATTCCCCTGAAGACTTTACACGCATCACACAATTCTACAGAATATATATTGTTTAATTGTAAACCATTGTTATATATGTCAAGGTTTGCTTATTTTTTATATACAGGTTTTTATATGTCTGGTATTGCTTACATATTTGTTTTTGCCAGTGTTTGAGCGTATATATATATATATATATATATATATATATATATATATATAGTGTGTATATATCATGAATTAAATGTACATTGCGACAGAAATTTCTAGGTTTTGAGATAGAGTCTCATCATCAGGCATGTTGGATGTTGGTTGTGAAAATGATTTATATTTAAATACAAAAAAACCATCAGTTTGTTATTTATGTATTTGGGAAGATATAAAATTTATGTGTGTGTTCCTTTTAACTAATCAGAATAAAGATTCACTTTGAAATTTGGCCAGTAGTTTCTACAGACTTACTTCTTCCTAATGATCAGAAGGTCAACCTACTTTTAACCTAATTTTATTTCCCTTTTTTACTTTTCCTTTTTCTTGCTTCTCCCTTTTTATCGTATTACCTTTGGTGTATCTAGTCTAGTACCAAAAATGTCCTTTCTGCTTTCTCCATATAGTTGTGAAAATAATTTTTAAAATCATTTTCACAACTATAATCTAACATTGCCTGATGACGAGAGAGAAATCTCAAAACATAGAAATTTCCATGTTGCAATGTATTTTTAATTTATATATATATATATATATATATATATATATATATATATATATATATATATATATGTTAAGGAAGAGCAGCTGGTTATGCTACCAGGGTTTCAACTTTCCAGTTTCGTAAAGTGATTTGTTTTGACTAACGGCTTAGTGGTTAACTTTTTTATAAATTCCTAACTGAAAATTTAAAGTAAGCGAGTGGTTTGTTATTGCGAATCCTTTCATCCGGGTTTGTACGAGCCTAGAAAAAAATTTCTAATGTGTCTACATACGGACATTATTTCATACCTTTCATTTAGTCGCTTTTGTCCTTCTGGAAATAATACTATAGCCAACTTTTCTTCTTGGCACAATCTGCAGATATCATCACCATTGCAGAATCTGGCTTTTCTTAATATTTTCCACGTTATGTGGGGGTTCTTGCCATTCTTTTCTTTTAATTTCTGAATGTATTTGGCAAGTTTGTTGCTATTTTTAAATTTTTCTAGTTTGAATGTGGACTTGTGAATATTCCATCATGTTTTAAAACTGCCTTCTGTACATCTTGAGTATATTTTATATTTTACTTCTGCTCTGGAGACAAACTCCTTTGTTTTTACAAACTCCTTCTAGTGGACATTTCTTTTATCTCTGTGGTTACATTTTTTCATTAACTGTATTCTTCCGTACGTTGTTTTTTTTGTTTTAATTTTTTGTATTTTGCCTCTTTATGTGATTTTTTAAACTAGAAGTACAGATGTAACTTAATTTAACTGTTTTTCTATTAAGTGTTTTGTGTAGCTCGAAGCTTTTGGGGAAGTGTTTGTTTAGTAAATGGAAAAATATTTTCCCTATTTTAGACTTTGCTTCTAAGTTAAAAAGGCGGGTTAAATCAAGCCATGTTGTGTAGTTTAACGCTCACAAATTCTAAAACTGAAACATTTAAACCGACTACATTTGAGTGATTCTTTCTCAATCAGTCAGTTAAGTGCCATACGTGATACACGCTTGGGCGATCATGTCTCGAAAGAGGCATGACTGACCGGGCAGAAGATTATCCCGCAGTAGGTTGCCATTGCTTTCTGCGGTAGACTGGTTGCCGACCAAGGCTATAGAACCCAATCTGTCCTGCTATTTAACCCATAACTGGAAGGAAGAGACGGATTAATACCTTTCCCAAGGGTATTTGCGCGTAAGTGAATACAATGGATTCAACTGGAATTCGAACTCGGCTTCCCGGTTTCTCGTTCCGAGCCGATATACACTGTACCACAACTGAAATACCGCCTCCACCAAAAAAAAAAAAACAAAAAAAAAACAAAAATA